>CAMAPF010000006.1:6457500-7057500 GCA_945859915.1 Cuscuta epithymum
AAATTAGTTGTACTAAAAAAATACAATATCTAATTTATATAAACAGTTTCTTAAATGCAAAAAAACGTAAATGACTTCACAATAGAACCGTAAATGGTGAAAATAACAACCATATAGAATTAACAAAGACAAAATAATGGAATAATGGTGAAAATAACAACCATATAGAATTAACAAAGACAAAATAATGGAATAAAGATACTCAGTATTACTCCGTAATTAATATACATGAGATTAAAAAAAATCCACAACTCCACAATAGAAGAGAAGAGCTAACTGGATCGTGGTTCACCTGGGCTGGGCGGTGGAACGGAGCAGAGAAGAGCCAACTGGAAATCGCAGTTTGCTTAGGTAGGAGGAGAAGAAGCTCTTGCGGCACAGGTAGGAGAAGCTCTAGCAGGTGGGACGATGCGAAGAAGAGAAATAAAATTGAGCGAGGGTTTTTAGGAATAAAATTGGAAGAAGCAGAATCAGTTTGGGAGAAGCTGCTACTACCCAGCTTCTACAAAACTGATTTTTCAGCCTTTTAAAATCACTTTTAAAATCAGATCCAAACACTTACAAAATTGATTTTGCTTCATAGTGCTCCTTGGAACAGCAGAATCAGATTGTAGAAGCGGTTCCAAACACCCCCTTATTATATTATATTACTATCATCATCATAGTCGCCGCCGCCGCCACCACCATTATTATTATTATTAGTAACTTGTCATATTATTATTGTAATGTAATACTCCGTATAAATTTGAATATTAGTTCTGTAGTCAAATTTGATATTTCATATCATTCATCTGATGCTACTACTATTATAATGACTTCATTTTCCATTTCATATTGTTATTAGGCTTGTAATTTTATTGTCGTTAGTAAAACTGTTAAATGGTTGGAGCAGTTGTTTTGTTTATACTATTAAGCAAAAAAAATATTGTTTAGAAATTTCGGAAAACTTATTTGCTTCCATTTATAGCTAGCACTCTATTTCAATTGTATTGAAATTGGTGTTCGATTTATCCTAGTTGTTTGATTAAATTTTTTAATTAATAAAATTTGTTGTTATATTTTTACAATTTATATTTAAAATTTGTGTCATACTAGAGTCGCCATTGCATATCGAATGCCAGAATATCTATTGATTTGGGTTGTTTTCAATGTCATCGTAAGAAAAATATTGTTGCATCTTTTTCATCATGAGCACGGAAAACATCTCGAAGGTTAAACATTTAGAGGCGGTAACACAAATGGATATTTTGAGATGGATTGTGATCCTAGAGACACTACCGGCCCGGCATTGTTTGGAACCGGCCCGGCCCGGCACTGTTTGGAACCGGCCCGGTGGCCTGGCCAGAGACCGGTCCGGGTAGGCCCTGCCCGGGGGTTATACAGGTCAGTCTCGGCCCGGCCGGGCCCGGTTCGGGCCTATTTTTTTAGTTATTGTTTTTCAATTTATTTTTGTTTTTCCCGGGTTGGGCTGAGTGTTTTGGGGGGGTTTGGGGGGTGGGGGTGAGGAGGGGGGGGGGGGTCGGGGGTTAATTAGAAAAGCAAAAAAAATGAAGAAGCCCAGGGACCGGTCCGGATCCGGTGGAAACCCGGGCCGATTCCGGGCCCGAAGCCAAACCCAAAAAGCCCGCCCAGGACCGGCCCGGAGCCCGGCCCAGGACCGGTCCATGCCTAAGAGACACCATGTGTGTTAAACAAATATAACACATATCATAGAAAGCATGTTTCAATACACGAGAATACGAGATAATATTCGCGAAGAAGTTACACCCAGTAAAGAGGGGCTTTAATTTCTGAGCTTCTTCAGTTATTAATAAATTTTCTAGTAAATTCAAGAGTCATTACTATTTGTAGAATTACTATTTGTAGTGATGTATGAGAAGATAAATACATCACTTGTATTATTGGAATATTAGTATGCATAATGCATTTAGAGAATTCAATGACTCAGGTGATAATATCATATTATCATAAAAAATATTTTGAATGGACTTTATTTGACAAATAAGATGTTTGCTTTTAATTTGAAAAGATGATTTGAAACCATTACATGTTAGATATTGCGGTATTTTGTTTTCTCAAGAGAGATGGACAGTAGAAGAAAATGTCGAAGTTTGAATATAGTTTTTTCATGTTAAGAAACCACAGGTAACACATTTTTGTTGAAGTTGGTTATCTTGCTGGCGCAATTCAAGAATATGAAACTACACAATATGAGCACTATTTTTGCGATCAAAATGAAAAAAAAAAAAAAGAAGTTTTTGGAATATTATGCCAGTATTCCTTGCTCTGTACGCAAAAAGTTTTGGTACAAATATCCTTGATTCGTCATTCGTGGCCCATCTTGCGCTATCAAGTTCGAATGGCCGGGCCATTATAGCTTCCTGAGCGCATATACAGATAATCTGGGGTGTCAATTGGAGTAAGCCAAGCATATTCGTCTTCTTTTCCATTCACAACAGCATCCTCTTCTTCTGCACGTGCCAAATAAATTTTTGAAATAAAGACCCTTATGCTCCTTTACCACCTCTCTTTCAAAAAACAGTTGCATATTTCTAATACCCTCTCTATCCCAATAAAGCCTCTTCTTATGACAAAAAGTACATTTTTAAAGTTCTGGTAAAGTACATCTTTGAAGTTCTGGTAAAGTACATCTTTGAAGTTCTGGTAAGATTTTTCAAAGAGAGGTAAAAAAAATCAGTCATATTTCTTGATCCAAAAAAGGTGGAATCTCCCACCCCCGTAGCCCCCCACGCCTCGACCCGATAAGGCAAATGGGAGGATGTAAATCACGGTGACTCAGTCGGCGGAGTGGCAGTAGGCCCATATGCCCGTGCGCACCAGAGGTCCAACCCATTTCAGAGGTTGTGGCCTCTACACGGTCGCTGCGGGGACTCGAACCAGGGTTCCTTGATCCAAATTCCAACCCCTCAACCAACTGAGCTACCTGTGCAGGTTTCTGTCATATTTCTAATACCTTCTCTATGCAGTTTTTTTTTAATATAGAGAGGTAAATATATGACAAAAAGTACATCTTTAAAGTTCTGGTAAAGTACAGCTATAACAAATCATCAATCTTACTTATTTTTTAAAATGCAGTTGAATACGTTAACTTTAGTCAAAACCAACATAAGGAAATTTTAAAAGTTTTAGTGTATCATGACTCGTAAGCACATTTTTGTCAAGATTAAAAAGATGCACCTTTACCTAACATGTTTTTTTTGGAAAGCAGAGAAACTTAAAAAACATGACTGGTTTTTTTTAGGATGAAGGGATAACTAAAAACAATATTCAAATACCACCATATTTTTGGGATATGGGGAGTAAGTAATGCTCTAGCTTTAGCATTCTTAAGTCTAAATGGAAGCTAAAGAAAACTAAGAGAGAAAATATGAGAAAGAAGCACATACCAAAGCTAGAGTAAGGGTAATCACGGTAATAGGTACAACATCGTCCGGAAGCTTCGTTGTAAGGAGGGGCAAGAATATCAAGCACGGCACAAGGTGTGACAGCAGTGAAACAGTGCAGATTCCCTCCACTTTCAGGGTATAAAATTGATGGTTTGCAAGGTGCTGTCACAACTCTATCAACAGCCAACTTAGCTAATCTCACTGGAAAAGTAATAGGCATGATTGGAACGCTGTTACACTCTTTAGATAAATATTGAAATTATTTCATGTTTACACACAATTTTCAACTTAGCTACCTCTTAAGGACCCGAATGTGGACACACTTTAATGTGCCACACCAAATCTGTGAACAAAGCCATGCATGCAGTCCATGAGGGTCCCATGTGAATATAATAGGGCCCACCAGACATCTTCATAAATAAATATACCTTTCATATAAATTAAAGAAAAAAAACCAAAACTGAAGGCCGCAATTTCATTTCCATTAACTTTAGCTACTTAAAAACAAGTAAAAACTTTTGCATACTTTTTTTCATTATAAACAGATTCAGCAAGCACATTAAAATTGGTCAGGGTTTGACGAAATATTTAAATGATGTAAAAAAATTGCCTACAAAATGAGCTCAAAGATTAACAAGTTCTTTAATCACGAGAATGGGGTTGAAAGATAACCTGGATGTTGACCTGTTTGGTCAGTTTTGTAGATGCAAGCTGGCTCAACCCAATCATAAGCTTTTACATGCAAGGACCCATAGAGAACTTTGCTCAAGACCGTCATTCTGGGGTGGTCATGCAGAGGAATTACCGCAGAGGTTGGGAAACAAAATATACACATCTGCATCACACACACAGTTGGCTTATTAAATAAAGGCAGCCTAATGCACGAAGGCATCCCCACAAGGCAAGGTCCAGGGAAGGGTCACAACACAATGTGTATCAGGGGCAAGCCTTCCTCTATCAAATTTTGACAAGAGGCCGCTCCCAAGACTTGAACCTATGACATCTCGGTCGCATAGCAATACCTTAACTGGTGCACCAAGGCCCTCCTTCTGTGTCATCTCGGTCTGCGTGACATCTCGGTCACACAATTGGCTTATTAATTAGCAAAACTTACTTCTTAGGCATTATCTATGCATCTCGTTTGATAGAAAAATCAAGTGATATGAGGGTCAGACATCGCCTAAACGGGAACTTAGGGGGTGCAATTTGATCCAAGCCCGAAAAGTCAAAACTTGAAACTAGGATCAAACTCAGTTAAACTGTAATTAGCACAAATGAGCTCTGCTAACTAATTTAACATGGCTTAAATAAGCACGATTGCTGATTTTTTTCATTTTCAAACAAATCCCATCTTAACAATAAATTGAAAATCATATTGTGTATATATGATATTACAAGTGTGTCTAAATATAACACATTTTGTAAAATATAGGAATTATAATAAGACACTATACATATAATGAAAAAGATCGATATTCATTTTGGCTCGACTCATTACTCAAGGGATTTGAGCTTGGGTGCGAAAGAATAGCTCAGGTTTGACTTGCTGAAATGCTGACACCCCAACACACTAACTGACTAAGCATATATAGGTGTGGATTTCTAATGCAAAAGTTAAGGGTGACATCAAATCCAGCAAGTAGAAAATGTATAACTAGAAAATGTATAACTAGAAAATGTAGAATACTAGAAATTAAACACTCTAATGGATTACTAGAAAATGTAGAATACTTGGTACAAATTAAACACGAAAACGAGGTCTAGAAGAAATCCCAGCTAAATATATTTTATTGACTATAGGAGAAGATAAATTGTAATCTATAGGTTATTGGCAAGCAGTAACATTGGTACCAACCAAGTATCAAACCATTAGGATAGATACATAGATGAGGGGGCTATATCCTTACCTAGAGGTATTTACAAATATGCTATCAAATTCTGCAGTCATATAGATAGCCATTCATGCATCCACAGCAGAACAGGCGAAATGAGATTTATAAACAGGACAAGATCTCTTACAGTAAAACTTTCTCCCGCATGAATATCTATGTATGTTATTGGTTGAGCCCATCGATCTACCCGGTTAGAAATATTAATTCCAAAAATCCCATGGCCTCTCTCTTCCTCTTGACTTGCATCTTTCAGCCCAACATCATCAACACCAATTGCATCTGCAAAAACCGTAAAAATTGTCATCAAATCTCTTGAGCCATAAGTGAATAACTGAAAAACATTGCAGTTAAAAAAATGCATTTCAACTTAGAATAGTTGCTAATCCACAATAATTGCTATATTTTAATTACTTTATTTTTCGTTTTTACTTACATTTAAATGCTTAAAAACTCCAATATCCAAACAGCAGAATATCAAGGATAAAAATTGTCACCCTTAATCCCTATGTATTATGGAAGGAATTTATATTTGAAGTGCTCTCCTATATATATTTGTCTATCTTGATTGTAATGGGCAGAACAATTACTAATAATAATAATTTTTCTTCTTCCATTTACATTCATATCACTATGTCCACTGTTCAGTCAAACCAAGAAGATTAAGAAAGGAACAGAAAAAGTAGCTTGCAAATAAAAGATTGTACGTAAATTTTCCGCATCTCCAATATCCTAGCAGCACACCAGTAACGCACATGCCTTCCAATGAAGAAAAAGAAAAAAAGGAAGCCATAGATATGTGTATATCAGGGCCTACTAACTACTAAGGTTTTTCTTCGCCAAAGGAAGAAAAAATTGGAGCACTCCAGAAGGACGGAGCATTTAGGCGCGGCCAAAGTGGAGCTGAGCAGGGATTATTAGAGCAGCGCTGTCGAAAGTAACCAGTATTTAGTGTCCAAGCGAAGAATGTCGAACGGTACAAAAAGCAATAATTATATAAATTACAAGTAATTACACGAATATCACAAGATTCAAGGGTTTGAATCATCCAGATATATAATAATTAACTAGAGGCAATGAAGTATGTGGAAATTGTTTTTCTTTGAGGAAAAGGGAAAAACGAGAAAAATGAAGTACCCAGCGAGGATGAAAGCTTGAGGATGGATTCAGCAGATGGTTGGAGAGTTGTAGAGGGAGTGAAGGTCTTCTTGCAGAGATCATACAGAGCTTGGATCGAAGAGCTCTTCGTGCTCATGCTTAGAAGCCGACGAATGCTTGGGACACACATTTTTAAGCCATCGCCTTTTGGATGGGTGAAGGAATTTCCAGCGACCTTTGGTTTTACTTAAACACCAGGTTGCTCACTTGCTTGGCCATTGAGGCTTGTCCTTCGGAGCGAGTACTAAATCCGGATTTCTGGACTATACCAGACTCAAGCGGGGACAAATGGTGGAAAATGTCTGCAAGTGAAGCAGCTGAACGCCCAGCCGGAAACAAGCAACTGAGTTTGATCCTGGTGAAATTGAACGCCTGTGTGAAATGGTGGAATATGTAAATCCCTATGTGATGCTTAGGTCTTTTTGTAAAAACTTCTGTTTCAAAAAAAGTGTTATTTTTAATAAAATGGTGAGAAGTGATTAAATAAAAGTTGATATTGTTTGAGAAAAAAGTGATTTTGAAAAGTAAAAGTTGGTAGTGTTTGGTTAAATAAGAGTTTTTTGTGTAATAGAAAAAGTAAAAGAACTTTTGACACGAAAGCCAAAAAAATAAAAGTTGTAGTGTTTGATATAAGAAGTGTTTTTTAAAGCCAAAAGCGGAGAAGTGCTTTTTTTAAAGTGATTGCAAATCAACCCTTATTCAATTTCCAGCTAGGGATCGTAATTTGCTGAGCTGATATGGTCTGATTTTTTTGTATTTTTATACCTATTCAAGCCTGGTCTGGGACAAATTATAGTCCAAGTAAAAACATCCCTAGCTGGCAACTACCTCGCTGAGAAAAGTTCTCATCCCGAATTTCATAGGACAACCTCACTCTAGTCATCGCGATTTGAAGTGATTCCTAGTAGATTTTTGTGATGTTTTTTAGCATATTCTTATATCCACAAAATTTTCAACTCAAAATTCAAAACTAGACCCCCATATGGGAGAGTGAATCGATATCTAAATCTTGTTGTAGTGTCAAAGTAGGGAAAATGGTCAAATATGACCTCGAACTTACCTAAAAAGGTCAAATAAGCCCTTATATAGGAGGCTATGTTCGGCTGTCGCCATTTGGGGCAGTTCCCGATGAAATTTTTTGATAAAATTTTTTGAGCATCTTATTCATTAAGTCTAGTTTACTCATACCAAATTTCAGCTAATAATTCGATCGGGAAGACATTCAAATGAATTTTTGAAAATAACTACGCTTTTAACTGCGTAGTTATATTCAAGAATTCATTTGAATGTCTTCCCAATTGAAGTTTTATCTGAAATTTGGTATAAGTAAACTAAACTTAATGAATAAGATGCTAAAAAAATCATCAAAAAATGCCATCGAGAACAACCCCAAATGGCGACGGCCGGACAGAACCTCTTATATAAGGACTTATTTGACCTTTTTATGTAAGTTCGAGGGTCTATCTAACCCTTCCCGTGAAAGTATGAATCGGTTGACTGAATGACAATATTGGCAAATCCGAGAAAGATTGGACCACAGCAAAGGTATGTTGATCCATCTACATGTTGTGAGACCTCATTATCCTAAAAAATCTTGGAGGAGGTTTCACTAAACAATTTTGGGACATTGTTAAAATTGTATTCCACGAAAAAAAATATGCATTAGATATGTTTGTTACATTTTTCAATCCCCTCTTAGTAACCAAAGCACTTGACCGGCCCTTTCCCATATACACTTCTACATATTAGCACTAGTAAATCCAGATCACATTTTAGGTGTGACTGTGTAGTGTGTACAGCTTCCGTCATTGTCGAATTTCTACTCTATACATATTCTCCTTGTGCTATAAGCAGGGATTTCCCTCTGTTTATTTCAAGCCAACTGGAACCAGGCATTTTCTTAACATCCCTATTCTCCATCATTTCTCTCAAATTTCCCACATTATCCCAAAGGTGCAACCCAGCAGATGTGTTTGACAGCAATACATAGGTTGTGGGGTCATTCTTGTTAATATTCAATGCTTTTCCCGCGGCTCGGTTGGCTGTTTCCATATCCCCATGAAGCACACATGCCCCAAGCAAGGTTTGCCAAACCAAAAGACCTGGTTCAAATGGCATGTCCAGAATCAATGCTTCAGCTTCCTTGATGCGTCCAGCACGGCCAAGGAGATTCACCATGCATGCATAATGATCTTCCACGGGGACAATACCATATTCGTTCCTCATTGAAGAGAATAAACTCCACCCTTCGTCAATAAGACCTCCTTGGCTGCAAGCATAATGCACGCATATTAGGGTAATAATGTTAGGCTCCACCCTTTGCCTCCTCATTTCATGGAAGATCTCAAGAGCTTCTTTGGAGCATCCGTTTTGGGCATACCCAGCTATCATGGACGTCCATGAAACAACAGTGCGCTCATTCATCAATTTAAAAACCACATAAGCACCACCCATGCACCCACATTTTGCATACATGTCAAGCAGTGCATTATCCACACAAACATCAATATCATCACCTAGTTTAATCCTAAGGCCATGAAGCTTCTGTCCCTCCTCTAAACAAGCTAAATTTGCACATGCGTTAAATGCAGTTGCAAGAGTAAATTTGTTAGGCATCACACCAACCACTCTCATCCTTCCAACAACCTTAAGCGCCGTACTCGGCTCGTCGAAATTCAAAAGCCCTGCAGCCATTTGAGTCCAGGAGCGCACATCCTTTGAACAGATTTCCTCAAACGCTTTCAACCCTTCACTCAACATTTTAGTTTTCAGATACATATCCACCAAAGAGTTCCCAACACACACTTCACCTCCATGACCACACTTTATGAGCCAGGCATGAACCTGCACACCCATTTCAAGGTTGGAGAGCTCAGCCAATCCTGTAAGAACACTTGAAAAAGAGAACTTGTCAGGTTTCACGCCATTTCTTAGCATCTTCAGCCAAAAGCTTGGTAATTCTGAACAGACACTCTGAACGTAACCATTGAGCATGGCATTCCAGGTCACAATATCCTTATCTATACAATTCTCGAACACCTCGTGTGCTTCTTTCAATCTGCAGTGCCTTAACAAACCCGTCAATAGAGCATTCCCCAAATAGATATTAGACTCATAACCAGACCTAACAATCATCCCATACACTTGACATAAATGCATCAAGCTTAAACATTCCCCAAACGAACAGGCATGCAGTACGCTAACAAATGTGAACTCATTCGGCTTAATTCCACTCCGATGCATCCTTAAAAACAGAGAAAATGCCTCGATAGGAAACCCCTTCTGCACAACTCCGGAGATAAGAGCAGTCCAAGACACGACATTCTTTTCTGGCAACTCATCAAACAGTTTAAGCCCGTCCCTTATGTCCCCACATTTGACATATGAGTTCAAAACATGGTTTCTGATGTACAGAGAGGAAGAAAGGCCAGGGTTCTTGAGAAGTTTAGCGTGGATTGCGTTCGTGCCGCCTAAGTTCGAAGTCAGCACACAATTTTGAAGCGTGCGAGCATATGCCATTTCTTCTCCTTCTTGAAAGGAATTCCATGAGGATGAGCTATTGTTGGCACTCTGGTTCAACAGTACTGATGAAGAAGTGAAAGTGTGACTCCAATGAAATCTAGAAAAAAAGAAAACGATGTGTCGTTTTCCAAGTTTAGAATAAAGCATCTGCACATATCATGGAGCCACAATTATAATAATTATAATAATAATAGTAATAATAATAATACAGAGGAATGATGTGTGTTTGGAAATGCAAATGAGTAAAAGTACAAATACAAAGATAGAGAAAATTCCCGGAATATGAGTAATTTTTTTTGGAATTTCATAATAGTTTTTTCCCCTAAAAATACAAACACATTTCTTAGGCTACAACATTCATGGTATACAAAAAAATATAACTTAGAAAATTGGTTCTTCATTAATATAAGATTTATGTAATTAAAGGCGAAAATGATACCATAATCCATACTTTTACACACTTTCTTAAAAGTATTCCCTATCGAAAAGGTTCACAACAATAACCCTGGCTTGTAATCGCTTTGCAAATATGAACTGGAATCTAACAGTGTTAACTTTTCCATTGATTTATTTTTGCAAGTTGAATGTAGATTAAAACAAGTATTAACAATGCAATATTTTATCTTAAACATATTCTGTTAATTTAATTTCATATTAAATATTTATCATAAAACATAATACTCATCATTTTATTTAATAGTAATCATAAAATATAAAACTCAGCAGGTTCTCTTTTACTCTTTCATTTCTAATCCATATTTTAGTCATACTGAATCGTTAATCATTGTAATACAAATTCCATAGTAGTTTTGGTAATACTATATTGAATAAAAATACAAAGAATGTGATAATTATTTATAAACATTCACAGCAGAATAGGCAGAAGGAGATTTATAAACATAACAAGATCTCTTACAGTAAAACTTTCTTCCACATGGACGTCTATGTATGTTATTGGTCAAGCATATCGATCTACCAGGTTAGGTATATTAATTCCAAAAAGCTCATGGCCTCTCTCTCCCTCTTGACTTGCATCTTTCAGCGCAACATTATCAACGCCAATTGCATCTGCAAAAAAACGTAAAATTTGTCATCACAGCACTTGACCCATGTGTGAATAACTGAAACACATTGCAGTTAAAAAATGTATTTCAACTTAGATGTTTTAATTACATTACTCTTTGGTTTTACTTAAATTTTAATGCTTAAAAACCTTTTCAAAACTAGGCAAAATGGAACTTGAAGATACCATGTGGTCCCTCAGTTCTCTTCTAATCTTCTCATAACTCTTGTTGGTTCATCTGAAAATTATATCTTTCCCTTAGACAAGTGACTCGCAACTTTGTTGAATGAAATACGGAGTATCAATTATGTCCCTGCAGTCTAGGGTGTTTTTCGAAGGAGAAGTCAAAAACTCAAGGGAAAGTAGAATATAAAGAATAAAAATTGTCACTCTTAATCCCTATGCCCACTGTTCAGTCAAACCAAGAAGATTAAGAAGGGAACAGAGAATGTAGCTTGCACATAAAAGAGTGTACCTTTCGAATCCCCTTTTAAAAATTTGAAAAAGCAAATGTTACTACATACTTTGTCCCTATCTCCAATATCCAAACAGCACCCCACTAATGCACATGTCTTCCCATGAAGAAAAAGAAAAAAGAAGCCATACATATTTGTATATCAGGGCTTAGGAAGTAGGAAGGTCGTGCTGAGCAGGGATTATTGGAGCAGCGCTGTCTAAAGTAACCAGTATTTAGTGTCCAATTGAAGAATGTCGAACGTATAAATAGCAATAATCATATAAATTACAAGTAATTACACGAGTATCACAAGATTCAAGGCTTTGAATCATCCAGATATATAATACTCCGTAATTAACTAGAGATAAGGAAGCATGTGGAATTTGTTTTTCTTTGAGGAACAGGAAAAAAGTACCCAGTGAGGAAGAGAGCTTGATGTCAGGACCTTTTCTGGCCCAAAAATCTAGATTGTTAAGAGAACAAGTCCGTGACATTGAGGATGGATTCAGCAGATGGTTGGAGAGTTGAAGAGGGAGTGAAGGTCTTCTTGCAGAGATCATACAGAGCTTGGAACGAAGAGTTCTTCGTGCTCATGATTAGAAGCCGACTAAACCCTCATATCCAAACGGTACTTAAACATCTTTACAGTTTACACCTGAACATGCTCCTAAAATACATTGAAAAGTTACATATTTAGTCAAAAAAATTGACAAATAAGATTTATAAGTCGAAAACATGAATCATCAAACGTGTTCTTAATCTTTAAAGGATTAAGATAGGAGACATTGAAAAGTTACATATTTAGTCAAAAAAATTGACAAATAAGATTTATAAGTCGAAAACATGAATCATCAAACGTGTTCTTAATCTTTAAAGGATTAAGATAGACTTCTCCATTAATGTTAACTTCATGCTTAGAAATCAACAATATAAAATGAGAATAACATGGTTACATATAATGTTAAATAAGCCAAATACCTTGTGGTCGCAGGTTCAAGTTTCATATTAATTAAGGATGTTGGCATTAACAATATCAGATACTATAATAAGTTTAGAAGATTATTCCAAAAAAATCCCATTTTTACTTATGTACAAAAATATTTATGTAAATAAAAATGGATGAGTTAATAAGTTATTTTGGACTTTAACTTATTGATAAAAATGAATGATCGAATAAATATTTTGAGCTCTGTCTTATTGGTGAGAGTGAATGAAATGTTTACTGATTATGGTGTATTAATCGATTAATCAAAAAGATCTGTAAAACATAATTTGAAACATGTAGAGATGTCAAAACGGGTCAACCCAACCCAACCTGACTTGGCCCGTGACGAGTTTTGCTTTATGTAGGTTGGGTCGGGCCAACCCGTTTAACGACGGGTCAGAATTTTTACAACTCTAACCCAACACACCTAACCCGTGAGTTAAACAGGTCGGCCCGCGGGTCAGTGTAAAAAAAAATACCCGTACATGACAAAAGATTCTTTAAAAATAATTATTCTGGAGTATATATTTATAAAGGTATGTAATAATAAAGGAAATATAAGAAATTCAAGTTCTAGGTCTTGTTATTACAGCTATAATAGTAATGGATGCACAAAAATATATTCAAATAGTAAGAAAATTCCACTGAGAATGATTGAGAAATGATTCGAACAGATGAAATTTCTATCTAGTGAAAATAAGGAAAGTATTTCTGAATGTCCTCTGCGGTTGTATTGATCGATACTGTAACTTTCCCTTTAGTGCATATTTATATGCGTAGGGTACAACGCAAAAGCCTATTTGATGGGACTTGGGCCCTAACATTAAAGTGGCCCTTGTCCATTTAAAGCCTAAATTAATAATTACATTTATTCTATAAAAATAAATGCAAGATAACTAAAACAACTTGGCTAAAATTAAAAATATTCTTCAACAACTAATCACCCAATACTTGTTAAATTTAATTAAAAAATACTCCGTATTAAATACTAGTTATACCGGAATTTAAAAACTATAAGAGGACATGTAACAAAAATACTCATATATAAAAGTAGAGGTCTACTTAAATATTTTGAGTAATTATTTGCAAAGAAGAGCATCGATCTTCTTAGTGAAGAGATTAATTTGGAATCATTGACATTGGTGAATGAATGAAGATAATCTAATTCTGCAATGACTTTGATGAGGAACGACATTGAAGAAGGGTGAAAAGCTAACGCTAAATCACAGTGGACGGTAGAGATATGTTAAGTTGACTAAGAATTTCCGTATATGCATGAGAAAGCCTACTTTTAGAGTTTTAGGCATGAATAAAAATCGGCAAAGCTTATTGTCCGCATGTGTACAGGTTCTTAGTCATCTATTCTCAAAAGTAAATAAAGAATGAATAACTAGTAACGGAGGAATATCTACATTATGTCACATCCGGAAGTCGTATTTTTTTCCGTAACTGAAACATGTGAATAATTTTTTACCTATAATAACAAATGCATATGACTAAGTTAAACCATTTTTTCTTGAAAACTCCATTTCTTTTATTTCTTATTAATTTAATTACATTACTAATTAGTTTAAGGAAACTTGTCATTTACTTAAGTGATTTACTATTTTGTATATTTTGAACACACATTAAATTATATAATCTACACATTAAGAACATTCGGCGTATTATTTTACAATACTTCCTTCGTTCTAAATTGATTTGCAAAGTCAACATTTTTTTTGAAAACTAACGTTAAAGTTAAATCCTTCCTATTAATAATTAAATCAATTTTAATAATTAAATTTACATATTCAGAAAATATACTTCGTATTAAAACATCTATAAAGTTGCAAAATCAAATTAAAACATAAATAAAAATTAATATCTTAATTAAGTGAATAAAATGAAACTGTTTGACCCAAAATAGTTGACTATCTGATGGTGATACTATTGATGGAGTACGGATTTTCATCGATGAGTCATACCACCAACATGTGATGGTGATGTTATTGCTTTTTCCATAGTTTGAGATAATAATGATTTAATGATTTCCATAGTTTTTTTTTTTTGAGATAATAATGATTTAAAAATGATCAATCATATACATCAAAATTGGATTTTATTTTTCCAAAATATATCAATTAGACGTTTATTCTCTCTAATAAAAAACATAAATTACTCACCGAGAAAAGAGGATTACCTATCACACTTTTATCACCATATCAATGAGGATACCATTTATACAATAGAATATTGTGTATGTATATAGATGCGAATTATGTAATAATATTAGTGTTTGATCTAAATTTGAATACTCACTAATATGAGTTAGTTAATCTATTTGAGGTTATTTAGAAGAAATAATGGATGGGATTTTACTCCTAGAGTGTTTTTTTTGGAAGAAATAGACTTAAATTGATAACACATCATTCAGATAGTAGGCAAACCGACAAAAAGACTCTTGAAAACCGTCATCCCTCGAACCGGACTCAGAGTTTATCACCTCGACAGAAGCAATATAACTCGTTGATCCATTAATTGACACAAATGAGCCAAACTGCCAAAGACGGTTAACGCAGCCCTTTCATCACCCATATCCAAATCCACACTCTTACAACAGAAAAAATACAAAAAAAAAGCAAACACTATGATCAAAGAATTTAAAATGCAAAAAGACAATAAAATAAAATTAATGCTCCTTCCAGAGCACCACTTCCAACCACGTTCCGGAACCTCCTATTTGTTTATGATACTCCAGCGGCGGTTCAGGAGGAGGACGAGCCGACAGTACTGTAGTTTCTTCCTCCCTCTGCCTCTTATTCATCACGTTCTTTGTCAAGCCTCCACTTTCCCCACCATTCACCCACCAATCACAGATGACCTTGAATCCAGATGGTTCCAGCTTTTAACCTCAAACTTCGTCCAAGACCTTTACTCGATGATGTCATCCTTTCACTATTGTTGTTTCTGTTTCTTGTTCGCACCAAAAACTCGTCGCAGGAGAAAACCCCAAATCAAAAAAACCACCCAATCTATCATATTGGCGGAAGAACTAAAACTCTAACTAGAGGGACAACGGCCGCTTCATATGATATTGAGACCGAATAATGAATAACGAGACAGTGAGACCGAGGGCAGACTGGCAGAGCCGGCGAGCCGCAGAGGGACGGCCTGGACGGCTGGAGAGTGTCAAACGCGCAAACCCTATCTCTGCCTCTCTAATCTTTGGACGATAGGGGAGTCTCCTCCTAGAGTTTTAATGGACAAATATATGACCATAATTAAAATTGGACAAAAAAGTGATAAGTTAATAATACATGAATTTAAATACACCCAATAAATCAAACCCCTAACTCCAAAAAGTAAATATGTACATAGATTGGGGTTTCCTTTTTCAGTGGCTGCTTACAATAAATGATGCAGGAGGTAATTAGTATTTGATTATCAATGATATCCTAAAAGAAAAAATTACACAAATATAACTACTTTAAAATCCATTAACAAAAATATGACTTTTTGCTCTAACTTAATCACATGATGCCCATACGTGATCCATGCTATAAGTCACTTTCTTGTAACTCCCATGACTTTTGATAATATTCATGTAAAAATCTCATCCTAAAATAGTTAAACTTTATAATAACTAAGTATTAAATAAAATAAAAATAAACTGTTTGTGTGCTAAAATAAATAAAATAAAAATAAACTGTTTGTGTGCTAAAATTTGGAGAGGAAGTAGACATAAGGGGCTCTTCAAATTAAAGACTTAAATGGACAACAAAAACACCACTCCTAGAGACTTTTGTTGTGGATGAGCCAATAAAATTTTGATCAATATGCCTCAGAAAAGTTGTCCAAAAACTGCTCCAATTACAGTATGAAAATGCAATATAATAAGGGCTTTTTCCTTCAATATGACCAAATTAAAGCTGATTTCCAAAAATATAACACATAAAACTGCTCTCATATTTCAACCCAATATCCTGATTATCTAGCTCTTCTTCTCGTTGTCCTTTCTCTTCCTTTACCGTTCTTTCTAAATTCAGATGCAATGTTGGCGCCTCCAATATCACTCTATCATACAAGCAAGCTTAGCATAAAAGAACAAATAATGGCTAGTTCCTTTAAGAAAGAATAGTGGCTGGTCCCGTGATGAGTTTCTTCAAGGATCTCCTTTGGCTTGCAATTAGGATTCCCTTGAAAGTGTTATTTCAGTGGATGAGTTCGGTTGAGTGGTCTCAATTGGAGATGCTATTTGCACATGTTTATGGACTAAACGAAACTCCAGCCGGGGGAAATGGTGAAATATATAGATCCCTATTGTAGCTGAATTATACCCCTTTTTAGTAAAACACAACCTTGTTTAACACAACCACATCCGAGCCAGCCTAAACTGGAGTCAAGCAGATTGGATATCCAAGAGAGAAATTCGTAAGAAAATTTTGCTTTATCCTCTATTTGGTTTGTGAAATTCAAACAGGTCTTTGGTGACTTAATTCGAAGTAGGGAAATTCCTGCATTCAGGTTCAATACCATTTCCATTAATGTCCATGTGATTTGGCGACTTCATGACTTATCATGAAGTGCAGTGGCAACAATTTCACTCCCACTTGCTGTATCTCTATTCACCAGAACAATAACAGGGGCAGTAATTCAAGGTGGAGATTCTGAACCAATACTCCGAGTGTACTGTGGGTCCCTTCCAACAGTGTAAGTTATCTGAGAAAAGCGAAAAATTTTATAACAGCCACATTTTAGATCATAGTAAAATATAGCATTACAAAGTTTCTAGATTACAGTATTAAAAAAATTACATATCACCTTACGGCATATTCATAATATTGGCATATTGATAATATTGAATAACGATAATATCATAAGCTCGTAACTTCACAGAAAAATGATGTTCAACCTTCTCGTGTCCCATTAATATCTAGTTTCCTGAATGGATCTTGAATGTTAAACGCTTACAGATTAAACAATACAAGTAAACACAAAAGTAAATACTACGTAATATGCATTTATTTTTCTCAGAAAGTAAATCAGTTTCCACCTTTAATTTGCAAATAACAAACCCATATTCACTTTATGTGAAACCCGAGAGGGATTAAATTAAAAATAATAAAAATAATATTGATGTGTTGTCCCACCACTTCATTTAGTTTTCCTAAAAATTATATAATAATCAAGAAGGAGAAAACAATCAAAACATGATAATATCACTCAATATTGTGAAAATATAATGAAAAATAAGAGTATTTTACCTCTATCCATATGTCTCATGACATAGTATCCACTCATGACCTCATTCAAGATGAAAATAATTAAATAAGGAAATAGGCAATATTATATTAACACTCTCGTAGCTAATTGAAAAGTTAATGGGATAGCACAGAGGTTGGTTTATGATTGAAAGCAGAGAAAATTGTTGTTTTCTTGACAAATACAGGCATGTACTAAAAAGTAAAAACTATCATATATATTTATTGCAAATTTAAAGGCAAAGATGCATAATAGGCATAATGGTCACTCATAATTACACAAAAGGTGTTATTAAATAAGAGCCATACTAGTCAAACACAGAGCAACACAACCATGTATATAAAGGTATACAGTATACACTAGTTTGCATCTGATTGCAATTCAAAAAGCATTTTGCGGTTCAAACTCACTTTGGTAATTTTTGGAACAAACTTTAGTTCTTTGGTAGCAGGAAGAAATAGAAGATTCAAAAACGGTCTCACCTTTTTGCCATAATGCTGAACATCTTCAATGAGGCATGCTCCACTGTAGAAACAGACCTGCACACAGCAGACATCCTCAACCTTTCTTAGGTGTCAGGGAGGAGGCAAGCCGAGATTTGTGAATCAATCAGAGAGAAAGGGATAAAGTACTAATATGTAAGAGCCATATCAATACACATTCAAGAACAATCACAAAAATGAAACCCTTTTTTCCTACTAACCCAATCACGCCTCTGAGTATATCGCACTTGTATCCAATGTATATTTATTTCAATAAAACCAGGCCAGCGTCAGTCCCTCTTTGTGCAGGAGAATATTTTCTGCTATAAGAATACCATGGTATCCAATCCAATCTCATAATTAATTAGCCAAGACGGAAAGCGAACACTTTTAACTAATTGCATAAGCTCTTACATGTTGACAAGTTACTTATATGGCTATGCACATCTTACACCTTGGATAGAATCATAGAATGCTATATGAAATTTCGCATACTGTAGATTTAGATAGATATTCTGTCAAATAATGTGTAATTATCTTTGATTTTGTTTCCTTATTCTCAGGGATCTAGTTTCCTTATTCTCTCAGATCTAGATTCCATATTCTGTGAGATTTAGTTTCCTGAGAATAGAGTTTCCTTCTGAAGAGGATTCTCCCTGTATATATATAGGGTCTTTGTACATCTATTATAATTCAGTAGAGTGAAGATTCATATTATATAAAACTACATGGTATCAGAGCCTTAGGGTTTGATTCCTGTTAATTGTTAATTGCCCTACTGCGTTCTGAGTTTTTTTCACTCTTCTCTTCGGATCTATTTTTTTTAACTATTCCTTTGGTTAATCATGTCCAAAGATTCTGGCATGTCGAGTCCATCATCTGACTCACAAACCCTATCACCAATTCCTTCCAGTCTGGATGTTAACTCGTTTCAGGCTTTACAAATTACGGTGGTCCGGCTTAATGGTCAGAACTATTCAGAATGGGCTCAATCGGTCAAGCTTGCCTTGGACGGACGAGGCAAGTTTGGTTTTTTAACTGGAGAAGAACCAGAACCTGCACCAACTGACCCTTCTTTCCGGCGATGGCGATCTGCCAACTCCCTGATTGCTGGTTGGCTGCTCAATTCCATGGACGAACGGATCCGTCGGCCGTTCATGTATATGGATCCTAAGGATATATGGGATGCTGTTCGTGAGGCATACTCTAATCGTGGCGATTCATCTCAAATATTTGAGTTGAAGAAAAAACTTTGGCTCTCTAAACAAGGTGACAGAGACATCACTACTTATTTCAATGAGATGCTCTCTCTGTGGCAGGAGTTGGATTTATGCTATAATGATGACGTTTGGGAAAATCCAAAAGATCTTGTACGTGCAAAACGCAGAGAGGAAGATGATCGTGTCTTCATGTTTCTTGCTGGCGCCAATCACAGTTTTGACGAAACTAAAGGAAGAGTTCTTGGCCGTAAGCCCCTACCAACGGTCAGGACTGTTTTTTCTGAACTTCGCCAGGAAGAGGCACGAAAAAGGGTGATGTATGACCATGCTCCCTCAATTCCAGAGAGCGACAACATGGCTTTGGTTTCAAAGCGTTTTAACGGTGCAGGTGACAAGAAAACGCCATTCTCTTGTGATTTCTGTGGGAAGTTGTGGCACACAAAGGATAAATGCTACAAGCTTCATGGGAAACCATCGTCTACAAAAAAGAAGGGGGACGGGAGAGCTACTGCTGCCATGGCTGAAACTTCTGAAGAAAAAACAGCTTCTCCAGAACCACTACCTTTCACTCAGGAACAACTACAGTACCTGTATAAGCTTTTTAACTCTCCACAATTCACACTTAATTCATCTTCTTCCCCTGCTCCAGCCCAGAAAGGTATTCCTTCCGCTTTTGTTTGCTCCACTCCTTCGAGTTCTTGGATCATTGATTCTGGGGCTACGAATCATATGACACATTGTTCGCAATTATTTTCTTCCTATGAACCTGCAGCAGGGAATAACAAAGTGAAAATTGCTAATGGCTCTCTTGCTGCAATTGCTGGCAGAGGGACAATTCAAATTTCTCCACCTATCACTCTTTCTAAAGTTTTTCATGTCCCTAAATTGTCATGTAACTTGCTATCCATTAGCAAAATAACCCGTGAGCTAAATTGTCTAGCTATTTTCTCACCCTCTATGTGCTATTTCCAGGACCTGAACTCGGGGAGGATGATTGGCAGTGCTAGGGAGTGCGACGGGCTGTATTATCTTGAAGATGGACTGCCTTCAAGTATGGTTGCCCAAGAATCTCCTCATAAATTAGAGTCTGTGTCTACTGATCAAGATATTATGTTATGGCATTTTCGTATGGGTCATCCTAGTTTTTTTTTATTTGAAACGATTGTTACCTAAGTTATTCATCAATAAAGATCCATCTTTTTTTAAATGTGAAGCGTGTGCTTTAGCTAAACATCACAAGTCTTCTTATCCTTCCCGTATTTATATTCCCTCTAAACCCTTTCGATTAATTCATAGTGATATTTGGGGTCCATCTAGGATCCCTACTTCTTCTGGTAAAAGGTGGTTTGTCACTTTTATTGACGATCATACGCGTCTTACTTGGTTATTTCTGATGAAAGACAAACGTGAAGTAGTCGATATTTTCAGAAAATTCTACAACATGGTCCAAGTTCAATTTAATGAGAAGATTAAAATATTTCGTAGTGACAATGGTCGGGAGTATTTTTCTAATACCCTGACTCAGTTTTTCAATGAAAAGGGAATGATCCAACAAAGCTCATGTGTTGATACGCCACAAAAAAATGGTGTGGCGGAAAGGAAAAATAGACACCTACTTGAAATCACACGAGCATTATTACTAGCTAATCATGTTCCTAAATATTTTTGGGGAGATGCCCTTTTAACTGCTGTTTACTTGATTAATCGCATGCCCTTTAAACCTTTATCTTTTCAAACTCCTATCCAAAAATTTCATGAGTTTAATTGTGATCTTAAACCGTTTGTAAATTTACCCTTCAAAATATTCGGCTGCACTGTGTTTGTGTCTAATCGGGATAAAACTAAGAAGTTGTTCTGTTCGCCTGATCTGAATGTTTCTGATCTGAATTTTTTAAGTTCTGATCTGATCTGATCTGAATTTTTCTGATCTGATCTGATCTGAATCTTTCTGATCTGATCTGATCTGATCTGAATCTTTCTGATCTGATCTGATCTGATCTGAATCTTTCTGATCTGATCTGAATGTTTCTGATCTGGTCTGATCTGATCTGAATGTTTCTGATCTGATCTGAATCCTTCTGATCTGATCTGAATCTTTCTGATCTGATCTGATTTGAATATTTCTATGATTATAATTATAATTATAATTATAATTATTATAATTTCAATTACAAATATAATTTAAATAAAATCATAATTATAATCGTAACTATAAAAATAATAATAATAATAATAATTAAAATTAAATTTAAAATGAAAAAATTTATACTTATTACACTAATTATAAATATAGATATAATTATAATTGTAATTATATTTTGAATTATAATTACTTATATAATTATAATTGTAATTATGATTACAATATTTATCTCTATAATTGTAACTATAGTTATCAATATTATTACAATTACTCCGTAAAATAATTACAATAGTAATAATAATAATAATATTAATAATTATAATCATAAATTATAATTATAAGTATAATTATAATTATTATAATTATAATTAATAATAATTATAATTATATTAACATTAATTATAATATTATAATATAATAATAGTAATATAAATACAATTAATATTATAATAATGATATTATTATATTCATATTATTATTACAATAATATAATAATAATAATATGATTATTATTATTATAACTAGTATTATATTATTATAATATTATATTATAATTATAATTATAATCATAATTATAATTATGATTGTAATTATAATTATAATTATTATAATTATAATTAATTACAATTATAATTATAAATATTTATAGATATAATTATAATAAATACAATTGATTATACTTATAATTATAAGAATTATAATTGTAATTATAATTATAATTACATATAATTATAATATAATATTATATTAACATTAATCATATTATTATTATATTGTAATAATAATAATAACAATAATAATGATAATGATAATGATAATGATAATGATAATGATAATGATAATGATAATGATAATGATAATGATAATGATAATGATAATGATAATGATAATGATAATGATAATGATAATGATAATGATAATGATAATGATAATGATAATGATAATGATAATGATAATGATAATGATAATGATAATGATAATGATAATGATAATGATAATGATAATGATAATGATAATGATAATGATAATGATAATGATAATGATAATGATAATGATAATGATAATGATAATGATAATGATAATGATAATGATAATGATAATGATAATGATAATGATAATGATAATGATAATGATAATGATAATGATAATGATAATGATAATGATAATGATAATGATAATGATAATGATAATGATAATGATAATGATAATGATAATGATAATGATAATGATAATGATAATGATAATGATAATGATAATGATAATGATAATGATAATGATAATGATAATGATAATGATAATGATAATGATAATGATAATGATAATGATAATGATAATGATAATGATAATGATAATGATAATGATAATGATAATGATAATGATAATGATAATGATAATGATAATGATAATGATAATGATAATGATAATGATAATGATAATGATAATGATAATGATAATGATAATGATAATGATAATGATAATGATAATGATAATGATAATGATAATGATAATGATAATGATAATGATCATGATCATGATCATGATGATGATGATGATGATGATGATGATAATAATAATAATAATAATAGTCTTCTTAATAATTACATTTATATTACTATTATTATATTAAAATATTATAACTATTATTAATATCTTATTTTTTTATCATATTATTATTAATATTATTAATAATAATTATATAATAATAATAATCATAATTGTAATAACAATATTAATAATAATAATTAATATAATAATAAAAGTGATAAATCATGTTTGAACTTTTCTGATCTGATCTAAATGTTTCTGATCTGATCTGAATGTTTCTGATCTGGTCTGATCTGATCTGAATCTTTCTGATCTGATCTGAATCTTTCTGATCTGATCTGATCTGAATTTTTCTGATCTGATCTGATCTGATCTGAATTTTTCTGATCTGATCTGATCTGATCTGAATAAAATAAGAATAAGCAATAAGTAATAAGAATAAGACGAACAGAACAGCACCTAAGTCTAAACTTGATCCGCGTGCAATAAAATGCATTTTTCTTGGATATTCAGCCTCTCAAAAAGGCTATAAATGTTATGACCCGGTCTCAAAAAAATATTTTGTCTCCATGGATTGCAATTTCTTTGAGAGATCACCGTTCTTTTCCCCTCAACTTCAGCTTCAGGGGGAGCCTTTATCTAGGGGGAGTCAAGAAGCTTCAGTGAGTGTAGGTGATTTAGATTTTTTGAATCTTAACTTAGATAATGATATTTCAAATGAAATCACCCCTCATGAATCTGCCATAACTAAAAGTCCTGATGATTTACAACATACTTCAATATATGACAAGAGATTTGGACAAACATACTCTAGAAAACGTCCACCGAAGGGTGTACAGCCAAACATTCCCATGCACGACCAAGATGAATCCCCACAGACAGGTAAAGTTTCTCCTGATCCAATTCCATTAACTCTTGATTCTAATCTCAATCCTTCTGAAGTTGATATGCCTGTTGCCCTTAGAAAAGGAGTGAGAAAATGCACTATTAAATATCCTATGTCTAATTATGTGTCTCTTCAGAATCTGTCTCCTTCTTTTTCTTGTTTCACCTCTCATCTTAATCGTGTGGAGTTCCCAAAATCTATACAAGTAGCTTTACAGATTCCTGAGTGGAAGGCAGCAGTTCTGGAGGAAATGAATGCTCTTAAGAAGAATCAGACATGGGTTAAAGTTGCTCTTCCAGATGGGAAAAAATTAGTGGGATGTAAATGGTTGTTCACAGTCAAATACAACTCTGATGGAACACTTGAGAGGTATAAAGCGAGACTGGTAACAAAGGGGTTTACTCAAACTTATGGTATTGACTACACAGAAACCTTTGCCCCAGTGGCGAAGCTCAATACGGTTAGAGTCCTACTATCAGTTGCTGTGAACTTAGATTGGCCATTACATCAATTAGATGTAAAAAATGCATTCCTGAATGGGAAGCTTGCAGAGGAGGTTTATATGGATGTTCCTCCTGGTTTTGAAAATGAGTTTGGATCTCAAGTGTGTCTCTTAAAGAAGGCCCTCTATGGCTTAAAGCAATCACCTCGAGCTTGGTTCGAAAGATTTACAAGCTCTGTTAAACAGCAGGGATATTCCCAAGGACAAAGTGATCACACCTTATTCTTTAAACGCAAAGGAAATGGGAAAATTACTGTTTTACTAGTATATGTTGACGATATCATTGTCACAGGTGATGATTTTGAAGAAATTAATGATTTGAAGGGAAGTCTAGCACGGGCATTTGAGATTAAAGACTTGGGGCCACTAAAGTATTTCTTGGGAATGGAAGTGGCGAGATCGAAGAAGGGAATTGTTGTAAGTCAACAAAAATATATTCTGGACTTACTCTCTGATACACACATGACTGGTTGTAAACCAGTTGATACGCCGATAGATCCAAATGAGAAACTCTGTGATATTGGAGGTGATGAAGTTGATGTGGGGAGGTATCAAAGATTGGTTGGGAAGCTGATATATTTATCACACACAAGACCTGATATTGCTTTTGGTGTTAGCCTCATCTCCCAGTTTATGCATTCTCCTAAGCAAGCTCATTTGGATGCAGCATACCGTATTCTCAGATATCTTAAGGGATCTCCAGGAAAGGGATTATTTTTTGAGAAGAGTGCTCAAAGAACTGTTGAAATTTTTACTGATGCAGATTGGGCAGGCTCGACCACAGACAGGAGATCAACAAGTGGATATTGCACATTTGTATGGGGAAATTTAGTGACTTGGCGCAGCAAGAAGCAAACTGTGGTGGCTCGCAGTAGTGCTGAAGCAGAATTTCGTGCTATGGCTAACGGGATTTGTGAAGGAATTTGGCTCAAGCGAGTACTAAAGGAACTCCATCTACCTCTAGAATGTCCTATAAAATTGTATTGCGACAACAAGGCTGCCATCAGCATTGCAAACAATCCTGTACAACATGATAGGACTAAACACGTGGAAGTTGATAGACACTTCATCAAAGAGAAGATAGAAAATGGTAGTTTATGCATACCATATGTTCCAACTTCACAACAAGTGGCAGACATCCTCACCAGAGGACTATTCAAGCCTAGCTTTGATGGGATTGTGAGCAAGTTGGGTTTAGTTGACATATATACTCCCAACTTGAGGGGGAGTGTAGATTTAGATAGATATTCTGTCAAATAATGTGTAATTATCTTTGATTTTGTTTCCTTATTCTCAGGGATCTAGTTTCCTTATTCTCTCAGATCTAGATTCCATATTCTGTGAGATTTAGTTTCCTGAGAATAGAGTTTCCTTCTGAAGAGGATTCTCCCTGTATATATATAGGGTCTTTGTACATCTATTATAATTCATCATCATCCTCAATACCAGCTTCGAACACTCGACCTGCCTCAAGCAGAATCTAAGTGCATCCAGCAACGCCAGATAGAATGGGCTCCCTGTACAAATCAGATGGACAGTGCTTCTTCAAAAAATAGTAGGATTGTAGGATTGTCAGCCACAAAGCTAAAAAGGATGAGCCTTTCAAAGAACCATCAACAAGCTAGCAAAGAATGACTCGTAGCTTTTAAGTCCATCAGTTCTTAAAAAACATTATTAAATTTATATTTCAGTATTAATAGAAGTTATCAGCTTTAATGCCAATGATACCAACAAAGATTTGATAATTTCACCTGGACGAAAAGATGAATGCATATCAGCAGGACTGACATCCTTTTTCCTGTTTAATTAAAGAGAGAAAAATAAAGCTTAGAGACCTTATTAGAGAAAATGAAAAGGTTTGACATATTGGTAGATTTTTATGCAGAATATACTTGGAATGAAAATTCAAAACTTGAATGTGTTTTAAACTGAATATTGCTCTTAACATCAAGTTAGTATTTTCACATAAACTTCTGTCTACACCCCATAAATCTCACCAGCCATTTTTCTATGGCCTCCACCTTCAAATCTCACCCTCCATAAATCCCACACAATGGCATATGTTTTTTATGGTCCAGATTATAACCCCAAAATTTGTCCCACAAATCCATCCATGCCACATCACCATCTATAAATGATAAACCGCTCACAAAGGTAAATAGTATTGGCGAGTATAGATTTTTTTATGATCGGAATCAAAACCTCAACAAAGTGTGCATGACATCATCATTTTGGATGCCCTAATAGTGATAAAAATACGAGCATACGACGTAATAATTATAATACCATATAGAGCAAAAAAGGCGATGCTGAGGTTACGAGACTTATACTCCCTACATATTCTTTTGTTTGCTAAACTTTCTTTTATTGGATAAATTTTAATTTTTGACACAATTTCCCTTTATGATAAGTTTTCCCTTTGAAAATACCTAATTACCCTCATTTTTTCTACCTTTTCATTTCCTCTTTCGTACTTTTCCACTTTCTCTCTTACTTTTTCTACACTATGCATTACCCCTACTATTCTTCCCTTAAATATTAGGCCAAACATTATTATAGCAAACAATAGAATTCAGAGGGAGTATAAAGAATAAATATTGTATTAAAGATACCTATAAAATCTCTTGAAGATGTATAGGATAGACTTTATTCATAATCTTCAGCATAGCATATCAATGTGCACCACAGCAACCTCACAAGTCACAACCATTTTCAAACAATTTGATTTCATCACTTAATATACCCAGGAACTCATATATCTGCATACAGTCGGGGTGTGAATGGTCTTTTGCAATAAAAGCATGCACCTCATTATTGACTTCTATCCAACTCCTACCAGGAACTTTCTTGACTCCCTTCTCTCTCATCAACCTCTTTACACTAGCTATTTCATCCCAAAGCTTTAGTTTTCCAAACAAATCAGTGAGCAAAACATATATACAGTGTTCTCCAGGATCCAATTCCAATAAACAATGTGCTACCTCAGTGGCTAGTTCAATGTCACCACATGTTCGGCAAGCTCCAAGTAATGTTTTCAAAACCATTGAATCAGGTTGGAACGGCATCCCTCGAATAAGCTCCTTTGCCTTCTCAAGATGCCCGGCCCGCCCAAGTAAATCTACTGCACAAGCATAATGCTCCATTCTTGGTGGGATCCCATAATTGGATTCCATGGAGTTCAGAAAATTTTGACCTTCTTCCACCAAACCTATGTGGCTACATGCGGTCAGAACAGCAATGAAGGTCACATGATCTGGACTGACAATTCTATCTATCATTGAAGAGAAAAGATCAAGTGCAACTTCACCCATTCCATGTTGCGCATATGCAAACATAATTGAGTTCCAAGTGATTGAACTCTCCTTTGGTGATTCCTCGAAGGTTTTCCATGCATCCTCAATGTGTCCACACTTGGAATACATGAATATTAATCCACCAGTCACATATTCATATACAAAGACTCCTGTTTTTAGTGTCAAGGAATGAATTTCTTGACCCAATCGAAATATTGACAAATCTGAGCAAGATCGAAGGACAGCGGCAAAGGTATATTGATCCATCTCTATGTTGTGGGACCTCATTTCCTCAAAAATCTTGAAGGAGGTTTCACTTAAAGAATTTTGGGACATTCCTGTTAAAATTGTATTCCACGAAACAGAATCTTTCACACCCAAAAACTCAAAAACTTTCATTGCATCATCCATATAACTGGCATCGGATTTTAGATACGTGGAAATTAATGCATTAGATACGCTTGTTACATTTTCCAGTCCCCTCTTGATAACCAAAGCATGCAAGGACTTTACCTGCCATTTTCTATTAATTTCACAACTGGCACTTATTATACTAGTAAAAGTATATATATCTGGCTCCATGCCCAGCCTTCCCATATCCAAGAATAGTTTATATGCATCCATCTCTTTATCATATTCTATGTAAGCTGCTAACATTGAATTCCAAGTGATCAGATCTCGACAACTGTCAGCCCCATCAAACACCTTTTCAGCATTCTGGATGCTTCCGCAGTTTGAGTATGCGCTAAGTAGAGCATTAGAAACTGTGTTTTCAAAATCCAATCCAATTTTTATAATTTTTGCATGGAGCTGCATTGCAAGCTTGTATAAATCCTGATCATCTAGCAATGTCAAAAGAGGACAGAATGTTCCATCATCAATTTGCACACCCTCTCTCCCCATTCTTTCCATCAACTTAAAACAATTCATACAGTCACCAGTCTCCGCATATCCTGCTATTAAAGCATTCCACGAAACGGTGTTGCGTTCAGGCATATGAAGGAACGCTTTACTAGCATCCTCCATTCTGCCACATTTGGCATACATGTCTACCAGAGCACTTGCACAATAAACATTATCATCGTACCCCATCTTAACAACATCGGCATGCACCAGTAGCCCAAACGAAAGGTAAGCATTAGTGGCAACACCTTTAAGTATGCTCCCATAAGTGTAGCCATCAAACAGAAGACCATGTTGCTTCATGGACTTCAAGAAATCCCAAGCACTCTGGATATTCCCAGAGTTCACGTAGCCAGCAATCATGGTGTTCCAAGAAGCGGTGTCTCTAAGGGGCATTTCATCGAACAGCTTGAGAGCAGCTACTATATCTCGGCATCTTGCGTAGACGTTAATCAAGTTATTGGTCGTGTGGGTTTGCCAGATTTGAGCTGATTTGATTGTTCGACAATGGGCAACTGCAGCTTTTGATACAGAGGCCATCAAGGTTTCAGTTGGCAAATCCCCGCTGTAATGTGTCCGCTACCAAACCTTTAAATAACGCCATGGAGTCCATGTGGGTCCCAAGAGAATTTACTTGGACAAATTGGAGAAAATCTATAAGGGAAATTTGTTGATTCAGTCTCGTAACTTATAGCTATACCCGATATTGCTCCTGTAACTTTATTAACTTGCAATTTACATTTCGTAACTAATAAGTTGGTGCAATTTTGGTCATTCTCTGCCGGAACTTACCAATTTTGCCGGAAAAAGACACATCACCTGTCACATGGTATATTATTTGGAACTCATTTGCTGACTCAATATTTGCCCTTAGCTGGAATTAAAAAACCAGAGTACGAAAGCTCTTCGCTGAGTGCGTGCACAACCATACCAAGCCTATTATCGGATCTGCAAAAGGGGGAAAGAACACATGACCCTACCTGGAGATTTCTCCTGAACTAAGTCGAGAGAGTGAGTTATTCTTCAAATCTGCTAATAACGGCTCTCGATCAGACATGAGTTTATGGAGTGTGATTGTGGTAAAAATGTTTCTCTTCTAACTTCTTGAACTGATAACAATCCTGAAAGGAGGTTTCGTGTGTGCGATAGAAGCAGAGTAAGAAGTTGACCTTTTTAATTTACTTTGTTTGCTTCTTTTTTTTTACTAAATAAACTAGAAATTTAAGAATAGCATTTGAATAATAAATTTGTTTGAAAATTAAAAAGTACTATTTAAATTTTAAGCTAGGTTCTTCTAATAAAATTATTATCTTCTATTTGTTGGGGGCATTTGATAATGCATTTTTGTGTTCAAAGCAGTAAAAAGTAAGTTAAGCTTCATCTTGTTTTGATACAGACATAAGGTTGCAGATTTTTTGAATTGGCGGACCCACCTATGTGTCATCTTTGAACGATGATAATTCTGGTATTGGTTAGAAAACTCAATTCAAAAGAGGAAGATGTTGTAAAGTTGAAAGCTAAAAATAATAGACTCCTCATAGTTGTTGTGGGGCTAGTGTTTTTGCTCCTGGTCTTTCTCATGTTAAAGATGTGAGAAGTGAAGATGATGTAACATTTCAAGAGTGTTAGGTAGTTTAGGTTATTAATTAGTACCACATTATGAAGGTGCAGTAAGACATTGTTATTGTTAGTTGTAAGCTTTCCCTAAATTGTTAAAAATTTACATCTTTTATTTTGAATTGACAATGTTATTTACTTTCAAGTTTATGTTTATGAGTAATATATGTGGTCTGAAGTTTTAAGAAGAGTTGGAGACTCTGTCAAATGCTTTATTCTTAAAACATGAATCCAGAAAGCTTTAAACTTCATTCAAAATGCTCCTGCTGCAAGCCAGCAACCAAGAAGAAATAAGTTTTTAACTCCAGCTAAGGGCCAACATTGAGTCAGCAAATGAGTTCCAAATAATATACCATGTGGCATGTGATGTGTCTTTTTCCGGCGAAATTGGTAAGTTCCGGCAGAGAAAGACCAAAATTGCACCAACTTATTAGTTACGGGATGTAATCTGCAAGTTAATAAAGTTACAGGACCAATATCAGGTATAGCTATAAGTTACGGGACTAAATCAACAAATTTCTCAATCTATAATTTCCACACCTCTGCGAGTTTCCAATTGGAGAAAATTGTTTAATTTTATATTGGCCTGCAAAAAATTGTCTGCTACTCTTCTGCACCTCATAATGACCTTTGAGTTTCCCTCTGTATAAAATTATACTCCCTCCCCCCTCCATAACAAAAAAATCTTCTCGCTTTTCTTTTTCGTCCGTAACAAAAAAATCTTCCCACTTCTATATCTTCCCATCATACCCTCAATAATTCTAAAAATAATACACTATTACAACAATTTTTTTTTGGATTTATCCTACATTCCATCACATTATTCCACTAACGTCCCATCATGCTCTCAATAATTCATATCATCTTTCACTATTCTTAATCTACCTACTTTTGAAATGGGAAGATTTTTAAGTTACGGAGGTAGTATCTACAACTAGCACATGGTTATCAACGTCTACCTCACGAGTACAGTAGAACTCCTAGACAGTATTTGAGGCTTTTTCTGATGGTGGTTTTCAAACGCCTGCGCAGAAGAAAAAATCAGTTAAAGAATAAACTCCTTCATGACAAAATGAAGTAAGTGTGCCCATTTTAGTATACATTTTCAATCAAATCTGATCAAGAAAATAGACATTCTTAATGTGCTAAATATTTGGGCTGCTACTAGCTTTTTCTCCATATAGAAGAATGCTTAAAATGTACTTCAGCTGTTCTTTTTTAGTTGAAACAGTCAACCTTTGCACATTTGCCAACGCATACATTTGACCATAAGTATATCTTAATCTCTATTAATAAAAAAATATTAAAAATCACATTTTAAAAATTTGTAATGAGATGTCTTGAAAAATATTTTTTAAAAAAATTATTTCCGTAAAATAATAGTGTAAAATGTAGTCAAAGTAGATCATGTGAATAATGCAAAAAGTCAACATGTTGCAACTAAAAAGAGACGGAAGATAGTATAACAAAGATTTATACAAATGGCTTAACTCCTCTGGGTCGGTGTCAGTTTTGATAAAATAAAAATCTAAATAATGAACATGGATTTCTTATGCTCTCTGGTGCACTTCATCAAAACATATACCGAAGTATGTGATATATCGCTAGCAGCGGTTGATACAAAACTATTTAAACTGATTTCCCACTTGAATACTCTTTTTGGGTTCAAATCATAGTCATATAGTTCGTGGAACGGTTCAGTACAGGAATGAGGATCGTGAGCGCGGTTTGCTAGGTCTAACATATCCGCTTTACCTTCTAAAGATATGTTTGTGTACCTTCTCGATCTATTGTCCATTTGTCCGGCTGCTTTACATTTAGCTGCATTATCAATTACCACTTGCAACACATTAGTGGGTCCAACAGTCTTAATAGCTCCAACTAGAAATTTTGAAATCTCAATTCCAGTTTTTTCAATTCCAGAAAAACCTTCGAACATTACATCACGCAAATTCATGGCTAAAACATTGATAAGTGGCATATTGTTCACGTTAGACCGCTCATCCGAGACAATTGACACTCCTTGAGTGTACCACATATCTTTCACTTGTGTTAGATCCTTCTCAACGTCCCTAATGCATTTGTCAAGCAATACCGTTCTCGCCTTTTCACTATATGGAGGCTTGTATCCGTCTGTAGCCTTTTTTATAGCATTCACCGTTTCAATAAATTGAGGGTTGCGTAAAACATTGAATGGAATCCCATTTGCACACAAACCTCAAATAATCTTCAAGTCAACCGTGTTTCTCTCTAGTAGCCTGAAAGATTTTTCCAAGCGCTTCTTTGAGAATACATTTTTGGAAAGTAGAGAATTCTTTAAAGATTTTTAACTTCACCAGTTTCTGCTTCTTTTACTTTATTCCCGAGGCTTTCATATTTCTGTCTGTTTTTAAGGACTGCATGACATCTTATCTCTGCCTTTCCCCCAGCTAACGGCCCAAATAGGTGAACATGAACTCTTGTATAAGAACTTGTGTACTTGGCTTTGTAGTGTTTGCATTCTTTGCAAATCCACAGTTTTGCACCTCCTGATTTTTTATTATCGCCATTGCCAAGAAATGTAGTACTTGCATCCCTAGCTTGTGTAGCAAATTGGGTTTGTTGAGTTTCTGGTTTTCTCATTGACATCAAAAGCAATAGCGAAAGAGCTGGATAGTTATTGCGACGAGCTGGATAGCGATTGTGAATGATTTGGAAAGCGTACTATCTGCAGTCCAGGTAGCGTTTGTAACGCTTTCGTACCGCAATTAGGTACGTAGCGTTCAGAACGCAGATCCTGCCCTCTTTGGTGATTTATGTAACTGTGATATAGCCTGCCCTGATTCCTCACTTCTTTTTTATTTTAGCTATTATTTATATTTAAGTTATAACATTTAATTCTCAATGGAGAGTTCAAATTGTGATGAGATGGAAAATGAAAATGTTTAAGACAATGAGTTGCATGAGACAATAAGTGGTTTTTTAAATTTGATGACATCTATTTGTTTTAGACAATGAGTAGATCTTTATTTTTAATACGATAGTATATTTTTGCTAGAACGGACTTAAATATTTTCACTTTTCGGTAGTAGCACCTTTGTGGCGGCTTTGCTATTTAATGAGGGGATTTTATTCATTTCAACTTTTAAACTATTTGATCAATTTTACATTTTCAGCTCAGACAAGTGAATCCATGGAATCGGCATTTTGAAAACGGGCTGGGTTAGGGTTGGTTCCAAATACAAAAATATGCTGCCCCGCCCCGCGCTATAGATTTTCAAAAAGTCTTCTTTTTATCCTATTCGGTCTCTTTCTTATCAAAAAAACTCCTAAGTAGTACTCCTAAAATAGGACCGATCCTCCCTGTGCCCACCCCTAGTGCTTCCGCACCATCCCTTACTTTCTTGCCTTTTACATTAAAGTGCTTGTCCTTCCATGCTCCCCTATCAACGTTCTTTCGAGTTTGAGCCTATCTCTCACTTGTCGAATCGGCCCCGGTCTGTAAGGGAATGGTCTGTGCTCTGAGACCTATTAAGGTGACTTCTCTAACCTTGTTCCCTATTGGCTGTTTCTCTTTCTTTGTTTGAATCGGTGGGCGTAGCTCAACTGGTAGTGAGGGAGTGCCATAAGGGTTAGGTCCCGGGTTTGAATCCCGACAACTGCGATGAGAGATTACTATGCTAAAAATGCATAGGGCCTCTGCAAGTACCGGGGACGGAGCCCCACTCTCTATCTGTCAGATTGTGATTATAGTCCAATTTACATCCTCCCATCGTGCCGTCCGGTCGGTGTTGGGGTCCCTTAGGGATGGGGTGTCATCCTTTTTTTTTATCTTTCTTTGTTTGCTGCTATTCTAGTAAAGAGAGGCGCACACGCTGCTTAAGGTTCACTGTCACTCCGTCTTCTCCTTTTATCAAGCACTTTGCTGCTCTTCCTGTTATCAAGCACTGCACTATTGAATTCCAACCGTGAAGTAATTGCTTGAAGCTTTCTATCTATCACTTCAAGCGAATAAAAATCTCACCGCTTCTGTAATAAGTACATTCATATGGATCTTTCCACCCCTCTTCCTAACTTACCAAATCCTATTGAAACTGTGAAGAGTGAAATACACTTAGAGTAGAAGTGTATTGGTGAGGATTGGTTTTTTGTAATAGTTGAGTGTGAGAGTTTGCTCCTCCTATTGTAATTATGTTCTTGATATTGAATAGAAGAATTTTCCAATCCCAACAAGTGGTATCAGAGCGAGGTTGAGTTTCCATACACCGTTTTCTCATTTTCAGATAAATTTCTACAGGTTAGAAAATCGTGATTTTTGAAGTTGCTCGGAATCACGATCTGATCATACCACTTTAGAAACTACAAGAATTTATCTCTTCTCATCCACTTTAGAAACTACAAGAAATTATTTATAGAGATCATTATTGGCGGAAGGTCTCTAAAGTTGGGATTATTCTGAAATAATCGATAGTTGGGATTATTATGAGCGGACCGCCAATAGTTGGGATTCTTACTATCAATTTTTCCTATTTTTTTATAAAGAGAATTTATTGATAAAAGTAAGTATATATAAAAGGAGAAGAAAAGAAAGAAGAGGATAATAGTTAGTCAATTACGGTGGAGTAAATTTCTATAAAAAGAATTTACAGATAAAAGCAGTTACTGATTAAAGGAGAAAAAAGAAATGACACTTTGAAGGTATCAAATGAAGAGGATAATAGTTAGTCACTTAATTCAAAAAGGAGAAATTGGAAAAATACAATTTATCATCCAATTCACCCCTTCTCTTTATATAGTAATAGACATAGATAATCATTCTAAAAACATACGATTAACATAGGTGATAGTCTGAAAGAAATTTTGATAGTAGCCCTATAAATACCTTAAGCCAACATTAGGATACAAACTTAACCACACCTTGGTAGGTATAGCGTTTCGCAAATATGAAGACTATATTTAAAACAAAAATATTGACGCTTTAAAGCATCTAAGATCTTTGGTTGCAAAAAAATTGATACACATATTGTGACATTAAAAAACGTCACAATAATAATATAAGGACAAAAAAGTGTCACAATATACTAAAAAAATCAGGATCCAAATCCGTAAAAATGAGATCTGAATCAGGGCATGGTTTAGTTGTTGGTCACTATTAGGTCGAGTTTTTTTAGTCTGACTCAAACTGGGGCAATCAAGAAGAACACCCAAACATAATTTTGGTACTATGTTTCTTTTGCTCAGTTTAGGGTCCAAATGTACACATTTGGGCGTCAACTTTGGGCCTTTTTTGTCCAAGCAAGTTTTATCTAAACAAGTTTTGTCTTCTCGTTTGCTCGTCTGCCAATCTCTCCGCAAAGTATTGTCTTCTCGTTCTCTTGTCAGCTAATCTCTCTGTTGAGTCGATTATCGTCATTTTCTCTTTGGGTTTGTTTATTTTATTGAGTTTTCATTTAATTCTGATTGAATTTAGATTTAGTTTATTGAATTTGTTCTGCCTCCATTTTGGGGAGCCACTGTGTCAGTCCACAGCTGTCGAACCAAGAGTATGTTCGCTATAAAATTTACTCATGTGTTTGAATTGGCATTTTGCTCGAATTTTAGTTTAAAATTAGTAGAATTCATTTCAAATGATTACGAAATTGAAATTTCTGAATTAAATTCTAGAATATGTGTTTGAGAAAATTTTGTGTGTAGGATAAAAATCGCCAAAAGATGAAATTTGCAGCAAACTTAGGAAGAATTGTGAATCTAAATCTGGTTTTGGAGTAAAAAAAGAAAGAGTTATTAAGTTCTTCAATTTTCAAGAACTTGATAACTCTTAGCAAAAGCGAGAGGCTATTGGGACTCTTCCGCGGGAACTCTGTGAGGGTTTTCATAGTACAAGCTTTATTTTTAATTCACCCACAAAAATATACCTCTGCAGCCACGAGTTGGCTACATTCCTCGGTATCGAAAATAATGGGACTGTGATTGATAGTTTTGATGCTATGCTTATCTCTTCCGCATGTCCTACCTATCTCTCCTCTCATGAAAAAGACACGTGATGATTTACGACCTTAAGCAGCATGTTATCAAAATAGAAGTTAAAAAATTGATGACTTGATTTTTCGAAAATTGTACACTATAAAATTGATCAGTCTTTCCTTCCTAGTACAAATTACAAAGGGGTTCAATCAAGATTTTTTAGCTAGGTGATGATTTGGAGAAACTTAATTCCATCAATTGGTCTCAAGTTGTACTTAATCAGCTATACAGGGTTTTGACCGACTCCAAATGCTTTTTGCGCGAGTGGTATTCATCAAAGTGTCTTTAATGGTTGTTCCTCAATTTTGTATGTAATTGTTTTTAGAGGATTCCATCCATTTGTCCCGATACACAAAACAATACAATCTTCTACTTTGAGAAGTACTTTTCTAAAAGAATGGATGATTGGAATACGAAATATTTGACTGCTAATAAGGTAAATTGGAATTTGAAAATATTGTGGTATTTATTGACCACAGATGAGGTATTAACTCTCTTCTTTTTATAACTATTACCTTTACTCGCATGTCACCCTATTCTAGTTTCTTCAAGTTCCTCCAAATCTTTTGATGTCAAACCATCAAGAGCTCATCAAGCTCGTCAGCAAGGGGTTGAGGAGGAGAGGATTCACCGTGATCTTTTGTCCTTATTTTGAGAGTAAAGCTATCTGATACAAGTCAGGTTATCTGCGTTGGATGTTGAAAAGATAACGAGATCTTGTATAGAAAGAATAGTAAGAATTCATAGAAGAGAAGATATGGAGAAGAAGATGATTGTTATTTCATTTCCTGAGTCTCAACAATGTACAGAGAAAGCTATATAAGCTACACGAGAGATAACAAAGTCAGCTAGCTAATACAACATATTATTAACTAACTTGACACGTGTCATTATTCTATTAGCTTCTAATACCAAAACGTATAGCTTGATGATATGTCCAACTGACTCCAACTGTATCAATACTCCCTCCTCAACACTTGACTTGTCCTCAAGTCATATTAGTGTAAAAAGCAGGATACAATGCTTTGATTGAGTCTGCCCACTCCCATGTAGCATTCTCAACACTTTGACCATCCCATCGTATCAAAAATTTAATTCTAGCTTCATTTCCATGCTTTATCAACTTCCTTTCCAAAATAGCTACAGGTTCTGCCTTAGCTTCCTTGGATATCCCATGCAACCTTTCAGGCATATGAGGTTTAACTGGTAAATCACCTCTGAATTCCTTTAGCTGAGATACATGGAAGGTATGACGAATTCTAGCTTCAGCTGGTAACATTAACTGATAAGCAACTTTCCCAACCTTCTTGCTTATCTGAAATGAGCCATAATATTTAGGAGAGAGTTTATCATTTGTTCTCAATTCTAGTGAATTCTGCCTGTAAGATTGAAGCTTAAGCCACACCCACTCTCTTATTTCAAACTCTCTTTCAGATCTATGCTTATCAGCTTGTATTTTCATTCTGTTTTGTGCTTTCAACAAATGAGACTTCAACAGCTTAATCATTGCCTCTCTTTGTTGTAGTGATCTATCCACAACCTCTACCTTAGTTTCACCAGCCATATAAGGTAGATGTAAATGGGGGGCTTTGATTATACACAGCTTCATAGGGAGTCATCTTAATAGAGGAATGAAAGGAGGTGTTATACCACCATTCCGTCAATGGAATCCACTTGCACCAGTCTTGTGGTTTATCACTGCACATGCACCTAAGGTAAGTTTCAAGGCATCTGTTCACTACTTGTAACACCCCCAAATTTCCCACCCAAAAATAATACTTTATTCAAAAGAAATATCAACTTTATTTGAAAACATTAGAGTTATGCAGCGGAAACCAAAAGGGAAATTGGGTGTTACCGCCACACTCGGCTCTAACCTAACCGAGTGCACAGGCTAATCACCACAGACAATTAAACTCAATAGGTGTCTTGAAAATTTAATTAAACTACAATGTTATCTACTAATTACATTTTCTCTAGCGGAAGCTCTCTCGAAATCAATATCATCAGCAAAGCATTACCTGTACAAAATCATGTACAGAAAGAAAAATAAAAGAAAACAAAAATTAGCAACAATGCTAAGTAAGTTCCACCTAACCCCATAAAAAAATATAAATTTAATATTTTTGAAAACAACATTTGGCAGGAAAAATCTTTTTAAAACAATTTGTAAAATCTTCTCATATATAACACAATTCACGAGTAAAAAAATAGTACTTCAAATATAAATAAATATTTCCAAACCACGATAATTACAACATACCAAATGTACATAAAGTACCAAAATCATTCTCAAAATAATTCCAAACACTCATAATCAGTATTAGCATAATCAAACCAAAATAAATCCAAAAGTATTTGTACTTGAAATTCCACAATAATTTGATAATTCAATCCAACAACTCAAATCCATTCCATTCAAATATAATTCTCCTCAAAACCTCAAATCATCAATCCAAATATAATTTGTACTCCTAATACATTTGAAGGGCGGTGCTCAACATTTTATTGAGCCCGATGGTCCGTTGTTATGTACGGCCACCCCGGGACTTTTGCCGGTACCACTTCTAACCTGAGGAAACTGAACCTCTACCTTAAGTGTGCACACCCTCTAAAAGGGATTCCAAGCCCTCCGAGTAGTAAGAAGTCCAAGTAGTTCGGACGTCAACGTCCCCCTACTCCACCAAAAAGGGATTACCCTATCTAAGTGACTAGGTTACTGCTACTACTGAATAATAGGGTCTTTTGCCCGAATTTTAAATACAATAAACAACCACCAATCTCCACAGTCAAGGTCGTGGACACCAAATCCCAACAAGTAATAGCAGTCCTAATCACTCTCCACAGTCAAGGTCGTGGAGGACACCGACATCCCGGATTTCTCCCGTGATGCCCTTATATTGAAAGGTTCATTTTATCTTTATTATTTTCCAAAAATTCAGGGATTACTACTCACGTAATTTCCCCAAAGTTATTCAACATTCAACAATGCATCACATCTTATACATAGACATAAATTTCCAAAATAAGGGTTAATCGATCATTTAAACTCGAAAATTCCCAACATGATTAAAATATAGAATACTCCATAAATAGCTCAAATCTCATTCCCAATAATGATTAATACATAACTTCAAATACGCAAAAAAAATATCACACAATATTCAATACTCAAATCTCAAATATAATCCTCAATAACAATCCATAAATAATTCTCAAATACGAAGTATAAATGTAAATGCTCGAAATCTCACAAAGTACTCAAATAATTTCAAATAAATAATCATATATATATTTAGGAGGAAAAGTATAATTTTGGTTGATGTAGAACTTACCTCAAACTCCAAGTATTCTCTAGGCAAATCTTTTACCTTGCTCCTCACTCAATCACCTTCTATAAAGTATAAGGTTCACCTACCCTTTATTTATAAATTCCCCCTGTTTGATTTAATCACATCAATAATAATTAATCTTACTAATCATCCGTAATAAGTTTATAATTATAACTTAGTGATTCTTTTATTAAAATCAGTCCATCAGATCAGTTATACATGCGGCCCATTTGTTAAATATCCAGTGTATCACAGTAGGAGTAACTTACGCCCGCAGATCATTTTGTCTTCTCCGATGGCAAGCAGTGGCGAGTTCCCCAGCGACCAGCGTCGGTAGACAGCGTTTGTTACACAGAAGTTTCACTACTCTGACATTCTCTGGCGAGAAAAGGTGCGGTTAGAGAGTTTCCCCCTCCCACGTTCGTTAGTAGCAATATGTCTGGCGTCAGGAGATCGATCTGCGGCGGCTTCTTCTCTCCCAGCGATGACGGCAATTCGTATAATAGTCTCTCCGGCGTAGGGAGTACTCCGGCGATGATAGAGTCACTCATGGCGGTTGAGGTATGGTCTACGAAGACTTCTCTCCCTCGGGCGTGGCGTGTGGATGACCAGCTTACTCTGTCCGACACTCCGACGTGCAAAACAGTCCGGCAACAACTGCACGGGCAATCCGGCGTGACGATCTTCCTCCAGCGTTCTTCTTCCTTCTTTTCGCGATGACAACGTACTTATTGCAGGGATTCACAGGGTAGTATAACGTCGGGCTTGGGTTTTGTTTTGGTCGCTTAGCAAACTTTCTCGTCGTTCGCCTTATATGTTATACTACGTACGTGGTATATGTATATGTCTCTACGTCGGCGTCGAGGGTTTTTTTTTGGGTTCGTAGGTTTATAAACCATATATATATATATATATATATAGACCCAACCGACGATTCTAGGCTCTAGGGTTTCCTTTGATCGCAGAAGATACGAGCTTAATAAGGAGTATATTTACGCCTCCCTTAATAAGGAGTAATATTCCTTTTGAGGCTTGCGCGTATATGTTTTTAAAACAATCAATCCGAACTATGGAGTACATATATCTGCGCATAAGTTAATTGCACATCAGAAAAGTCAACCATGGGGTATTATAACGGTAGTGCATTTATGTACATAATAATATGTATTGTGTAATGTTCATAATTTAGTTTAAGAAGTTTAAATTGCACTACGTTTCCGCTGCATAACTCTAATGTTTTCAAATAAAGTTGATATTTCTTTTGAATAAAGTATTATTTTTGGGTGGGAAATTTGGGGGTGTTACAAGGTGGTATCAGAGCAACCCTGCGACAGTGTACTGATCCGTTGGATATCGGGCAGACACTTAGCAGGGGAAAAGATTCTGGGATTTGATTGAGATTGGTTTAAGGACGCAACGAGGACGTTGCGATCCTAAGTGGGGGTGATTGTAATACCCAAGATTAATATAAGAGGATTAATAGTACTACTCATACCAACAAGGTGCATCTCCTTTTAAGGGAGCTCATTAGCCAAGAACTCCAAAGTTAAGCGTGCTTGCACGGGAGTAGTCTTGGGATGGGTGACCCCCTGGGAAGTTTCTCAGGGCGCGCACGAGTGAGGACAAAGTGCGCGGAAAAGGCTAGTGGCGGTTTGTGGGGACAGTACTAGAGGTCTTAAGTAACTACCTCGGGTCCTACGGGGCCGGGGTGTTACACTACTTCAGTCTGTCCATCAGTTTGTGGATGGAAAGATGTAGATAGCAACAGATCCACTCCTTGAATACTGAATAAAGCAGTCCAAAAATTACTAAGGAATATAGATCCTCTATCACTGACAATGGTTCTTGGCCAGCCATGTAATTTAAACACACTATCCAAGTATACCTGTGCTACCTCTATTGCTGAAAAGGGATGCTTGAGGGTCATAAAGTGAGCATATTTGCTCATTCTATCAACCACAACAAAAATCACATCTTTCCCACAAGATTAGGCAGCCCTTCAATAAAGTCCATTGATACATCCAACCAAACCTCCTTAGGAATAGGCAGAGGTTGCAGCTTTCCTGGATAAGCTGCAGTATCATACTTACAAGTTTGGCATACTACACAAGCCCTCACAAATGCTTGTACATCCTTTTTAATTCCTTTCCAATAGAATAGATGGCGGATTCTCTGAATAGTGGCATCTCTACCTGAATGACCACCCATTGATGAATTGTGTGCCAATTGCAAGATCTTCTTCCTAACCATAACATCATGTCCCACCACTATCTTGCCTTTTCTCCTCAATATATCACCCTCCAATTTATAGGTATCATTCCCAGGAGTAGCACTAGTCTTACACTTAACCATAAGTTGTTGTATATTATCATCTTCCCCATAACTCTTTATGATTAAGTCCAATAAGTCTGAATTGATGGATGAAACTGCCACACACAATAGTTCTGCTCCTGTTACCCTTGAGAGTGCATCTGCCACTTTATTTTCTACTCCACTCTTGTACTGAATCTCATACCTGAAACCCATTAATTTGGACAGCCAGAACTGTTGAAAGGGTGTAGAAATTTTCTGCTCCAATAGCCATTTCAAGCTCTCCTGATCTGTCTTGATAATAAATGATTGACCAAACAAGTATTGTTCCCATTTTTGGACTGCAAACACTAATGCCAATAGTTCCTTCTCATAAACTGACAACCTTTGCCATCTAGTCCCCAAAGATCTACTGATGAAGGCCAAAGGATGACCTTCCTACATTAATACTGCTCCTATGCCATTGTTTGAGATGCATCAGTCTCCACAACAAATGGTTTATCAAAGTTTGGCAAGGCTAACACTGGAGCAGAAGTTAGAGCCTTTTTTAGTTCCCCAAATGCTTCAGTAGCCTCCTTATTCCACTGGAAAGGTCACTTTTTTAATAACTCAGTAAGGGGCTTAGCTATTAATGCATAGCCTTTTATGAATTTTCTATAATAACCTGCTAGTCTCAAAAAACTCTTGAGTTGTTTAAGGGAACCTGGAACAGGCCATTGTAAAATGGTTTCAATTTTTCTAGGGTCTGTTTCTACTCCTTGGCAGAGATGCAGTGTCCCAAGTATTCCACCTTCTTGATTCCAAATGCGCATTTGCTCATCTTAGCAAATAATTGATGATGCCCCAACACTTTAAACACCTCCTGCAAATGCACTCTATGTTTCTCAATGTCAGCACTATAACCCAATATATCATCAAAAAATATCAATACAAATTTCCTCAGAAAAATTGTGAATATATGGTTCATGAATGCTTGAAAAGTAGCTGGGGCATTAGTCAGCCCAGAGGGCATAACTAAAAATTCAAATGCCCATAATGTGTTTTAAATGCAGTCTTAAACACATCATCCTTATGGACCCTCAATTGATGGTAACCAGCCCTTAGATCAATTTTAGAAACTATACTTGCCCCCCACATAATTCATCAATCAATTCATCCACAACAGGTATAGGAAACTTATCTCTAATTGTCTGATTGTTTAATGCCCTATAATCAGTGCATAGCCTCCAGTCACCATCCTTCCTTCCTACCAATACCACTGGTGAAGCATAAGGTGATGCACTAGGTTGGATTGCATTTTTATTCCGCAGTTCTTTAACCTTCTCTTCAATTATATTCTTTTGTTTCAATGGATATCTATAGGGCCTCACATTCACTGGTTGAGACCCTTCCTTTACAGGAATCTTGTGATAAAAAATTCCCCTGCTAGGTGGCGGACCTTGAGGCTCTTTGAAAATATCTTCATATTCTTTGATCAGTGGTTGTAAGTCTTCTGGGGTCACATGGGTATCCACATTGGCAGTTATATTAATCCCAAAATGATTATCCAGCTGTTCACTTCCCTTTTCAAATGATTTATTCTGGCATTGAATCAGATATAGTTGGGTAATCTGATTTAGTTGTTTCTTTGTACCCTGCATTGCTTTCAGATTGCCCACCTTTTGACCCCTCAATACTACTCTTTGCCTTTTATATTGGAACTTCATATAAAGATCCTGAAAGTTCCAATGTATTTCTCCCAAAGTACTCAGCCACTGCACGCCCAACACCATGTCATATCCACCCAATGGCAGCACTAATATATCCCCATGGAATTGAGTATTCTGCAATTTCCAAGTGAACTTTCTACAAATGTGGTGACATTCAGTCTGAGTTCCATCAGCCACAACTACAACCATTGATTTCACTTCTTCCAACTTGCAACCTAACTTTTTGGCCATATTAAAACTCAAAAAGTTGTGTGTACTTCCTGAGTCCACTAGAATCAGTAACTTCTTTATTCCCACATATCCATTAAGCCTCATAGTTCTAAAATCTGAGTAACCATTCATTGCATGGAATGATATCAATGGTTCCTCTTCCTGCACAGTGTATTCATTGGTACTTTCTTGATTGGGTTCCATATTGCATTCACTACTGTTTTCAGTATCTCCCATGATTTCCACTAAAAACAGCCGGGGCCCTTTATGATTGCACATATGCTCCTTGCGATATGGCTGATCATAATAGTAGCATAACCCTTTAGATCTTTTCTCAGCTCTATCAGAAGCTGAAACAATTCTTCACAGGGTTGCTAACCATTTTGGAGTTCTGAATTGCTTGAACTGGTGTTGGCAATATAGGCTTGTTCAGAGTTGTCTTGGGAACACCCCCATACTTGGCTTGTGTTGTTATGGCTTCTACAGTGTCATCTTGAAGTCTTGCAAATTCTATAGCCTCAATTATACTCCTGGGATTAAAAGCCTTTACGAATGACTTCAATGTAGGCTTTAGGACAGCCAAAAAGCATTCCAGAAAATAGTTTGATGGCAATTTCGGGTTTCTTTGCACCATAGCAGCTTTAAGCATCTCAAATTCATCAATGAAAGTTTCTAAAGAACCCGTCTGCTTCAGATTGTTAAATTTCTCAACAACTTTATTACCCAAATTGTCATTAAACCTAGCATTAAGGTCGGTTGTAAATTGTTTCCACTTCAAATTTTTCTTAGATGCCACATAATTCCCAAACCAACCTGCTGCCCTCCCTTCCAAGTATAGAGAAGCTAGAATAACTCTTTGGTTTTTAGGAATATTACAGAGTTTAAAATACCTCTCACATTTCTGAACCCACGCTTTAGCATTTTGTCCTTCAAAAGCAGGAAATTCCACTTTCGGACTGAATCTAAAGTTATTTAAAACAGCTGAACTAGATTTGCCAATCGCGCCATCCTCCTCCTCATACGAAGAAGTCTCCTCCTCACTTCCTACTTCATCTTCGTCTGTTTCCTCCTCACTTCCGCCTTTCTTGTTTTTCTGTAATCCCACTACTTTCTTCATGATGTTGCCCATCATGTCCATCATTAGTTTATTTTGATGTTCAAGCTTCTGATCGAACTCCAATTGCATGTTCTTCAATGCTTCGTCCATTTCAAAATTAGAATTTCGAGTCAACACCATTCCTTACTATCTACTTCCGATTGTTTACGAAGCTTTCAATCTCGCAGGGATCGAAATTAGCAGTAATTGGATCAACGTCTCTGATACCAATGATACAAGTCAGGTTATCTGCGTTGGATGTAGAAAAGATAATGAGATCTTGTATAGAAATAATAGTAAGAATTCATAGAAGAGAAGATATGGAGAAAAAGATGTTTGTTATTTCATTTCTTGAGTCTCAACAATGTACAGGGAAAGCTATATAAGTTAAATGAGAGATAACAAAGTCAGCTAGCTAATACAACATATTATTAACTAACTTGACACTTGTCATTATTCTATTAGCTTCTAATAACAAAACATATAGCTTGATGATCTGGCCAACTGACTCCAACTGTATCACTATCAACCCGCATGAAGAATTGCAGACTCAGTGGTGGACCGTAGTACAGACCCAGGGGGTTACCGCCCCTCCAACAAAATTTATTTTAAGTGTATATATATAAGAAAAATAATTTTCGCCCTCAAAAAATATTTTGAACCCCATGAATTTCTTGGGTCCGCCCTAATGGGGGAGAGGTCATACAGACCAAGAAAATTAACTCAAGAAGCAATGGAGGCCCCATGGCACCGCGTTGAGCCGTCTTTTGTATGCGAGACTATTAACGGAAGACGAAAGGCATCTGTGCGACTGTTACCTCAAGGTCAGGGCAATAGACGGATATAGGACCGAGAGAGGACTGGTACAAGCGTGTGGCACTTTAATGTACAACCCCGTGGCACTATTTTTATCCCAAGATTTAAAGATCAGACCTTTACAGCGCTGCTGGGCGAGAGGGGATGGTGTCTCACGCCAAGGAGACGAAGGATGGAAATGCAAGACAAGACAAATCATGGCCGAAGAAGGAGGCGCTGGGATGGATGGAGTGGCTGAGGGGGTGGCTGTACCTGGCCTATGAGATGCTGTTCCAGAGGATTGCCGCCAGCCACTTGGAGAACCCCATGCCTCTCCCTCCCATCAATGGCCTTACGTGCATCGTCACTGGTTCTACCAGCGGCATCGGCCGAGAAACTGCTAGGTCACTGAATTCAACTCTTCTTCTTTTCATTTTGGCATCAATTCCATCTATTCAACCATTGGTCTGTCACTGTATGTTGTTGTTACACTATTCAATGAAGTTGGGGTTTTTTTATAGTGAGAGTGCTGCCAAAAGTAATGATAATCTCTAATGCTAATGCTAATGGTAATGCTAATGTATGTGCTTCTTTCACTGGCTCCATCTTTTAGAAGATGAAAGCTAAACTTGAAATGGTTCTACATTCCTGCCCACCCCCCACTACCACACACCCACCCAGTCCCACCTGCTCAGTCTCTGCTTACAAAGCATTCCCGTAGGATATATCAAAGGATGTTAATGTGTATGAGAATATTCTAATAAATGTCAAAGAGATAGTTCAACACAGGAAGGTCACTAAGTAAGGTGTAAAAATTCATTGATATATCTGCCAACAAAAATATGGTTAAATTTGGAGTTTTTCCGTCATAGGCTGTACCTAAGAGTTCAAATGAAACTGAATGACTACTTTTGCCTAAACTTATATGTTAAAGACTTGCATTAGATTGGATTTCATTTTACGAATACATTGTAGTGTAGTACTACACATAATTTATGGAATATGTGGGTTCAGAACTGAAGGCCTTTGATGTGGATGAGGGGTACTATTTGAGACTGGCATTTATTTGAATTTAGTAGGGAAGGCAATAGGGCGGATCGAGGCGGGGTATACCATTACTTGTACCCGCTCCGTTAGTTAATTTATTTTCCCCGAAACCGCCCCATTGCCCGTTACCCAATCAAATCGGTTTTCTCCATTTTGACCGGTTCGGTGCGGGTATCCATCGGGTCGGTTAAATTGCCATCCCTAGAAGTTAGGACACACTAACTCTGCCTTCGCCTAGAATATGTTTGTTTCATTCTTTATATGTTAGCGATGGTACTAGGGTATAGTAGGAAGACTATATTCTAAAGTAGTAAACCTTCATAGAAGATATTGAGATACTTCAATATAAATAGAAAGAGAAGAAGTACTCGTATAGACTGGGTAATAACTTTTGGGGGTGTTTATGGTCCTACCTTTTGCAATCCAGAAATGGAATTAAATGAAAAAAGTGATCATAGACAGGATATGCTAACTCTGCCTTCACCTAGAATATTTTACATGTCTATAATAAAATTGGGGTAGTAGATTAGAGTACCTTACTATGTACTACATACATAGTAAGACAAGCACTAGGATAGATGTGGTATTAACTTTAGGGGGTGTTTGTTTCATGTCTTTTGGAATCTGGAAACGGAATTAGAGCGAAAATTATTTTCCTTTTCATTATTGACTTTTCTTCCATTCTCACTTTAAGGAATGAGGAATCGTTTCCATTTCGCAAATTGCTACTTTTATAATACAGAGTTGTTCTGATTCCAAGGTGCTGTCAAACACATCATATTTTGACTTAAAACCATTCAAATACTGATTCCTTTGCTCTAACCACACACCGCCTTAAAACTATGCATTTGGTCTTCTTATTTTGACCCCATAAATGTTATTTTTACTCATCTCTTGATGTAAGAACGAAGGAAAGACAAACTTGTGGGCTTGTGCCTGTTCCTGCCTTTATCATCTACTCCCTTCGTCCCAAAACTGTCCAACAACTTGACCAGCACAGTGATTAAGAAAGTAGAAACTATGTGCATGAAATTTGTGTACATGAGAGAGAAATAATATGAACTACATATTGCTTTGTTTAAAAGGAAATGAAGGTTAATTCTGGGACGGACAAAAAAAGTGTGTGGATAATTTAGGGACGGGTGAAGTTATGAATTTATGATTTATTCATATGGGTAGGATTATGTTTACAAATTTTTCTTCATGGAACAGACAATTGGCTGAATCTGGGGCTCATGTTGTAATGGCAGTCAGAAATACAAATGCTGCAAATGAATTGATAAAGAAGTGGCAAGGAGATTGGGCTGGGAAGGGCCTTCCTCTTAATATAGAGGTAGCTTTGTAATATCCATTTGAGATAAGTACTCAAGTAGGCTTCTGATCATTTAGTTACACACAATGCTCTGTCAAATCCTACAAATGTGTTCTAACTTTAAATTATTATATTATTTAAATGGATGGATATGTTGAGGGCAGGGATATTAACTTCCTTCAATGCATTACTCCATAGGTCATGGAACTTGATCTACTTTCCTTGGATTCTGTTGTGAGATTTGCTGATTCATGGAATGCTCGTGGAGGACCGTTACATGTTCTCATTAACAACGCAGGGATATTTTCTATTGGAGGTCAGTATTCTTCAATGCCAAACATTCAATTAAATGAAACTGCAAAAATACACTTGCACAGGCACATCAAAGGCTACTTTAGAAATCGAAACTGTTTTATTTTTACTTATGTTGTCATATTGAATGGTTTATCCTTTCATTTACCTTGTTTTTGTTCTCTTCTACTTTTAATTGTTTCTGTAGAACTGTATTTGAGGTGCCTATGATTCTCAGCATCTCTCATTTTTCTGAGCAATTTCACTGCCATTGAGGCATCAAACCCCGCATCTTTCTTTTTGATAGATTTGTAGTAAAAGCTTGACACACATATCTCTACCTATCTTGGCCAAGTAGTAAGCTAGTTGGTTATGTTACTATTTCTATTAGAACCACAGAAGTTTTCCAAGGATGGGTATGAGGAACACATGCAGGTGAACCATCTTGCTCCAGCATTGCTTTCCATATTGCTCATACCATCCCTGATCAGAGGTTCTGCAAGCAGAATCGTCAATGTGAACTCCATTGTAAGTTATAGGAAGATGTGTGCCAATTTGTAAATGTGTTCAATTTATACTCATGGATGGCTGGTTATTTTTTATAACAGTACATTTATGTTCCTTTGACACTGTATTTTAAATTCTGGTGGGTGTAAAATAAATTTACAGTATCAAATGAAGGTTGCCACACAACCAAGTCCTTCCGTGGACTAACAGTATACATGAGTGGCAGTTGGGTGTTCACATCGAGACATACAAGGATGATATGTTGTCTCATCTAAATACCTAGACCAGATAGACCTTTTTCCCTTGTAACCCTTTAGACCAGATGTTTGTCTTATTACTTGGAAAGACTGAAATTGTTAACTTGAAAGTCTTTAGTTTCATAGTGATGCAAAATGTGATAAAAATTTGAAGGTCTTTATCTCATGCCTACTTTTTGCTTTCCTATCCTTCTTAACCCTTAAGCTGATCAAATCTAAATGAACCTTTTTTTTAATTCAGATGCACTATGTCGGATTTGTTGATACAGAAGATATGAATGTTGTGTCTGGTAAGAGAAAGTACACCAGTTTAGTCGGATACTCGGGCAGTAAACTTGCACAGGCACGAGTTTCGAAATCTGATTCTTTTCACTTTTTGTTCCTCTTGCTTATGTCTTCACTGTCAATATGGGGAAAGCTGAAGATCTGAAATAAAATAAAAAGTGACGTTTAGATTTACTTGATTGACAAAAGGAGAGGTAGTACAAGCTATCATCTTTTTTTTTCTTCTAGAAATGTATCGAGTTGGTATAGATCTCATGAAAGCTTTAATAAATAATCTGTATGCACATACTTCTCAGGTTATTATAAGTATTATACAAGCATCTATAAATTGTTTTGTACTATATTACTATAATAGTAGACCTGTATGCCCATACCGAAAATATCTCTCTGCAACTGCACACTGATAAGCTTTTGGCTCTATCATGTTTTTAACCCTTATGACTTATGAGCATTGTCTTTTGCTGGAAAGGATGTTCCGAAGTATGCTGTTTAGTGCAAATCATGTTTTTCTCAAGACTTCTCAATGAATTTCCATATCTAAAGCTTGTTCTGGCTGTAAAATTTTATGCTATTAATATATTATATTATTGTTGATTGTGTCCCTTTACTGATGCTACCATAGGAATCTAGATTGTAAGCGTGGCTACATGCATAAACTCGTCATAAATCCTGATTCAAGCATTCCAGGTTATGCTTGCAAGCATCAAAATCTTATGGTTGTTTCTGGTGTTGAAATTGCAGATCATGTTTAGTAGCATACTTCACAAGAGGCTGCCAACTGAAGCTGGCATAAACATTATATGCGTCTCTCCTGGGATTGTTCAAACCAATGTTGTAAGTTCCTAAGAGATCTGTTCTTTTGAATTACTCCCGACTTCTGCTATTTTACATCTGTATATCAATTGGAAGTAAAGTGTGTTCCTTTGGATAAACGTTTTCCCATGCTAGATCATATATCTAACTGCTTGGTTTTTTGTACTTCCTTTGTGCATACTTAATCTGAAGACTTTATTATTACTATTTTTCATAACACTTGGATGCTATCATGGTAAATTGGCAGTTGCAAATTGCAAAATAATGCTTCCTTGCATTGTAGTTGGCTTTCCTCATTGAACTATTTGCTTTTGATAATGGTGATAGATTGTAATTTGAAAAAGCTTCGAAAGCAGAAGGTGGTCTAGTTAGGTTTATGAACAAAAGCTATAGTTTCAGTAGATTGAGTTGCATCCCATGTAACTCAAAGGTCCCAGTACTTGCCAAGTAACTCTTTTTTTTAAGTCAGACTGAGCAGGTATACAACGGTGTTTTTCTGAATAGTGAGTACTAACTGGTTAAGTAACATAGCCATGAACAGTTGTGTTCTTCGTTTTCTCCCTTTCCCGGCAAGCGGGCAGCCATGTCCAAAATCAAACCGCGCCATCATCCCGGTACTCAAATGACTTACCAGCTACAAATCCATCATCATCAGAGCCACCACACACCGAGCACCGTCACACACTAGTGCATGGTCTGATTGTAGTTTCAATTTTGTGCAAAACTTTCCAACCTGCTTCATTGGACCTTGTTGACCCTTTAGCGTGAATTTCAAAATTTTCTGAAAACCCTTGGCAGTGATGAAGTTGTTAATAGTGTAGTGTTCAAGTCTTCATGTTGAACTTCAAGTTTAGGTGTCAAATTTTAGATATTCATACTCTAGGGTTCGTGTGTCCATTTCAAAATGTTCATTTCTCCAAGCCTTAAAGTGCATTTTCATGCGTATTAGTGTGGTCAAAGAATGATCGCCATGTGCGTCTTTGTATGTGTGTGTGTTGTTAGCTTGTAATACATGAAGTTGCTCTTGCTCAAGGGGGTGGAGGTAGTAATATATACCATTATTGTCATTTTTAGTTTCCTTTATAAGTATTAGTATTAGTTTCCTGTGTTATTAGTAATAGTAGTCCTGTTAGGAATAATATGTTGTGTCCAAAAAATAATAATAATAATAATAATAGTAATAATAATAATAATATGTTGTGTCCAATCATATTATGTATTTTTGTATTTGTGTTAGTTATTTAATTTGGGCCACTCTTGTATTTTAGCCCGTTTAGTATTTAGTTATACGTAGGTTAACCCCCTTACCTATATAAGGAGTGCTAACATACGTAAACCCTACGGATAATGACTAGACAGATAGGCATTCATTACATTCCGTATAAGAGCTGAGAGAGCCGCAGCTGTATTATTCATACCATGTTCATTATCAACCTTAAATCATTCTCTGGTATTGAATATTCAGTTCATCTCTTCTCTACTCGATTATTATATCTGTGATTGTGGGATTGCTGGATCTGACAAGTCCATTATTAGTATAGGAAGTATATTTTGGTTAATATTCCTAATACCAACATTATAATAGGTTAGGGTTCTAGTACTAGTCTATCCACACTCTTGGAACTAGCTCTACTCATATGATCAATTTTTATTGAGTTAATCCCTGTAGTCTTGATAAGGTTGGACACCACCTTTTCTTGGATAGGGTGAAGAAGTTATTCATCTTTATTGATTGAATTGTTCTTCTATTCACCTCCCTACCACAGGCTTAACAATTTGGTACCAGAGCCATTACATTCCTGCATAGTTATTCATCGTTTGTTTTCTCTGCTCCAGAAATTGAAAATAAAAAATGAAAATAGAAGTGTATGACTGTATGCTGTTCAGCATCTTTGCTGCTCTGCATCCCAACTAATCTGCAACAGGCTACCATAGAAAAGACAGTCGCCAGGCCATCATCATTTCACGAAGCCCTAATTTCGTGGAGTCTGTTGCCCTAGCCTTAAATCATAATTTCCAGGAGCAGATCAAACAAAAAATACTGTGCACTTCTCTTGTTCCGGAAATCCGTAGTTCGCCGCCGCTGGTAGTCTCCAAGATATTATTCAAACCAATAATCAGTAACTTCAACTCTTAGGGTATTCTGATTCTTCTTTAAAGGTACCGTTTGTCATCGAAGAATAATTATATGCCTTAGTTCTTCTGTGTTATTATTAGCATATTCTCACCATATATTATCCCAAAAGAAAAGAGAAGAAAAAAGAAAAGAAAAAAAGGGACTGAAAAGGGAGTATCAAGCTCTGCATGTCACAGTCTCTCAATTATTATATTTGGTTGATGAGTATGAATGTATGATTTCATATTATTATGAAGCCCAATGAAAATAAGCCATGTGGCTAGGTAACTGTTGGATGAAATTATGCAAGTCACCGATTTGTTATGAGAAGATGCATATTGAGATTTAGATTATATTGGAATTACCAATAGTTGGGATTAATATAAGAAGACCCCAATAGTTGGGATTAATAGTGTGACTTTTTCCCCTAATATTTATTAATATACTGTTATTATTACTAGTGTCCTTTAGAAGTGTTAGAATTAGTTTCCTACTATTATTAGTAAGAGTCAATTCCCTAAATAGGACTAAAAAGTGGCAAAATTGCACAAATAGGACTACATTTTTTAAATTCCCTTAATAGGACTATTTATGTGTGTTTGGCCAAATATACCCTTGTAACTTGTGAAATGTTTTAATTAATAATAAAATCATACAAAAATAATAAAAATCGAAAAAAAATACTAAAAATCGTAAAAATATAATAGAAAATTAATAAAAATATTTTTTTTAAAAAAATTAAAAAAAAATATTTTTAAAAAAAAAAAAATAAAAATAAAAAAAATCGTAAAATTAAAAAAAAAACATTACCACCCCTGCCACCCCCAGCACCACCATCTACCATCACCGGAGAAAAATATGCCAACATTTTAAATAATGCCATAATGATGGCATATTCAATGAAAATGTTGGCATATTGAAGAGTAATTATGCCATCTTTTTGGCATTTTCAGAAAAAGATGGCATTTTTTTACCAAAAGTGGAAGAAATTTCACCAATCGGAGGTGGTGGTACTGGGAGGCGGCGGATGGCGGTGGGAAATGTATCCATAATTTTTTTCATTTTTTATGAGTTTTTACTATTTTTTATTATTTTTTTAAAAAAATTTAAAAAAATAAAAATTAAATTTATTATTTTATAAATGTTTTATAAATTTTTTATAATTTTTTTACGTTTTTTAAATATTTTTTACGTTTTTTTATGATTTTATTATAAATTAAAGCATTTCATTATGAATTAATACTCTTAGGGGTATTTAGGGTAGAAAATCTATGTTTAGTCCTATTTAGGGAATTTAAAAAGTAGTAGTTCTATTTGTGCTTTTTAGGAATTCATTAGTCCTATTTAGGACAATTTCCGTATTAGTAATTGTAGTCCCCTATTAGTATAGGAAGTCTATTTTAGTTAATATTTCTATTAGCAGTATTGTAATAGGCTAGGGTTATCTTCATACTAGACTATCAAGACTCTTGAAACTAGTATGAATAGAGGCGCTCTACTCATTAATAATATAATCAATGTTTTTGGAAACAATCCTTGAAGTCTTGACAAGGTCAGGCGCCACCTTCTCTTGCCTAGAACGGACAAGTTATTCATTTTCATAGATTTAATTGTTCATTTCATCTTCCTCCCATGCCTGTAACATAACAAAGCATTCATTTTTTAACTAATAATACAGGCGCGGGATCTTCCTAAGATCATTCAATCAGCATATCGTCTGGTACCCTATTTTATATTCAATGCCGAGGAAGGTAATATCTCACACCTGCCCTATTCCATTTCTTGTTAGTACATGTCACAATACACTTTTGCGACTTGTGATCGTGTCTGCTGGTTATCCCACATCCTCTAAAAATTTAGAAACCGCTAGAAGACTATCCTTCAAATTTGTGAAGGGCTAACTTTTAAACCAAAGAACACATATGCCTTGTTTGGTAATTGATCAATCGTTGATAGCAATAGCTGGCTGTCTTAGATGTTTTTGACATGCTATCGGTCTTAGCTGTTTTGACCTGCGAGTAGTTTTAACTGTTTTAGAAATGATTGTTTTGGTGAAGTTAAGTACCTTGCTAATAATGCGCAAAATGACTTTAAAGGTCATATGAATAACTTCAAAAAAAATTATAAATACTACTCCGTATAAAATAGATTAGGTTTTTTTACCTCAAATGGGACTAAATTATTCCTAAAGTTCCTAAATGGGACTATTTGTAATTTTCTTTCCCAAATAGGACTAAATTACCTATTCACCCCTATTTCCTTCCCCTTGAATTCTCCTGCGCACAGCCACACACAAATAAACCAAACTATCGATACATCCTCCTCCCCTCCATCGACCTTCCTTCCCTGCGCATGTATTCTCCCTCATATTCTCTCCTTCCCCTTCGCCATGAACAACGAAAACAGAAGCCCAGCAGTGAAGTCCACCTCTGCCCTCACCTGCTCGCCTTCTCTCCTCCATCGCCGCCGCCATCGCGAAGTCCGCCGCCGCCATCATCGCGAAATCCACCGCCGCCGCTGTCGGAGATGGTATTCTTCTTCTCCCAGTTCCATTTCTTCTTTGATTGTTATAGAATGCCAACTTAAACTCTAAAATGCCATCAAAATGGCATTTCTTGTCTTCAAAAGATTTGTATTTTCATTTGCAAATGCCATTAATATGGCATTTTGATAAAAATCTTGGCATTCACATCATCAACGGCCAGATCTGGAATTGAGGAGGTCCGATTTGCAGCAGTAGATGCCGGATATGGTGCGACGGTGGCCGGATCTGCAGGGCCAGCGGCCGACAGCCGACGGAGGCTAGAGTTGTCCAGATCTCCGGCGACACTAGCCAGATCTGCATCGGCGGCGTCCAGATCTACAACGGCGGCCAGATTTTGAGGCGATGATGATGTTCGGCGACCGGCGGCGACCGGCGGCGACCGACGAAAGGCAGTGGTCCTGTGTTCTGGTGGCAGCGGTATCACTTCCAAGCATCAAGGGTCTTTTTGTCTAATTACAGATTATAGCTCCTATTTAGGAATTTTTTAGACTTTAGTCCTATTTTGGCAATTAATAATTGATTTACTCCTATTTAGGTAAATACCTCAATAGATTATAGTATTTTAGTATTTTGACTACAAGATGCCACTTCCAAGACTTCAAAATGTAACCTCTCGATCATACAGCAACACCGTAACCAGTGTGCCAAGGCTCCTCTTCTTTTTAAAATAGAAATTTTAAAAAGAAAGAAAAACACAAAAAGAAATTAAAGTTACTTCCACAGTGACAACTGAGGTTTCTATTCGGAATTGACGCATTGTTACAAAAAGCCATACAAAAGTGCTGCTAACACGGGCATTTGCAAGTTAGATGGTTGTATATCTTGATATTTTAGTTCCACATGCTTGCATGTAAAAAATGCTTACTCCCAAGTCCCAAACCACTTACTGAAATGAGTACACAAAATCTAAATCCAATGAATCTCATCACTGATAAAAAAAGATGAAACCTCATCTTCATTTTGTGGTAATCCTTTGATGCCAACTAAATTCTACCTCTGTCCTGAAAAGAAGTCCCCACTTTCCTTTTTATGGATGTCCCAACAAGAAGTTCCCATTTCTATTTAAGGAAACCACTTTTAACCAAAGTCACAACTATCCTTACTTTTTACCTACTTTTTGCTTGATTTGACATAAAGCAAGGGTATATTTGGAAAGTCTAAACAAAACTCTATCTTACATAAATATGTGTGTAGGTCGAACCGGGAACTTCATTTCGGGACAGAGAGAGTATTAGTTTTGTGTCCGGTCATAGCAACTGGGTTTTGATCATACCACTAGAATCTCAGGTTGTTTATCGTGATCATTATTATTGCTTGTGCAGGTTCTAGAAGTTCACTTTTTGCAGCCACCGATCCTCAAGTCCCTGAGTACTGTGAGATGTTGAAAGCAGACGAGTGGCCAGTGTGTGCATTCCTTTCTCAAGATTGTCGCCCAACCAATCCCTCTGAAGAATCATACAACATTGAAACTTGTTACAAGGTTTGGGAGAAGACCTTGGAACTGATTGGCCTTCCTTCAGATGCTGTTGAGAGGCTTATTGAGGGGGATGTAGTTGAGTGCAAATATGGAAAACCAAAGGATTAGTTTTCTAATTTAATACACGGCCAGTTCAGTTCAACTTCCTACATAAGCTATATCTCAACACAGATTCCGTCTTTGGTGTTTGGCGTTTGGCATTCTTATCTTAGGTTTCTTTTTGGAGTGATTGGGAAAAGGGGAGAGAGCATGGCTTTTGTGCACATGAATGAAACTGACCTGATGAATGATGATACAGCCTCAAATTTGTCTCCTTTGTTTCTAGCTTCGGGCTCTATAGTAAGTCGGAGTCCCATAAATTATGTAGGGTTAGCACTGAACTGCTAAAGGTGTCACTCTTGTGTGGCGGCACACAATGTGCAAGGAAAATTGTTCTTGTTCTTTGTGCACCAAGTATTCTTGGTTTATACACTTTACATCCTTACCTACGATTGATTGATATTCAAGTGTATTGTAACTTCAACATTTAAACCCAACACAGGTAATACTTGCTATTCTGCTTTACATAGTTATACGCAACAGTGACTTTGGCACCATCTATATACCTTGACTTGGTCTACCGTATGGTCTGTTTTTAATTGCGTATGAATTGCGAAATTTCCTTCCCAATTTTTTTAAGTCTACCGTATGGTCTGTTTTTTGGAAATAATTGAAGTAAATCCTATATTTGTCCAAATCCTTTTATTTAGTAGTATTCTTGAACAAACCCCTTTATATGAAAAAACAATTTGGAACAGAATGGAATAGTGATTTTAAAGGGAGCATGATTAGTAGATGTCTTTGCAAAGCATGATCATTATTATTCGCTTGTCGTCGATCATAAACCACGTAAAAGTTTTAGTTTGACGATAGCATGGATCTACAATCATAAATTAATATGCCATATTCAGATCGATGCGCACGTTTGAATACCACGTCCTCTTCCAGTTGATGGCAATTGATTTAAGAGATAAGAGTAGCTTATTCAATACCACATTGCTTTCATGAAACTCCAAGTTCTGCTCCCTCGATGTCAAAGAGACTCTCTTCAAAGCAACTCGAGCCATGCAAAAATGCCTTCTAGAAAGACTCCACTTCAAAATCTTTAGGCCACATTTTTCTTAGTGGGAGGTAGCTCTTAAATCATTTCTTATGTACTTATTTTACTGGTCAATGTGAGGAGATTAATTAGGACATGCTTTTTTTTTTGAATACGTGCTTCTATTTGTTATGGACTCAAAATACGAAAATATCAACGTCTGAAAAGAGTTACTGAGTAAATTGTATCTAGACAAATTCTAAGGAATATATCATGCATTATTCATTTGTTCATATAGACCAATCAAAATATTTCAACTAAACAATTAAAATATAAATAAATGATGTGGACCAATCATATTTCGTATGTTTTATATGTACGGTACCCTCACCTCTTTATGGATATTGTATCATGCATCTTCCTTATATTACTTACAACTTTTAACTTAAAAGTGTTTAAATTAAAAGTGTTTAAATTAAAGTTTCCATCTAAAGCACACTACATTTAACCTTTTTAAAGGTAAGAGTAGAGCGAGAGCAGCTGTCCCTAGGGGAAGTGGGGAACCTTAGGCGGCGATCTCATCCTCTAGCCTTCAATTCATCTTTAATGAGTAAGAGTTTGGACGATGATGACGTTCTCTGAGCTGTGAATTAAAGAATGTAAGGTTTTTCTATGCTTCTGTTCTTTTTTTATTTCTACTTTTTTGAGGGTTTTGGTTTTGGTTCGACCTGCTTCAGGTGAGCGTGAAATACATTTTTATGACAATGTCTAGAGCTTGTGTGTTTCTCGTCGGTGTAACTGACCGTGTAGTTATTTTTCGTTGTACATGCTATGCAAAGCTGATTCAACCTTGCTTTTCTGAGACTGCAATTACTCGCCCTCCTCATGAATTACCTCCATGCTCAAGGAGAAAGAAAACGTTCAACTGGATCTCCTTTTTTGTGAAGCCAAATGTTTTATTTGTAGTTTTTTATTATTTTCTTTATAGTAGTAAGAGTGTTATATTAGACTATATTATTGTGGGGTCAGTGATCCGAAAGGATACACGAGATCTTTTTCGTTCTATGTCTCATCTCATCATCGTTTATGCTATTCATTCACTTGTTTCTTTGCTATAATTTGAATAAATTAGTTATTTGATTTTAAAAAATGTTATACATGGCCTAATTTGTGATTAATACTGAAACCATCCTATTTTTCATGGGAAAAGGGGCAAATAAGCCCTCGAACTAATCAAAAAAGTGCAAATAAGCCCTTTTGTAGGAGGTTCTGACTGATCATCGTTATTTGGGGAGGTTCTCGGTGAAATTTTTTGATGATTTTTTTTAGCATCTTCTTCATCAAGTCTAGTTTAGCCATACCAAATTTCAGCTAAAAATTAAACCGGGAAGGCACTCAAATGATTTTCGAAAATATACTGTGTTGTTTAACTGCGCAGTTATCTTCAAAAATTCATTTGACTGTCTTCCCGATTGAATTTTTAGCTGAAATTCGGTATGACTAAACTAGACTTAATGAATAAGATGTTCAAGATTTTTCATCAAGAAATTCCAACGGGAACCTCCCCAAATTACGATGGCCAGACGGAACCTCCTATAAAAGGGCTTATTTGCACTTTTTTTATTAGTTCGAGGGCTTATTTGCCCCTTTCCCATTCTTCATTTCCAATCTCCGGAGGATTCACGTGCATTCCATTTCATTTTAGGGGAAATGTACAAATATACATCTAAAGTATATGTGCATGATGTACATATATACCCCTGAACTTCTAAAAGATGCAAAAATACTATTCATATTACTTACTACAAAGGGGCAAATTTATCCTGGTTGACTTTAAAAAAATAAAAGAAATTTTAAAAGCACCAAATAAATTATAAAATTAAAATTTAAACTTCAAAAATAAAAATAGTTGAAAATCCACTTGTGTCCGATTACCACTTTTATATATTATTTTCATATCCCAACTTAATATTGTTAATATAAAAAATTGTTTCAAAACTTTACTATATACTACCTCCAGTCCAAAATAAACTTCACATTTTCATTTTTGGGCATGTCCAAAATAATGTTCACACTTTTACTTTTGGCACATTTTTGATATAAAATTACTCTTATACACTTATTTTATTATCTACCTTACACTAACTTTCTCTCTCTCACTAAATCAAATCTACTTTTTGTAGGGGTGTAATTGGAAAGTCAAAAGCAAGCATTCCACTTTCTTAAAAACTGTAAAGTCAAACTCTGAAGTTTATTTGGGAGGGGAGGGAGTATTTATGATTCTTTCGAAAAAGTGTTAGCATATGTGTTGCACTATAAAAAAAATCATTATTTTGTATTGTTTTCACCTACAAAATTACATATTTTGTATGATGATAAATAGTCAAAGGTTACAAAATAGTGATTTCAATTTTATTAAGTTTAAACAAAATAAAAAAATGTTATTTCAAAAAATGTAACAATGTGTTCGAAATTTCTCAACAACACTAAAATTAATAATTATGAATTTGAAGTGCTTCATTTACAAGGGAAAAATAATAACTTGATTTAAAATTAAACAATTAATATTTTAACATGAACATAAATATTTATTTTTAGCTCTTTAGTTTTTTTTTGTATTTTTAAATTTTGAAATATAAATTTATATTTTTTTTATCAAATTTATTTTATTTATTTAAAATCAATAAGGGTAAATTTGCTCCTTTATAGGATCATTAAGGATATTTTTGCATTTTTTAAATGTTCAGGAGTATATTATGGATATTTTTGCATTTTTAAAATCCAGGAGTATATCTTCACCTCCAGATACACTTCAGGTGTATATTTACACCTTTCCCCTATCATTTTATAACAAAATATTTGGACAAAACACGTTTTATGATGTATATATAAATAAATAACAAAGAGTGGATTGTAACCAAAGGTTTTAGATTTAAATCAATAAATGTATGCGCGTCAATACATGCATCTATCTGAATGATCCAAAGTATATAATTTGATAATTATTATGAACCATTGAAAAAAGTTCCCGAAATAGGACTAAGAAAGTTTGAAAATTCCAAAAATAGGACTGTCATGTTTTTATTCCCAAAATAGGAGTAAGTACTGTCAGTCTGCCAAGTTTGGAAAATACTGCCATGTTTGAAGTCTGTTACTGCCAAAACATGGCAGTAATTAGTTCCATTTCGAGAATAAAAATACGAAAGTCCTATTTTAAAATTTTCAAACTTTTTTAGTCCTATTTTGGGTAATATTCTCTTAAATAATCTGCTTATAACTTTTAAATAGAACAGTCGATCAATAGTTTTAATATCAAATCAAAATCAATATATAATTAAGAATACCAACTTAAATTATGAGATGGTTCTCTTACAGAATTTATCCCGACTTAAATTATGGTTTTTTAAAAATTATACTTCGTATGTAACATCTGTCCCTTTTTTTAATCCGGAAGTCAAACCACCAAAATCAGTGGGGCAAATGTCGGAGAACGTTTGCCGATGTTTTATTAATTAATCAAAAAGATACACGAGAGAGGGGGACCAAGCCAATACCTCTCGTAGAGGTATACCTTTAAACAAAACAACCCATAGTAAAATTAAAGAATATTTTTGGGAGGGCTAGACCTGACCCAAAAATAAAAATACATGAATTACAAACGCAAACTAGGGAACCCAAAGAGATCTGCATAATAACTGTTCTTCACTTCTACAGGTAGATGACCAACCCGGTCAAACCGAACCACCTGGGCTGCCGGATAGCTCTGGCTTGCTAAGTAATGGGCCGGCCCATTACCCTGTCTGAATACGTGACCAAACGAGCAGTCCTTCTCCCTCGCCTTCCTGATAAAATTTTGAACCCCAACAAAGTTTCCTGAATCCCCTGAGATGAAATCCAACGATCTAGTAGCATCTGTTTCCACCTGAATATCAACGAACCCCTCTTAATATCTGTCCCATTTCATATCAACTTTCGTTACGATTTGGAATGATTCTTCGCCACCAATCATTTCTAAAAAATGTAGATAAAAATATAACATAATAACCTGCAAAGTAATACTACATATGTTACTTTCGGTTTATTATGTCATTGTTTTAATTCAGAATAAAAACATTAAAATTAGAGAAAAATAAATAAAATACCCCAAACTTTGAAGGGGTATGAGATGAGCACCCCAAAGTTGCACATGTAATTTAAATACCACTGACTTTATATAAAAAGTTATTTTAACACCATAGTCAAGTACTATTTCTTTCAAAAATGTAAATTATGGTGTTAATTGCATAATTTAAAATATTTTAGAATTCATGCAAACACAATTAACATTCCAAACATCCATTAGAAAATAGATAATATTATCCTCAATCTATATAATTGCAACACTTTTGATTTTCTATTTTAAATTATGCAATCAACCACATAAATTAACATTTTTAAAGAAATAATACATGAAAATGATGCAAAAATAACTTTTTATTTAAAGTTTACGGTATTTAAATTACATATGCAAGTTTGGGGTGTTTACCTCACACCCCTTCAAAGTTTGGACTATTTTTATTAATTTTCCCTTAAAATTAAAACATGCAAAAACAACTAAAATAAATTTATGAAACTCTAACACTTCTCTTACCTTTTGAGGGTCTGTTTGCAACAGTTTCTGCTTATAAAAAAATGCTTTTTTTAATGAAATGGGAAGAAGTGATTAAATAAAAGTTGATGGTGTTTGAGAAAAAAGTGATTTTGAAAAGTAAAAGTGGGTAGTGTTTGGTAAAATAAGTGTTTTTTGTGTAATAGAAAAAGTAAAAGCACATTTGACGCGGAAGCCGATAAAAATAAAAGTTGTAGTGTTTGGGAAAATAAGTGCTTTTTTAAAGCCAAAAGCTGAGAAGTACCTTTTTAAAAGCAGTTGCAAACAGACCCTGATAGTCGTCTGGTAACCTCTCCATATCTATATTGATGTCCACACCTTCCCCAGTAAACTATTCTACACTTCTGATCCCTTTGCCTCCATTGTTTAGTGAACCTTCTTCGAGCAGTTAGAGTTCCTTCCCCGGACCCAACATATTTGTAAAGGGAAAATTCAACTTTGCACCTCATTTTAAAAATCATTAATGTATGCACCACATTAGCCCAAAATTTGTGAAGGAATGAAGTGTAAAGTCAAATGTTTTTATAGTGAATTAGAAGCGTTAAAGATTTTGAAAATAGGAACCAAAATCAAATATCACTCAAAAAATAAGGTGATCCCTTTAAAAATGGCATGCACATCGGTTTGTATTTCTCTAAGATAAAAATATAATTAGGATGTTATTATTTGGACATATTTCAGTTTGATAGCAGACCAGACTCAAATAAGTCAAACCAGACTAGACATAAATAAATTAGACCATATCAGACCAGACTTTGGCAGTTATAAAATTCACATAGACCATATATCTATCAGACAAGACCAGATCATACTTTAACAAACCAGACTAGCTAGAAAATTTTAGCCTAATTAAAAACGTCATTAGCCTATATTTCAAAAGTATAATTATTTTTTTTATCAACTTAAATTTTCATTCCTTGCAATTCCTACCCAACCGCTACCCCACTGCCTTTCCCCCAATCGTTGCCAATGACCCTTCAGAAATCCCTTCTGTCTGTTGTCAGAAAAACTTCATCGTAATTTTGTGGGTGTCCCCCCCCACTCTCTAACATGTTCTATGGTCCTCCTAACTTGCCATTTCTAGCTTCGCCACTGTCTATCGATAGCGACGACAATGGCATCAACAATAAGTAATACTATATAATAAATCAAAAGCTACATATAAAATTATCATTGCCATAATAAAGTGATAGTTTCATTCATATCACATTTGTGGAATTAACCTTCAATATAGTACAACGTAATGTTTTAAAAGCAAAATAAAACTTCTACAAAAGAAAGAGCAAAAGAAATTATAGAGAAGAAAAAGAAAAAAGGAAATACTAAAAAAGAAAAGTGAGTATACCCAATCCAAAATACAACAAGTCTCTCCATAGTACAGTTAAATTCAGAAAGTCATTTAAGCATTCAAAAATTCGTTCGCGTTTGAGATCTAGTACTTATAAAACGGGAGTGTTGATTCTTCTTCTAGTATATTTTGATTTGAGTGTTTAAATTTTCTGTATGCAAGCAATTTTCTCTCGTGACTGATAGAGCTTTATCACAAATTTTGTTGTTTAATTTGCATCAGAGTCACATACATCTTCCCACAATGAAATAGGAACTCTCCTCTCGTTCTCAAAAACATGACCCACAAATTCGTCCCTTCAATATGCAAAAATGAATCGCTATAAACTCCCTCACGAGAAAAAGATTGAGTGTTGATAACCTGTAAAAACATCCCTTGAGATATTGATCTCCGGATTTGCACATCTAATAGCAACCCCCACTTTTTTATGTCTGTGGTCTGATTACCTGAAGAAGTAGCAAGGATTCTTTCAGATATAGTGCACAATAATATAAGGATAACTCTCGTCAAAATTTATGGGTCCCAAGTGAGGTAAAAGTCTAGGGAGGATAGACTTTTAAATCTTTTCATTTTTCAACCCTTTTTCCTCTAACAAAATGAGTTCCAATATCTTTTGGGAGATATTGAAACATACAGCGGAAGTCTTGACCTCAAGAGTGTGACACTTTATAGTAACAAAGCTTATGACCCTTTTAGTTGTGAGGAGATGATTGAAACAAGGTTCAAATGTGTTTTCCAGAATCAGATGACTCAAGGAGCAGGCTGCCGAAATGAGGGTACTGCTTCAAAGGTTAACGTATAGCAATGAACTATACTCTAACACATTGATAGGCATTAGAACAAGTCTTAACACATAACTATGAAGGATTTAGACCTATAGAAATAGATCACTTTGATGAAGAGAAACAAAGAGTTGATTCACAGTGAACTGGAAGGTTCATTGGACAGTTTTTGTGAGCAAGCTGTTTTGCTGTGAAGTTGTGAAGGTGAGTGAGAACTGTAATGTGTATTGGGAGCTGAATATAAAAGGTGGCACAAGATATATCCTGGTTCAGAGGTGATGTAATCCTCCTACATCCAGTTCCAACCTCTTTCAGATGGATTTCCACTAAATGAATATCCCATTACATTTAGTGCCCAATCTACCATTGGCCCGTGGCGTAGATTGTGAGTTTTTTCACAAGGAATTTGAACAACATTCCAAGCTATTCAATCCTCCAAGGTTTTTCACTAATGGCATTGACTTGGCAAGAGCTACTCATGTCCTTGCCCTTCTCACCTTCTGGATTTGAACACAAAGCCCTCCAGAATGTCTAACTCTAGTCTAGTTTACATGGGTGGAAAGTAAACCACCAACTAATCTAAGCTCTATAGGTTTGTATGAATTATAGCTATTCTAAGAACATTAGATGAGTGGGGTGAGAACCGAAGTGGTGAAGGAGAATCAACTGGCTGAGACGTCTTCGTGTGAATCTTGATTCCCTTCTATTCTACTTGGCTCTTTCACATGTTTCTTCCTGCACTCCTTCTGTATTTATAGACTTGTTTTTTAATCTCCACTGTTGGCTGAGGAGTTCAATCTTGACCGTTGCTTGATCTACTTGTTTGTTCCACTTGACTAAGGCGGCATGGTTTGGTCTTTGTTTTTTTTTGTGACACGGGTCAAATCTTTACACACAACTTGATTCCTCATCTCAAGGCAAAGATAAAGATGGATTTATCTTTTATTTCTTTTGCCCGTCGAGACTTAGTATTTAAGTTGAGTGTTTGTTCAATGTTTCCTTACAAATAACAATTACTTGCTTTTAGTAAAGTAATTTGGAAAAATTGACAAGAATAATCTCACCTTTCACCGGTCTTCTCATAATAATCCTACCTTTACATAATCCCAAAATAATCTCACCTTTGCACCCCATCTTCTTTCATTGGACCCTGACCAATTTTTTATCCTTTGTTTAAAAATCTTATATAAATAATCTCACATTTATAAAGATATAATAGAAAAGTGAAAAGTGAGATTATTTATATGATTTTCAAAAACAGAGTAAAAAACATGGTCAGGGTCCAATAAAAGAAGATAGGGTGCAAAGGTGAGATTATTCTGGGATTACCTAAAGGTGGGATTATTATGAGAAGACCAGCGAAAGGTAGGATTATTTTTGTCAATTTTTCCAAGTAATTTTATAAGAAATTTATAATGTGATAAAAATCTCTCATAAAAGTATTTTCTATCAAATTTGTTATTTTGACTGCAAGTTGGTCCTTTGTTTAATTGATTTTGTGCTGAGAGAAAAGTTAGTTGATTTCGGATGCCTTAACTGGAAAGCCAGTATTTCAGCCGACTGCAATGCTTCAGTAGGCTGCTGCATTCTGGTTTTTCTGGTGGCTTCCGTCATCAATGAATTCCAGTTAATTCTTTTTCGAACCTTTTCTTTTTTATTCTTTTTCGTTTTTGTTTTTGGTACGTTTCTTCTCTTTTAGTACTCTTTTCTTTTTATGAGTACTTAACCACTGATGATAGCACATTACAATAAGCATAAGTAGAACAAGTACAAGAGATATTAGTCTAATACAGGGATAATAAAAGGGAGTGACATCATCAAAACAAAAAACATATAAATCATCAAAATCTAGGGGACCTAACAAAAACTTTTAATGAGTAGTTTCAACTTGTTTAAGAGAACAACTTTTTTTGTATTGCCTCCGTCCTATTGGGCATTTCCAAATTTATGTTTAGTGTGAAATAAGAATAATAAAAACGTGTGTGGTTGAAGTTTGTGTAGATGATGGAGAAATAAAAAATCATAAATTCTTTATTTCAAATGGAAAGTTGTAGGTTTTTTGGGATAACTAAAAAAGAAAGTTTGTAAAGTTCAATGAGATGGAAGAAATAATAGTTTCTTATTTTTTAGCAAATAAAGCATATTTTAAATATCAATGAGATAATTCAAGTACAACCTTACCCAATTTTAGTGTTGGTAACAAGTATCTTCACCTGCTAAAATTTTCTTATCTTTTCTTTCTATTTGTCCTACTAAGTGTATGTTTAGCACACCTAGCTAAAAAAATTATTAATTTTTCTAGTAACTGCTAGTTTTAGACTTTTATTGACTAAAAATGTTTTAGAAGAAAAAAGTAATTATGTTTGGTACACAAATTGTTTTGAATAGTTAATGCTAAAAAATAAAGGCTTTTCTTATATGGTACTCAATGAAACTTTTCAAAAAAGATCTTTTATTTTTAATAAAATTTCTTTAAATTGTCCCACCGAACTTAGAACGTGAATCTTTTAATTACTTTTTAAATATTACAAACACTATAGGATAGGAACCTTTTTTAAACCCGGGGTTAGGGGGTGGGGCTTGGGGATCTTGCGGTAAACAGGACAGAACCTCCCTCCAAGTTTTGAACTCGAGACGTCCCATATGAGAGTATGAGTATGTGATCAACTCATTTCGACTGTTTTCTCAACTAGAATATAAGGATTTATGTCTACCAAACATGTTTTGAATTTGTGTCCTACACAATTTTGCCAAAGTTTGTGTGGTTTTTGAAGCTAAGTGAAAACCAAAAGTTATAATCGAATTTCTCTCTCTCTCTAGCGGTCATCTCCCTATGAGTTAGGGTTTTGTTCTTCCGCTTTTGTTATCGACGAAGAGCGGCAGTCGGTCAATTTCGGTCGTGCAAGCAAACTCAGGATCAGTGATGCAGCGTTTTGGCGGTCAGGGCTCGACTTCTGCTGTTGTTTATGGTCTAAGGTCGAGTGTAACAAAGAAAAAGTGAATAAGCTGTGGCAGAGCTTGGTTTCGATTCAGCAGCAAGAGATATCAATGGAGGACATCGTCAATCAACACAAAAGCATGGCTATTGAGGCGGATGAGCGGTGGGCGTGTCCCCTTCCTGAGCCTCCGCCATGGAGTGCAAGCGACTCTAGGGTCTGGAAGAAGATGAGTGAACTCTATTTTAATTCCGTTTTATTCTGTTTGTGTTTTTATTTTGAATTGCATATTGTTTTGGATGTATTCTTATTTCATGGCAGAGAGATTCTAGAATTTAAGTCAAATGATGAGAAGTCTGGTTTTCCTGTCATTGGCTCAGTTAAGCCCATTACATGATCAACGAATAGTGTTGCTTCTACAGAGATGATAGATTCTAAGTTTAGTTCGAGGGCGGACGGCAGACATAAGATTTTTTATCGTTTTGTTTCCTGCTTTTTATTGGATTCTATTATTAGTCATGTGACGAATAATTTATTGATTTAATATATTTATTGGTTTAACTATAAAAAAAAGTTTGTGTGGTTTTATTTTTTCTTAATAAGTGCACTAATTTCTTACTTCTCCCGAAAATGGGAGGGGTAGGGCTACTAGTAGTAAGGATGTATTCTTTTGGACTGAAATTTGCTGGTCTGTTCTGGTTTGGTAAACGTCTGGTCTCTGTGTATTTTATAACTACTGAACTCAGGTCTGATCTGGTCTAGTCTGATTTGGTCTGATCTGGTTTGGAACTGAAAAGCGTCCAAAAGAAAATACCTTAACGGAGAGGTGATGATGAGGGTTATTAACCTATTACTAGAGTATTTAGGCTTTTACACTATGATATATATGGAGAGCATATAAGTCAATGCGACGGAATTCATGTTGACCAGCTTTTCCCTGCCGCCTCCTCCCCTTTCCCTCTCCGCCAGACCTTCAACTAAAAGGTACTGAAATGGGATTCACACCCAGAAAATAGATTAAAAGAAGAACTGCACTTCCCACCTTTATATATATACTTATAACCCACACCACCTTTACTTTTTCTCTCATCATCCATCTCATTACACTGCTGCGCTGCATTATGTAGGTAACACAGCTTTTCATCACTCTTTTCTCTACATCTCTGTGCACAAAAAACTAAAGAACCATCCCCATTTTATCTGTTTTAATATCGTGTTTGGGAGGGGCCTGGGACTCAGAATTGTTAAGCTTGTGGTTTAGAAGAATTTTTTTATTCATCTCAGTTTGGGTTTTTCTTGCCTTAAAAAGGAAAGCAACAATTAAAAGGAAAAGTAAGGAAGATCTTCCCCTAAGAAATCCTTTCCTTCTGCAAACACTTTTCCTTACCCGAAAGCTGGAAATTGCTGAAGGGGCTTCTGAGTTCAAGTATAGTGAATCGATGATCCAACACTTTTCCAGTTTTCCCGGTTGAGTTTTTTTCTTCATCTTTTTCTGAGAGGAAATTAAACAGTTTTGATTTAATTTACTTCCGGTGTTTTCCACCAAAACAAGTTTTTGACATAAGAACATTGGATTTACGCTCTTGGAGAGATGATTCGTACTTTTTAGCAAGACTTTTATTAAACAGAGCATGTTTTATTACTTTTTTTTTCTTAATTACTTTGCGTTTACATACGGAGTATTCTATTTCACATTTTAATTTTTATACTCTGTATCTAATTTGTTCAAGTCCCCTGGCCATTCATTCATTTTATACTTCACCCATCATTACTGATACAGTGATACGGAGTACTATTTTTTCTAATACTCGTATATGTGAAAAGCTACATTGTCATTTTCTAATTTATTTTTTGTTCAACTGATACATTTTACACTATATTTATTATCTTTTCTTTCATACGTTTCATATTATTTTCTATTTTATGTACACTATTTATTATACATGTCGTTCTTTTTATATTAAATATTACTAGTATGTCAAAGGCAAATTACTTTTTAAAATTACTTTTTAAAATGAAATGGAATTTTTTTAATTATGTTCAATAAGACAAATTGTTAAAGTTTAGTCACACAAATAATTAGTACGTATAAAAAGATGTGTGGCTTCCCTTGTACTTCAATTCAATATATTGTACTGTATTAATTATACCGTTCTGTCGCACTTGATCTATCTGCAAAATTTATGTCCCAACACGATATTTATTGTTGATTTATTGCTATTATTACCATTATATATTTCTTTTTAGAACGCCTGCACATATGAAAAACCATTTATTACTGTTTGTAAAGGCAAAATACTTTGCAGGCTAACGAGACTCTCTACTCTGCTCCACGTCTTGACAAATGGCACTTGTTTTGAGCCCTAACACGATTTTAAAAAAAAATATATACGAAGTACTACGTATTTGATTAGTAAAATAATGAAAAAATTATATGTAAAAATAATTAAAATGGTCATCTATAATAACTTAAGCCAATATAGTAAGAAAAGTAACTTCAACGATATTTTTTTCTTATTATTACACAATTCAGCGCGCGGAAACAAAAGTTACGTATTTGGTGAAAAAGTTGGCTGATAAGGCGAAAAACAGTATTACCAAATGACCTCTTTATCCCATATAGTTTTAGAAGAAAAAGAAGAGGTCAAAAAAAACGCAATGGCTTGAATTAAAACTATTTACACCATTTAGATTTTTTGTTTAATATCACCATTTAGCTTCAGAAGTTCTTTTTTAGTAGTGTCATTTTAAGAAGAAAGGATAAAATGAACTGTTCAGATATATTGTTATTGTTGACAAATAGAAGTGTATTTAATGAATGTTTTTCCGTTGTTTGGGGATTTAATTGGGTAGGTCCTGTTTGGTCAGGTAGAATGGAGACTAAAATAAAAGGACATGAGGAAGGGTGCAGTAGGATAGAGGTTTCTTATGATGCTTATTCTTCTTCAAATCTCTCAAGAAGGGGAAGCTTTGGAAAACCTTCTTGGCTTCTTTGCTCTGTTGCAGGTACATATAAAACTCCCCTTTTATGTTTTTTCCACTTGTTAATTAGTGTATTTTCTATTTCCAAAGTTATTTTTTGAAAAGGTATTTAAATGGTTGACCTTTCACTGCTATTAATAGCAATCAAATAATTGAGTGAGCAGGAAGTTTAATACTCCGTACTACGTAATTTAGGAAATGCTTTAATTATCTGTTTTGAATCACTTGAAATGGAACTTTAAAATTGAAAATAATTAATTATCAAAAAATAGAAAATTATTAAAAGTTCTCACGCATTAATGCATATCTGGGTATGGAACCATACGTTTTGCATCTTTTGATCAAAGGGGTTGTGTAGTACAAAAAATCAAGAACCCAAAAATCTTAATTTTGGAGCATCAGAAAAATAATGAAACTAATGATGCGAATTTTTCATGTGAAAAAAGGTGTCCAAAGTAGTACTGTATTTTTCATGTGTTTATATTTGACGTTCGTACCAAAAAGATCGAAGTAGATTTGTTTATATTTCATGCGGAATATTTGTCCAATAAGTATAGAAGTATAGTACTGTATTTTTCATGTTTGTCAGTTGGTGGTGCATGTGTGGTATAGCCATGCGGAAATTAGTGTTTACCACAATAAAACTAGCTATACTCAGTATTCATTTAGGAAAAATGCCTGTTATACACAAAAGTTGTACACTTTTTGTGTACACAAAAGTTGTATACTTGTCTGTCCCCAGCTCCCCGCAGTCCAACTTTTATCTGTCGACAGACAACTTCGACTGCAGTGACAGACACGTGTACACAAAAAGTGTACAACTTTTGTGTACACCTAGCTCCCCTCATTCATTTAGTGAAGGAGCTAGGGAGTGAATGTTCTCAACCAATTTATTTTGAGTCGATGTTAAAGGCATAAAAGTTGTAACACATCTCAGGTAAAGTTTCAAGAATTTGAAATGCATGATTATGTGTCGGTCTTACTTTCATTTAACATCATTATTAATAAAACATCCAAAAAGTAAAAGTTATGATTGAAATTTGAGTATAATAAAACTAAATATTGTACGGAGTATATCACATATTTTGGAACAAAACAAAAAGGAAATTAGGACAAGTAAAATGAGACGGATGGAATACTATTTTATAATGATATACCAAGTATCAGCAAAAATAATTAATATATACTCCGTAGAACTTTATTCAAAACTCTAAACACAATATTTTTACTCTGTCACATAATTAATGTTTTAGAGTTTTTTTGAGGAAATGTTTTAGAGTTTCAAAAATTAATATCTCATCCATCCCATTGGACTTGTCCAACTTTCATGTTTTGTTTGTCTGGAAACAATTGTCACTTTGCTTTTAAAGGAATGAATCTCTGATTCAACTTATTTTTCTATCTTTATTTTTTGTTTTTCTATATTTTATCTTCTAAATTTTTTGCCAATAAGAGAAACATTTAGAGTCCATTTGGTGATCATGTTTTTCGGTTAATCAGTCTAATTTTTTTCAAAAGTGTGACTTTTGATTTCGTGTCCTGAATTATGTAATAAAAAACATAAGATTAAGGTTACTTTTGTGATTCTATTTGCTAAAGTTACTGTATATAATCATTTTAACTCTAGAGCAGATGCTATAATAGATTTAGAAGAATGTAAAGAAAAAATCATTTTAGCTACTCCGTATTTTTATATACGAAGTATATATATTTTTATTTTAGTAGTTATGTTTTATAAATTAGCATAATGGGCTCATCCAATCAGTTCAGACAGAAATTCATAATTTTCAATTGAAGAAATTGATTCAGTCAATTTCAATCTTACCAAAAGAATTGACTTTATAAATTTGTACAATGTTACATGCCATACAATGGTACACATACTACATTGAATGGGAGATCGTATGGAATCAAAGTGAGACGAAGGGTCGCTTTCTTCCTTGCCTTTGTAATATCGGGACACAGTAAAGCTATGCTTAGCTAAAAAGTAAAAACACAGCCTGTAGTATCTTTTACTCCTACTTATGTAAAATCTCTTTCTCCCACTGCCAGCAGTAACTTTATACTTGGGTTTTCAAAATTTGAATCCAAAATAAAAAGAGAGAAAACGAAAACACCAAAAATGTACGTTGCGTAAATGCCTTACTTTGAACAGTTGTTCCATCTCTTATTTTTCTGTCGCGCAGCTGCAACACGTTATTGTGCTCATAATCAGGACAAGGCACATCAGTCCTTGACTTATGGTTTGTTTCGAAAATGGAATAACAAGTTTTAGGGAAAAATGTCAAATAGACCCTCGAACTTACATAAAAAGGTCAAATAAACCCTTATATAGGAGGCTCTGCCCGACCGTCGCCTTTTGGGGCAGTTCCCGGTGGAATTTTTTTATGAAATGTTTTGAGCATCTTATTCATTAAGTCTGATTCACTCATACCAAATTTCAACTAACAATTCAATCTGATTTTAACTGCTCTTATTTTAGTGATAATTTTCTCAAAATATTAAGGGTTAATAAAAAGCTCAACTGTGTCAAAGATATGAACACAATTTCGATATATTTGGTTCCTCAACTTTGGTGGGTCACGTTCCACAGACTATAAGTGTAGATGCCCACAAGAATCCAAACATGAACACTCAATTATTGTATGCTTTTATATGCTCTATCCATAGAAGTATAGTGATAAAATGCCAAAAAGGTTTCAATAATTTTGCAAAAGATGGCCGACCATGTTTCGTCTTATGAATGGTGTGTTCCTAGTTTGTGTGCCTCGTTTTGGAGCAACTTTTAAATCGCCCAATCATTTGCCCAAACTAATTTGATCGAGTAGCTGGGGAGGGTATATAAGGCAGGATGAAACTGTTAGATGGATGGAGTCATATATGCTCTATCTATTGTGTCTGTCATGTCGAAGTGTATTTTGTCTGTATTTTGTGTGTACAGACAATTGATTTCATTTTCAATAAAGGGAACTGTTTGTGATCCCGAAAAGCTGAAATGTTTGGTGCACATACAATTTGTGATCACAAACATTTATTATGTCTCGAAATCAATTATTTGTATACAGACAAAATACCGAGTGTGTAAGTCAAGTGCACAAGTAGCATTTTTGTTTCGATTTATCATGTTATTTCATATTACAAAAGTGAGGAGTGAGAACACACTTTTATTCCACCAAAATACACCAATCCATCCATGATGATGAATTTGTGGTTTCATACCCTCTTAAGATTTTAATTATGTTCTTCCCGGCACCGACCTATCATTAGTCACCTTTTTTTCTGTTTATTTTACATATTCGCTCTGAGTGGGACGAAATAAATAGTCAGCACTTGAGCAGATTTGGCCTTAAATTTCAAACTGCTAAAGATTTCAATGTCACCTACTACCAGTCTACCATTGCTTTCTCTGTCACCTAACATGGCATGACATAGTCACATAGGCCCAAGCGTTCCATTTTTTGACCATATCATCAATAAAATCATGTGTGCCAAGTCAATTATCTTGTGGTCCAGTAGCAATACTATAATAGCTTATGAAGTTCAAACAAAAAACATCAAAGATATTCCTACAAAGTTCCGTGTTTCTTCTTTTAGAATATCACTTTTGTTTATTTTCTACGTAAAATTTGACTACATTTTTTATTTCTTGTTCATGCTACTAGTAACATTTTGCAAACCAATTTTATAGTTAGTGACTACATACTAAAAACATGAAAGATAAGTTTATACATATTATCTCTTTCAAAAACAAATTATATGTATATACATATGTTTCGTCCAAAAACATACTAGTAAGTAGTAACATCTATTGATTAGATGATAAGTTTTCAAAGTAAAATATAGGGGAGAATGTACCCATGGGTTATTGTTCGTACTTCATATTACAAATGACACCACTCATTAGGCATGGAATGGATCCAAGTCTAGTCCCGGTTCTAGTCCAGGATCGCCTGATTCGGTCCTAAAATACACTAAGCAGGATTGGGTACCCCCCTACTACCTGGTCGGGTAACCGGTCTTGACTCAGGACGGTAAAACAGACCTGGTCCATTCCCAAGCAATACCGTACCGACTCTGGCCTGGGCCAGACTAGGTCCATGCGTGGCACTCATGATTCTTCAACTTGGATCAATTGCCTCCCAATTGTCTTTCAAATTGGATTTTTAGTCACATCAACAATGGTTTCACAGCATAAAAGGCTAAAAGCTAATGATAAATTAGCAAAGGTAAGAATAAAAATTAAAAAGTGACTTTTTCTAGTAAACAATAGAAATTCAAGTATATGGAGGAAGTTACTAATAAAAAGCTTTAAAAATCATATTTTGAAATTCCAAAATGACAAGAATATAACAATACTTTCAAAAAAATATTTCTAACACATTAATAGATAAAATCTAGTATTTCCATCATTTGCAATGGAGCCAAAGATTCATTATTTTTTGCTTGAGAATATGATGGAATAAATCAAAACGGCTCACCAAACTGTTTGCTCTTCTTTGTTATGAAGTAGCAGTTAGTCCATGCAATTTTGGACGCGATTTTCATTATGGGTCATCCGGAAACAGTCTCTCTGTGCTTTAGTGCAGGGGTAAGACTGCGTACATACGACCCCTCCTTACCGCACCGTAGGTGGGAGCCTCTGGGGCACTAGGGTAAATGATGATTGATATGATTGATTGAATAGATAAAATCTAGTCAAAGTAGAGCATGTGAATAATGTAGAATTCAACATTTTGCAATTAGTTAGAACTAAGAACTGAGGTAGTATGGTTTTTGGTAGAAGTAATAATTAAAGAGTGCAAAGAGTGTAACACCCAAAAAATATTTATTCTGTTTTTCTAAAATTTCTTATTGAGTTGATACTAAAACAAATACTACTAAAAAATGTAGATTAGACGAATCTCTACACAGTAGTAATTCCCCATAGCAAGCTGTTTATCTGCGACTATCCTGCCTTTAATCACTCCAATGCATTTACTGAACATTCTCTTCTTTTTTGTATGGCTAGATTTGGATGAGAGGATGAAGTTGTTGGGGTTGAACTTGACAGGGGAAGGCAGTGATAGTGCAGATGACAGTTTTGCGAAACGTGCAGACTGCTACTACCAGCAACGTCCTCAGCTAATTGCTTTGCTCCAAGATTTGTACAATAGTTACCTATCCCTGGCTGACCGTTACTGCCAGTCACTGTCAAAGACTCACCACCACCACTCCGCTCTGTCCATTCACTTTGCCGACATCCAACAAGATCTCGACCGGGGGGGAGACAATGCCATTGATTCATCTGATGATGCCGAGAGCTCTCTATCTTATCAACCACCACTGGGCCAGTTCCATCACCATCAAGCAAAAGCTGGGGACCCAGATATGATCATTGCTGACTTAGTGATGAAAACGGTTGAGTGTGACATGATCCTTCATGAGCTGGAGCAGTTGGAGAGACGCGGGGTGGAGTCGTCTAGGAAGATGGAGTTGCAGAGGAGTCTGCTGGATGTGCTTGAGGCCGAGAGGTTGATTTTACTGAACGAGAACGCTAGGCTCGGGTACCAGGTCTCTGAGTTGGTGGAGGAGAACCAAGGGCTGGCATCCGAGTCTACTTTCATGAAGAGGAAGGCAGCTGACCTGGCGAGGTGCCTGTTGAAAATGAGGGAGGACCACAGGGTTTTTGTGCTCAGCCGGAAGCTGGAGGAGCTTCAAGGGCAGATACAAGGGCTGGAGAAGAGGAATAGGGAGTATTATGAGCAGCTGGTCAAGCACGATGAAGTAGAAAAGAAGAGGAACAACAGCGGAAAGAAGGTGAAAGGCTTTAAAGGGTGCTGTTTTCAAGTCCATGATGGAGTCTTTGCTTCTTCTTCTTCTTCTTCATCCTCTTCCTCTTCTTCGGCTGCTTGGTTTAGTAGCAGCGGTGGGTCAGCTGGTGGTAATTTTGCTGGTGTCAAGAAAAAAATCGTTCAACATGGGAACAATGGCAGTGGAAAAGGGCTGTTGGAGAGATTCAAGAAGTTTGAAATCTTTCCATGTGGACCTCACTAATTTCATCTCAGACTATCGTACTACTTAAGCAAAACTCTATTTATGACCGTTGATGTAGTAATGTAGTTAGAGGCAGGTCAATTAACCAAAGGAAAGAGGAATGAACTTGAAGGCATGGCCAACTAGTTTAATTGCTCTTATATTGGCGAAAATGAGCACCTTTTTTGTACACTATAATAGTTGGCAACTGAGTAGTTGATAGAGTATATGGGCATGGACCCCAGAGCCCACACACTCAATGGCCCAAAAAGACACCAGCAGGACACCCACATCGGCCAGAGGCATGTAGCGTCCAAAAAAGAAGATATCGCCTGATCTATTTGGACGGCGTCGTCCATGGACCGCATCGTCCATGGACCGCATCATCCATGGACCGCATCGTCCATGGACCGCATCATCCATGAACCGCATCGTCCATGGACCGCATCGTCCATGGACCGCATCGTCCATGGACCGCATCGTCCGAACTTCGCCCGGACAGAATGTATTTTTCTATTCTATATACTAAGTGTTGTACTCAGCCCATTAGTGGCCTTATTTGCCCAAAGAAGGCATGGTTATTGTAATGGGCCTCCTAAGCCCAAGGCTAGGGGCCCAAATCCACATTTTTACCTATAAATAGACCCCAAGGGGCTAATTATAGGGGGATTCTTTCCACTTTGAGAAATATAATCACTCACTTTCTCTCTCTAGCTCTCACTTCTCTCTAGAATTAATACTCTATCATTTGGTGCTCTCGTTGAGAGTTGAGAACAGATCAAGTGAGTACCCCTCGTCGCTACTAGACGCAACAGAATGACAAGAACTAGGTCAAAGAACACCGCTAGGAACGCCCCTCTGAACCAAGAAGGGCAGGGAAACGTTGCTGACAACGTCCCCAATGATCTCATCATCCAGGATGAGAATGCTCAGGAGGTCGAGCACGCAGCGGCCGACCTCCGCGTCCAACTCAACAGGACTGCCCCAGACGCCCGCATCGGGCTCGAGGACAAGCGCAATGCTGATCGCGCTTCGGGCCAGCAGGCTTCTCACCCTGCTGCCCCCCAGATCAACCCGGCCGCACTATCGGCCATCGTCGCAAGCATTCTCCAGGACCCCAACGTGGTCAGCGCTCTCGTCGCAAAGACAGGGGAGAACAACACTCCCCTGACTGGAGAGGTCGCGACGGTGCCACCACCGCCGCCTCGGCCACAAGGCGTCACCTTCTTCGGCAACGACGAAGGCGTCCTCGCCGTGGACACCCATTCCCACACTGCCTCACCTACCCGGGATACACCGGCCCAACCTCGCGGTAAAATCTCAGCCTTCAACAGGCTGGGTGACATCGCGAGCCGTCGGGTACCTACGGGAGGGGTGGCGGGTCGGTTGGGTGGCCGCGAGCCGGGGTCGCCAAAGGAAAGCTTCGGGTCCGTTTCCCGGACAACGGATCGGCCCCGACCAGACAAAGGAAAGGGAAAACTAAATGATGCTGACGCGCGCCATCAGATCAACCTGGCCCACGCGGCCCGGATCCAGACCCCTCTGGGTGGCGCTGCGGCCAACATGGACCCAAGGGACGAGATCATCGCCCGCCTGGAGAAGCGCCTCGCTGATATGGAGGCCCGAGAGGCCGCAGGGCGCGCATCGGCCCAGACATCCCAGCATCCCAACTACGACGCGCTCCTGAGCAAGGTCAGTGCTCTGGAAAGGGAGTTGGCTGACCGGCGCGAGGAGCCCATCATCCAGATACGGACCAGAACCCCCTTCTCCGCGAGGGTGCTCTCCGCTCCCATCCCGGAGAAGTATAAGGGGAACCCGATCAAGCCATATGACGGCCGCACTGATCCCCAGGAGCACTTCACCCGTTATCAGAACAATATGATGATGACCAACGCTTCGGAGGAGTACATGTGTCGCTGGTTCCTATCCACCTTGGAAGGACCAGCGTACGATTGGTTCAACAATCTTCCGGAGGGGAGCATCGACTCATGGCAGGACCTTGCTCAGCGCTTCCTCACCCACTTTGCCGGGAGGAAGCGTGCGAAGAAGCATTTCGCCCATCTCCTGACCATAAAGCAACAACCTGAAGAGACACTCCGAGCCTTCCTCGATCGGTGGACGAGGGAGGCGGATGAATGCGAAGGAGCCGATGAGCGCACCCTCTTGGCTTTCCTCCGCGGAGCACTCCGGCCTAGCCACTTCGCCCGAAGCCTGTTCACGGAGCCACCGCGGTCATACCTCGCGGCGCTCCGACGCGGAGATAGGCACGCTGATGCCGACGAGCTCCTGAACCAGAAGAAGGGTGGGGAGAAGCAACAAAAGAGGGACTCCTCGTCCAACCCCCACCACCCGCCGGCCAACAAGGGACAGCACCAGCCAAAGAAGGCACACCAGGAGCAAAGCGGACAGCGAAGAGAGGACCGCTCATGGCGTCCAAAGTTGGAGGCACAACGCATCCCCCTCACCCACCCGGTGAGCGTCGTCCTTGACCATGCCGAGGCGCAGGGCCTCATTGTGAAGGACCCCAGGTCAGAAGAGGAGATATTCGCGGTCCACAAGGGAGGGACATATTGCAAATACCACCGCCAGACATCCCACAGGACCGAGGATTGCACCACCCTGAAGAGGCACATCGACGGCCTCATCCGACAGGGGGAACTTTCCCAATTTGTCAAGGGTGCCCCCAAGAGTAACACTTGGGTTAACCCTGGCAAAAGGGGGGAAGGATCCTCCGGGAAAAAGAGGGAGATCGGCGCCCTCAGTGAAGATGAGGACGAAGAGGAGCCCCGCCAGAAGAAGCATCACATCCACATCATCGTCGGCGGGAACACAGGGGGGGACTCGGCTACCCAACGGAAAAAATGGGCTCAGTCCCTATACGTTGGTGAGGTGACCCAAGCCCCCCCTCAGCCGAAGCGGCGGAATATAGAAGCCATCACTTTCACCGACAAGGACCTCCCCTTGGGCCCCTTGCCCCACAGGGACGCCCTCGTCGTCAAATGCGAGATCGGCAACAACATCATCCACCGCAACTACATCGACACTGGCAGCTCCGTCAATGTGATGTACGTTGACACATTCAGACAGCTGAAGCTGAAGAAGACCGAGCTCCGGCCGATACGGACTCCGTTATCCGGCTTCACCGGGGACTCTATCGACGCCGAGGGCACGATAGTGCTTCCCGTTGTGGTCGGTGACGGTACCTGTCAGGCGAAGATTAACATGGAGTTCGTGGTTGTCAACCTGGACAGCGCCCACAACATGATCTGGGGCCGACCGGCCTTGGAGGACCTTGAGGCCATCATCTCCATGAAACATCTATGCCTCAAGTTCCCCACCAAGGACGGCGTCGGCTACGCCAGAGGAAACCAGAAGTGTAAGGAATAAATGTAATTAGATTTTGATGATGCTATAGGATTAGAAAGTTAGAGTACCCCCCCCCCCCCAAATTAGATTTTATGTATTAGAATTTTCAATTGTAAGTATTAGTGTAGTCGACGATCAGAGTTGCTCAGTTTTGGATCAGATCAGAAGTGCATCAGAACTGCTCGACCAGACTTGCTCTATGAGAACTGCTCCATCAGAGTTCTCTTAGCAGAAGTCCATCAGAGTTCTCTTAGCAGAAGTCCATCAGAGTTGCATCATAAGAGTTGCTGATAAACCTGGACATCTGATAGCCGATGAGAATTACAGATCAGAAGTACTCATCAGCGGACCTATCAGAGTCAAAGTCAGAGCTCAGTCAGAGATCAGAAGACCATCAGAACTCAACTCGTCAGAAAGCCATCAGAATCCAACATATCAGAAGAGCCTGATCAGAGCCCGACGAACACTTAGAAAAATTTCAAGCAACATCCAACAGCTATGAATTCAACGGGTAAAAACATCCAACGGCTACAAGACTGTGCATGAAAGGAAAGCATTTAATGCACATTAAATGAGCCTGATACGCTGAAGGATTGATTGCAAATGATTGACCAAAGAATCCGGGAAGATATTTTATAAAAATAGAAACCTTCCAAAAACGGCGGTCAAGTCAACTGTACGCGCATTTAATGCAGTTGTCTCCTCCCCCAACGGGCAGACAACCCCAGTATATAAGCTACTCTACGAAGAACTGGAAAATAACTTTGCTACAACTTTTGCACATCATCATTCAAGCTCTCTTGAGATTCAAATTCTACAACCTTCAACAAGACAAACTTACGTTGGGAAGATTAAAACTCCAAATCTCTCATCCCCAACAAACAAGCAAAGTTCATCCTGTTCTTCAACACTTCAAGAACTTCATCAAACATCTTTTGTAACGAAGCAAGTTGGAGGAAAAACTCTGTTTTTCAAAGGATCTTCTGAAAAGAAGGGCGTCCAAGTAACTGCAGTAGTGAAGTGGTGATACTTCCGGGAAGCTGAGTGAAAGGATCAGCCATCAGGACGTGGAACTGCATCCTGGGTGGCATCTAGGCTTGAAGAAGACGAGGAGTGCTTCTTAAGTGCTAGGATTTAGCTTTGTAACCGATCTACTTCAAAGCTAGTGGAACAGTGGACTAGAGGAACGAGTTGTTCCTTGAACCACTATAAAAATATCCGGTGTCATTTACTTTACTGCAATTTATATTTCTGCACTTAGGATATTAACTGATTAACTCTAAGACTTGGAATCTGTGTTCAGCAGATCTTGTTTTCAGAGTTATCAGAAAGGCATTTGCCTTAGTATTTTTGAGGCTACCCGGACAGATCAGAATCCGCTGCCAAGGCCAGTTCTGATATCAGAACCAGCCTTTCTCTGTCATCAGAATCAGACCTTCTCTGATAAGTCAGTTTTGACTTTGAGAAAAAGTTGAAAAACCAATCAGTCTATTCACCCCCCCCCCTCTAGACTGATTACCATATTAAACGGGACCAACAAGTGGTATCAGAGCCTCCTTGTTCTTGTAATCTTTTAGGTTACTCTCTGAACAAAGATCCACTTGTTCTTAGCCTCTATTTATTTGTTATTATGGATAACTCTCTTGCCAAGCATCTGATGTTCACAGATCAGAAGTATGATGATTGGAAGATCAGAATGAAGGCACATCTATGTGCCCTTCATGATGAAATGTGGGAAGTCTTGGAAAGTGGACCTTTTATCCAGTTCATGAAGATCAACCCTGCCCATACCTTAGACAACAATCTACCCCAGATGATTGAGAAAGCCCGGTCTGAATGGACCAAGGAAGAGAAAAGGCAGTACAACCTGGATAATATAGCCAAGGATATTCTTTACAAGGCTATTGATGAAAGATACTTCAACAGAATCAAGAAGTGCAGAACTGCCAAAGAAATCTGGGACAAGCTGGATGAGATTGGAGCAGGAGATGAGCAAGAAAGAGATAACAAGTTGACCATTGCTATGAAGAAGTTTGATGACTTCAAACTTCTACCAGAAGAATGCATTGCTAAAATGCATGAGAGACTGCTGATTCTAATCAGTGAAATTTCTGAGCTTGGAAAGGAGCTCACCATCAAAGAGGTCAACATGAAGATTCTCAGGGGACTGCCTTCAGCTTGGAAGATGAAGGTGATTGCAGTCCAAGAAAGCAAGAACATCAAGACCTACCCCACAGAGAGATTGATCTCAGATCTCAAAGCTTATGAGTTCGAGATGGTTGAAGAGAAAGAAGAAGTGCCAGATGAAAGAACCACAACTGCCCTTACTGCCAGCACTTCTAAGGCTACAAACTTTGATCCTTCAACTCTTCTATCTGATGAATATATGGCTGCCTTTGCCAGAAAATTCAGAAAATTTATGAAGAAAGATGGAAGGAGTCCATCTTCCATCAGAAGACCTCATCAGAAGACCAAACCTTCTGAAAGCAATGGAGAGTACCTCTGCTACAACTGCAGACAGCCTGGGCACTTCAAAGCAAACTGCCCCTATCCAAGAGTGTCCAAGAAACAAGGACATGAAGAAGAAAAGAAGCCTGAAGATCAACACAGAAGAAGAAGAGCATTCGTCTCAGAACAAACTGAGAGAGATCCACTCTCTGAATCAGAGTCCAGTTCAGACTCTGACTCTGATGAAGCTTTCTGCTGCTTGGATGCAGAAACTGAAGACCTTTGCCTCATGGCACAATCTGATGATGAGGTATGCTCCAATTCTGACTCTATTTCTTCTTCGGTAGGCACAGCCTTAAATGATGATCCAATGTCATCATTCTGGGAAGAATTCCAAACTATCCAAGCCACTTACTCTTTTGTTAAAGATGAGAACAGTAGGCTGAAAGTTGATATCTCTGATCTAAGGAAAGAGACTGAGTGTAAACTTAATCTCTTAACTGAGGAAAGAGATAGACTGAAAGCTGAAAATGAGTCTCTTCTGAAAAGAATAAGAGACATTGAGGAACTTGAGAGTAGATATAATAGTCTTCTGAAGATGCAATCTTCCATGAAGAATATTGGTGACTCTCATAACTTCACCTCTGGTCTTGGATATGTTGAACCAGAGTCTGGTGAGCCTTCTGTAAGGCCTAGCACCAAAGTTGCTAAAGCTAAAAAGGTCATAGTGCCACAGACTCTGAGCCCCAATTGCCGTGCTAGTACTTCTGGTACTAAAGTTGTTCATGAGAAGGTCATACCAGAAAAACAAACTCTAAAGGCCAAACCAAAACAAAGCTTGAAAACTAATGAACCTGGCAGACACTCTAATAAAAGGAAAAGTCTTCAGAACAATAATAATCAAAGGCCTAACTCTATCAGACAATCTCATGACAATGGTATCAGAAACTGCTATCAGAAAGGCAGATATCAAGAGAAGATTAACTATAGGCAGAAGAGGTTGTCTGGTCAACCTCAGAAGTCTAAAGTTAAGCGCTCCTCTGATCTTGATAATATATGGGACTTCTTTCCAACCAAGAAGGCTATGCAGAAGTATGCAAACAGAAAGCATGATCCTCACAAGCATCTGCCCAAAGTGAATCATACATCTGTTTACTACAACTACCAGGTGGATAATGGGTACCATCCACCAAGGTTTCAGTTGATGAGACCAAAATGGTACCAACTACCAAGACTACATTACCCCCCAGGACCCAACATTGCTTGGGTACCTAAATCTTCCTTTTAATCTTGCAGGAACTGTGTGCTGGAGCCATCTCAGAACAAGAATGGTATATTGACAGTGGATGCTCCAGGCACATGACAGGTGACAAGAGTTGCCTATCAGAGCTCCAGAAAATCAATGGACCCAGAGTCACTTTCGGTGGAAATGACAAGGAAGGGCAAACAAAAGGAAGAGGGAAGCTGATCAAGAACCAGATAATCATTGATGATGTCTCATATGTCAAAGGTCTGAAGTTCAACTTGCTGAGTGCTAGCCAATTCTGTGACAAAGGCTACACAGTTGAATTCACCAAGACCTTATGCTATGTCAAGCATGAGACAACCAAAGAAGTGGTTCTAACAGCCAAAAGAAGGAAGAACATCTATGTTGTTGACTGGCAAACAGCAAAAGATGGAACCTGCCTGATAGCTAAAGACAATTCAAAGCTAAGCTGGGACTGGCACAAGAAGCTTAGCCACCTGAACTTCAAAACCATCAACAAACTGGCAAGGGAACACATTGTAGATGGTCTGCCTGACATTGTCTACAAGAAGGAAACCCTCTGCAGTGCTTGTCAAAAAGGAAAACAAGTAAAGACCTCATTCAAACCCATAGCTGGAGATCTTTCTACTTGCCCTCTAAATCTGATCCACATGGATTTATTTGGACCTGTTGAAACTCCCAGTGTTGGTGGAAAAAGATATACTCTTGTTATGGTTGATGACTACTCAAGATACACTTGGACTGTGTTCCTAACCAAGAAGAATGAAACTCTTCAGAAATTGCCATCTCTGATAAAGCAACTCCAAACTGAGAAGAATATGAAGGTTAGAACAATCAGATCTGACAGAGGAACTGAATTTGTCAATAAGGTGATCAAAGACTTCTGTGATCAGAATGACACATTTCATCAACTCTCTGCTGCCAGAACACCCCAACAAAATGGTGTTGCAGAAAGAAGGAACAGAACTCTGAAGGAAGCTGCAAGAACTATGATTGCAGAATCAGGACTGCCCATCAGATACTGGGCTGAAGCTATCAACACTGCATGCTACACTCAAAATAGAAGCATGATCCACAAGAATCATCAGAAGACCCCCTACGAGCTGTGGAAAGGAAGAAAACCAAACATCAGCTATTTCCATGTGTTTGGATGCAAGTGCTACATTCTAAACAATGGAAAGGATAATCTGAAGGTATTTCAAGAAAAGGCTGATGAAGGTGTATTCTTAGGCTACTCAAGCTCAAGCAAAGCCTATAGAATACTTAACAGGAGAACTCTACAAGTTGAAGAATCCATTCATGTCAAATTTGATGATGGTACCTCTGCAGAAGAATTATCAGAGACCTTGCAGAAGTTCAATCTTGAAGATAAGGTCTCAGACCTATCAGAAGAGGTCACTATCAATCCAATACTCTCAACTCCTATTACTAATCCGGTTCTGATAGACAAAGATGAGGATGAAGATGATGTATCAGAAGATGAACCATCAGAGTTGCCCAGACAACAACTGTCAGAACCTGACCTAACTTGGTTAAGAGATCATCCTCCTAATCAAGTGATAGGTCAAGTCACCAGTGGTGTTAGAACCAGATCTGCATCTAGAAGAGAAGCCATGATCACCTGCTGCATATCTCAAATGGAACCAATGTGTGTGGAAGAAGCTCTAGAAGATTCAGACTGGATCAATGCAATGCAAGAAGAGCTTACACAGTTTGAAAGGAATGAAGTATGGAAACTTGTTCCCAGACCAAAGCATCAGAATGTCATTGGAACCAAGTGGGTATTCAAGAACAAAGCAGATGAAGAAGGCAACATTGTAAGGAATAAAGCAAGGCTTGTAGCAAAGGGATACTGTCAAGAAGAAGGCATAGATTTTGATGAGACCTTTGCACCTGTTGCCAGACTGGAAGCAATCAGGATATTCCTAGCCTATGCTGCCTACAAGGACATCAAAGTATATCAGATGGATGTCAAGAGTGCATTTCTGAATGGAGAACTTGAAGAGGAAGTTTATGTTGAACAACCTCCAGGTTTTGTCATTCCTACTCAATCGTCTTGTGTCTACAAGCTCAGAAAGGCCCTCTATGGTCTTAAGCAAGCTCCTAGAGCTTGGTATGACACATTGTCCCTATTCTTAGTGAACCATGGGTTTACTAAAGGAAAGGTGGACAAAACTCTGTTTCAAATTTCTGTTGCTAATCATATTCTATTAGTGCAAATTTATGTTGATGACATTATATTTGGAAGCACTAATCCAGAATTATGCAAGAAATTTTCTCAAGTTATGCAGAACAAGTTTGAAATGAGCATGATGGGAGAACTCAGTTACTTTCTTGGTTTACAAGTCAAACAAGTACCAGAAGGCATCTTTATCAACCAAGGAAAGTATACCAGAGATCTCATCAAGAAGTTTGGAGTAGATGGAAAATCTTCAGTCAAAATTCCAATGAATGCATCCCAAGGCATTGGACCAGATGATGAAGGCAAAGATGTTGATGCTACAACATATAGAGGAATCATTGGGTCTCTCCTCTATCTGACTGCAAGCAGACCAGACATAGCTTTTGCAGTAGGAATCTGTGCCAGATATCAATCAAAGCCCAAGGAGAGCCATCTAGTTGCTGCTAAGAAGATTGTCAGATATATCAAAGGGAATCCAAACGCAGGACTGTGGTATCCCAAGGGAGGTAATTTTGAACTAATTGGTTATTCTGATTCAGATTTTGCAGGTTGCAGATTGGACAGGAAGAGTACTTCTGGTCACTGTCAATTGCTAGGTGGGAGACTTGTCTCCTGGTTTAGCAAGAAGCAGAACTCAATCTCAACTAGCACTGCAGAAGCTGAGTATATTGCTGCTGGAAGTTGCTGTGCTCAATTGCTCTGGATGAAGCAACAACTCAAGGATTATGGAGTGCAAGCAAAGGAGATCAAGCTGCTGTGTGACAATACCAGTGCCATTGCCATTACTCAGAATCCTGTGATGCATTCAAGGACAAAGCATATCGAGATCAGACATCACTTCATCAGAGATCATGTGGAGAAGAAGCACATTTCAATTGAGCATGTCCCAACTGAAGACCAGCTTGCAGACATCTTAACCAAACCTCTCTCAGAGGCAAGGTTTAACAAGCTAAGGGAAGAATTGGGAATGATGGATGATCTTCCCAGAGATACTTGAATCAGAATTGAGAAGTATCAGACTTGCAAAAGTCAGAGTTGCAGGAAGGATCAGACTTGGTATTCATCAGAGGTCCTTATATCAGAACACCTCTATCTCTGATACAAGGGCTAATACTTATCAGAGGGGCTGTGGACTTAGAAAAATTTTCTAAATTTCGGGCAAGACTGTCCAATAAACCGGAAGTTACCTTTTTACCCCCGGTAGTTATTACCATTTTTGGAAAACGGCTTTCCGCCCGCATTCCATTAAATGCGACCTCGAAACCGCAAATTATATCAAACGTCCACTAACCCAAATTCATATATACCGTTTCTGAAAACCTAAATCGGTACTGCAATTGTATTCTTCGTCTTCAAGCTTTATCTCTCTAAATCCTCAAATCTCAGACCTTTCAAACTATTCACTAAACTGACAATGAAGTTCATCAACATCAACGATCTCTCCAAGGAGGAAATCAAGACTCTTGTGAACAACATCGTCACTGGCATGCGCGTTGACATGTCCTCACTGCCTCTATTGGCAGAAAATCAGAAGCGGATGAAGAAAATCATCCAAGGAATGCATGATTCCCAGCTGAGCAAGATTGTTGCTCATCCTTATGAACAATACAGCACGAAGGACGTTGCTGAGTTCTACTTGAATGCCACCATTACCACTGAGGCCATCCACTCGCAGGTTCAGGGCAAGGACCTGAAAATAGATGCTGATGCTCTCAATGAGTTCTTCGACATCAAACTCGATCCTCAAGAAGAGGATACTACCAGCCTCATTGAGCTTGACGATGTGAATATCTCTGTCCAAACTTTTGCTGAAACCTACTGCCGGGAGGATGCAACCGGAGTAGATAAGCTCTACATGAAGAAGAACCAGCTGAAGAAGGACTATGAACGTCTGATGAGCATAATGCACCGGTGCCTGTGGTGCAAAACCGGCTCAACTGATCAGATGAACAACACAAATGCTAAGGCCATCTATGCTGTTCATCGGGGCATGAACATCAACTGGGGAAGGGTACTATTCCAGTCCCTTGCTGAGTCTGTGGCTAAGAAAGACAAAAAGACTGGCCAATTCTCAACCAAGATGGGTCATGGACTTCTCATTTCAAGACTGATTTCCAATATCAACATATCGCTCCGAGAAGCTGCTGATGTCAATCACACAAAGACCATCTTCCTCACAGCCTCTCCCAAATTCAATGTAGCCATTGCTGCAGAATTAAAGAAAGCCAAGAAACAAGAACAACTGAGGGAGAAACCAGCTACCGCAATTGAGGTTGATGATGAACAACCCAAGGGCAAGAAGAAGAAATCTCAGAAGAAGCTTGAAACCACCACTGAGGAGGTTGCATCAGAGGTGGAAGCATCAGAGGAGGATGCACCCACTGTGGCCCCTGTCAAGAAGATGAGACAGAAGAGGAGAAGAAAAGCAATCATTCAGAGTGATTCTGATAGCTCAAAATCTCCTATCAGAACCCTGAAGAAGAAGAAGAAGACCAACTCTCCCCCCAAGGAATCAGAACCTCAGGGGGAACCTGCACCAGAGTTGGCTGCTGCTCTGGTGATCTCTGATGCTCAGGGGGAACCTGAATCAGAGGTCCACCCTTTATCTGCACCTGATCTGCCAGTCATCATGACTCCACCAGAACCGCTAAACCCTTCTACTGCTCTGGACAGACAGTTTCAAAGGGTACTCACATGGAGGAAGTGGAGGATGGGACCTCTGCAGCAAATTCTTGCCCAAGCTGCCACTTTTGAAACTGAGGAAGAAGAAGTTCTCAAATGGGCAGGTACAGATGATGTATCTCTATGCTTTGATCTACAATTTTTACATTCTGTTTTGGAGAAGAAGAAGGAAAGCATCAAGGGAAAAGAGAAGATGACTGCTTCGACTTCAGAAGAGCATGTCAAACCTCTATCAGAGAGTGAGGTTCCCATCTTTGATGCATGGCTGATGGAGAAGAAAAGAAGGGAGTCTCTCATCAAGATGAAACCCCTTCCAGGTGCAGAGGGTGAACCCTCAACTGCCAATGATGTGTCTCTGGCCATGAAGAACCTGATCAGAGAATGGAGAGAGTCTCCGGTTGAGGAAACAGTCCTTGAGGTACTTCCTAACTCTCCTACCCCCCTACCATCACCTCCCAAATCCCCCTCACCCAGACCAGTCACACCAACCACAACTCCACCCCCATCTCCTCCTCAACCTCCGCAAATCCCTTCTCCAACACCCAAGAAATCCTCCACACCAAAACAACCCTCACCCTGCCATCAGAACACCCTCATCAGAAGCCGATCACCTTCACCCCCTCCTCCATCACAACATCAGAGAACCCCTATCCCTCACATTTCACCTCATCAGAGCCCCAATCCTCAGGAATCCAAATCTGCCTCTCCTCAGCAGAAGCCCTCATCCAAACCTCCATCTTCTCAGCATTCTGCTGCCTCAGCACAAAAGAGAGAGCCAGTTGTAAGGATTCTTTCCTCAACTGAAGATAATGATGGGTTTCTCACAGCCTCAATGGCTGGTGATCTTCAGTCTGCAAAGAGGAAGACTCCTACTCCTCCTGTATCTCCTGATCAACCTCAGACTCAACCTCAACCTCAAATTAATCAAGTACCTCAGCCAGAACCACCCAAAGCTGTCCTCATTCCCTTCCAGGAATTTGTGGAATCAGCAGAGGACTTTGGAGATCAAATGGTGGCTGGTCTGAACAAGCTACTTGTCCTAAATCAGAAGCATGATGCTCATCTGGACTTGGTGCAGTACAACATTGAGTCAGGACTTGAAAAAATCGCCAATACTCTCTCACAACTGTCAACTACATTCTTCAGCTACATGAAGACATCCAATGAGAAGGTTGATAACATTGCCTCCGAGGTTGCCAGTCTGCACACAGTCCTGTTCTCACAATCACAGACTCTATCTGCTCAAGACAAGGCTATTCAAGACCTATCTGATGCTGTGGATGATCTTCAATGGTCATCTGACAAACATGCAGAGCATCTGACAGATGTGGAGGAAATCTGCAAGACCAACAAAGAGTTCAGTATCAAATTGATCAACACTGGCAAAGACAGAGATCACAAGTTGACTCTACTGGAAGCTACAACTAAAGATATCCAATCTGCAGTTGGTAAGCAGAAAGAGCTGATAGAAGGGCTGGCCTCAGTGACTCAGACACTCCCAGGTGCCCTAGACGCCATCAAAGACAATAATGCTACAGAATTCTCCAAAATCGGACTCCTGCTTGGTGATCTTGTTGATGCCAAAAAGGGGGAAGATATCAGAGCACCTGCTAAAGTCATCAGAGCTGCAGAGGGGACCAGCACCAGAGCTGTTGATCCTGCAGAATATTTTGAAAGGACAAGACAAAAAAGGATTGCTGCTGGTATTCAGAGACCAGCCCCTCCTAAATCCAAGAAAGGGAAGAAGTCAACCTCCACCTTCACTTTGGCTCAATGGCTTAAAAGTGATCTAGCTAAGCCGGATGCTGCTCAGTTTCAAGAAATGAAGAAGCACATGACACCTCTCCAACAGGAAAATCTTATTCTAGATAGAGATGGGACAATCATCATTAATCATGGCGGTTCTATGCAAGAAGCAGAAGACTGGTGGCGAATGAAAGTGCTCCCTGGCAAGGACATCTCTGAAGCCATCAGAAACTACCTTGACTGCAAGCTTGAACCTGCCTGGGCAGAGTGTCAGAACCCAAGGAACCTAGCTTCCATCAGAGCTAAGGTCAATGCTGATCTAAAGGAGATTGAAGCTAAGGAAGCTGATCTGGAAGAGGAAGATTTCTAAACTCTATCCTCTTGTTGCTTTAAATATATTTCATTAATAAGATAACCAGCTTGCCTCTAATTTGCATGGCAATGTCAAATTATTTCTCTATTGCATTCTGTTTATTTATGCTCTGATACCTTGTGCTTTTTCTTATCTTATTTATCTGTTTGATTGTATCTTACTCTTACTATCTTCCTATGCCAAGTGCCCACCAAGATTTTAAATGAAAATTTCTTTTTAACTTATTTTCTTTATGGTGAAAGGCACTTCTCTGGAAATAGTTTAAGGGTTTTGGCATCATCAAAAAGGGGGAAATTGTAAGGAATAAATGTAATTAGATTTTGATGATGCTATAGGATTAGAAAGTTAGAGTACCCCCCCCCCCCCCCCCCCCCAAATTAGATTTTATGTATTAGAATTTTCAATTGTAAGTATTAGTGTAGTCGACGATCAGAGTTGCTCAGTTTTGGATCAGATCAGAAGTGCATCAGAACTGCTCGACCAGACTTGCTCTATGAGAACTGCTCCATCAGAGTTCTCTTAGCAGAAGTCCATCAGAGTTCTCTTAGCAGAAGTCCATCAGAGTTGCATCATAAGAGTTGCTGATAAACCTGGACATCTGATAGCCGATGAGAATTACAGATCAGAAGTACTCATCAGCGGACCTATCAGAGTCAAAGTCAGAGCTCAGTCAGAGATCAGAAGACCATCAGAACTCAACTCGTCAGAAAGCCATCAGAATCCAACATATCAGAAGAGCCTGATCAGAGCCCGACGAACACTTAGAAAAATTTCAAGCAACATCCAACAGCTATGAATTCAACGGGTAAAAACATCCAACGGCTACAAGACTGTGCATGAAAGGAAAGCATTTAATGCACATTAAATGAGCCTGATACGCTGAAGGATTGATTGCAAATGATTGACCAAAGAATCCGGGAAGATATTTTATAAAAATAGAAACCTTCCAAAAACGGCGGTCAAGTCAACTGTACGCGCATTTAATGCAGTTGTCTCCTCCCCCAACGGGCAGACAACCCCAGTATATAAGCTACTCTACGAAGAACTGGAAAATAACTTTGCTACAACTTTTGCACATCATCATTCAAGCTCTCTTGAGATTCAAATTCTACAACCTTCAACAAGACAAACTTACGTTGGGAAGATTAAAACTCCAAATCTCTCATCCCCAACAAACAAGCAAAGTTCATCCTGTTCTTCAACACTTCAAGAACTTCATCAAACATCTTTTGTAACGAAGCAAGTTGGAGGAAAAACTCTGTTTTTCAAAGGATCTTCTGAAAAGAAGGGCGTCCAAGTAACTGCAGTAGTGAAGTGGTGATACTTCCGGGAAGCTGAGTGAAAGGATCAGCCATCAGGACGTGGAACTGCATCCTGGGTGGCATCTAGGCTTGAAGAAGACGAGGAGTGCTTCTTAAGTGCTAGGATTTAGCTTTGTAACCGATCTACTTCAAAGCTAGTGGAACAGTGGACTAGAGGAACGAGTTGTTCCTTGAACCACTATAAAAATATCCGGTGTCATTTACTTTACTGCAATTTATATTTCTGCACTTAGGATATTAACTGATTAACTCTAAGACTTGGAATCTGTGTTCAGCAGATCTTGTTTTCAGAGTTATCAGAAAGGCATTTGCCTTAGTATTTTTGAGGCTACCCGGACAGATCAGAATCCGCTGCCAAGGCCAGTTCTGATATCAGAACCAGCCTTTCTCTGTCATCAGAATCAGACCTTCTCTGATAAGTCAGTTTTGACTTTGAGAAAAAGTTGAAAAACCAATCAGTCTATTCACCCCCCCCCCCCCTCTAGACTGATTACCATATTAAACGGGACCAACAAGAAGATAGCCAGGGCTTGCTACCTGAAGCTCACAAGAAAGATCAATGAGGCCGAGGAGCGGATAGACACTATCACCACCGCCTCGGCCGAAGAAGACACACCAAAAGCTGAACCGGTCGGAGACGTGGAAGACGTTCCGTTGGACGTCTCCCGACCGGAACGCACGCTGAAGATTGGGACACAGCTCCCCCAACAGATCCGAAGGGACATCCTCTCTGTCCTGAGAGCGTACGCCATCGTCTTTGCATGGGGACCAGAGGACATGCCGGGCATCAGCCCGAAGGTCATCACACATCGGCTATCGGTGAACCCGGCCTCCTCCCCCATCAAACAGAAGAAGCGCTACCTCTCAGCCGACAGGAGGGAATTTGTCAAAGCCGAGGTGGCCATGCTGCTCTCCATCAAGCACATCAAAGAAGTGAAGTACCCCACGTGGTTGGCGAACGTCGTCCTCGCCCCAAAGCCGCCTACGTTCAGAATGTGTGTTGATTACACTGACCTGAACAAGGCATGCCCGATGGACCCATTCCCTCTCCCCAACATTGATCAGTTGGTGGATGAGACGGCGGGGTGCGAGTTGATGTCGTTCCTCGACGCGTTCAGAGGGTACCACCAGATATCCATGCATGAAGATGACGCGGAGAAGACTGCCTTTATGACCCCGGAGGGAATTTTTTGCTACCTCGTCATGGCCTTTGGGCTCAAGAACTCCGGCGCCACCTACACAAGGATGGTAGCCCGGATTTTTAGAGCAGTCTTAGGTCGGACGATGGAAGCATACGTCGACGATATGATCGTCAAGAGCAAACAATCCACAACCCACGCCGACGACCTCCGGGGCATCTTCGAGATCATGAAGAGATACAACCTCCGGCTCAATCCGAAGAAGTGCACCTTCGGCGTCCAGGGAGGTAAATTCTTGGGGTACCTGGTCAGCCGGAGGGGCATCGAAGTGAACCCAGAGAAAATACAAGCCATTATCAACATGGAGCCACCCCGCAACATCAAAGAGGTGCAACGGCTGACGGGACGCCTCGCGGCCCTGAACCGTTTTCTCTCAAAATCCGCTGAGAAGTCTCTCCCTTTTTTTCAAATAATGAGGAAGGCCACCAGCTTCAAATGGACGACGGAGTGCCAGCAAGCCTTTGAGGAGCTGAAGCAATATCTCGCCTCCCCACCCGTCCTATCCAAGCCCCAACCCGGCGAAACTCTCTTCCTTTACTTAGGAGTGAGCACGTCGGCTGTCAGCTCTGTACTCATCAGGGAGGATGACGGGGTACAAAAGGCAATATTCTACGTCAGCAAGACGTTGCGGGAGGCCGAGCTCAGGTACTCCCCCATCGAGAAGACGGTGCTGGCCATCGTCCACACGGTGAAGAAGCTGGGGCACTACTTCCAGGCTCACCCTGTCCACGTCCTCACGCATCAGCCGTTGGGCGCCCTCATGAGGAGCCCAACCAGCTCTCCAAGGATGATCAAATGGGCGATATTCCTGAGCCAGTACCAGATTGAGTTCAAGCCGAGGCCATCCATCAAAGGGCAAGCCTTGGCTGACTTCGTCACAGAATGCACGGCAAGGGAGACGGCCGTTACCACCACAGGAGCTGAACCAGACGAAGCCTGGACCCTCTACACGGACGGGTCCTCGGCCACCAAAGCCTGTGGGGGTGGCGTCGTCCTCATCTCCCCGGAAGGTTTCAGAGCATACTATGCCATACGCTTCAATTTCAAGGTATCCAACAATGAGGCTGAGTATGAAGCGCTCCTCAGCGGGCTCAGGCTAGCCGCTGGCCTTAAAGCACGCCACGTCCGAATCAAATGCGACTCCAAACTCGTAGTGAGCCAGATGGAGGGTTCCTACGAGGCCAAAGAAGGGAGGATGAAGCAATACAAGGAGGCCGCTGCGGAATTGCTCAAGGCGTTCGATACCTACGAGATCACTCAGATCCCAAGGGCGGAGAACGCCGAGGCCGACATACTCTCCAAACTCAGCTCCGACACCCCTGAGCACATCTCCAAGATAGCTAAGGTGGAGGAGTTGAGCATGTCAAGCATTCATGCTAGCCCTATACTCTCCATCCAACACCAGCCGGAGGACTGGATCACTGACATCGCAACATACATCAACTCCGGCACGCTACCAGAGGACAAGGAGAGGGCCAAACTAGCCAAGCTCAGGGCCCCAAGCTACGTCATTGAGGATGACAAGCTCTACAAGAGATCATATAACGGCACCCTCCTCCGGTGCCTACACCAGAATGAGGCCGAAGTGGCCATGGAAGAAGTCCACTGCGGCGTATGCTCATCACATCAGGGGCCCTTCAGCATGTCGCGCCGCCTCGTCATCCAAGGTTACTTCTGGCCAACGATGGCGCGTGATTGTGCTGAGGTCGCCCGCAAATGCAGCGCATGTCAACACTATCAAAGGGCACCTGGCCGACCAGCTGTCAACTACGCCCCGGTCAGCACCGCCATTCCATTCTCCAGATGGGGCATCGACCTCGTCGGCCCTCTACCAAGAGCTGCGGGCAACAACAGATACATCATCGTCGCCATCGACTACTTCACCAAATGGATCGAGGCCGAACCACTCGCAAGCATCACCGGAGCGCGGTGTCGAAAGTTCGTCTACAAGAACATCCTCACCCGCTTCGGCGTGCCTCAGGAGATTATATCAGACAACGGCACCCAGTTTGAGGCCGAACCGTTCCAAAGCCTCCTCCAAGAATGGGGTATCAAGCACCGTTTCTCCTCCGTCGCCTACCCTCAGGCCAACGGGCAAGTTGAGAACGCCAACAGAACCATCTTGGAGGGGCTAAAGAAGAAGCTCGAAGAAGAAGGCGGAAGTTGGGTCGACGAACTCCCCAACGTCCTATGGTCTTACCGAACTACTCCGAGAAGGGCCACTGGGGAGACGCCATTCTCTTTGTGCTATGGCTTTGAAGCCAAGGCTCCCACTGAGGTAACGCTTCCCAGCCGACGGGTCACACAATACGATCCCGAGGCCAATGAAGAAACAATGAAGGTGGACCTACACCTCATCGACGAAAGACGAGAAATGGCCTACCTCAGAGCGGAGAACTACAGACGACAAGTCAAATCCTACTACGACGCCAAAGTCCGCTCTCGCGAATTCCAAGTGGGGGACTACGTCCTCCGCCGAAGGGAAGCAAGCAAGCCGACGGAAGGAGGAAAGCTCGCCGTCAAATATGAAGGGCCCTACATCGTCAGCGCCGTCATCAAAGCCGGCACTTATAGACTAAAGAACCCTAATGGGTCAGATGTACCACGATTGTGGAATGTACACCACCTGGTGAAATTTTACCAATGACTCGAGAAGTGGTGAAGCGGGCAACGTCCCCCACCCCTCGGCTTATTGGTTGAATAAAACACCCTCGGCCTAGCGCCACTTATTGAATAAAATTCATGTTTCATCCAAAGATTCGAACAAAGGGAAACCTAAGGACCGCATCGGCCTAAGCGGTGCAATCACCCGGGCCCGATGCGACCTGAAGCCGTCGCAATAAACGACGCACCTAAAGCCGTCGCAATAAACGACGCACCTAAAGCCGTCGCAATAAACGACGCACCTAAAGCCGTCGCAATAAACGACGCACCTAAAGCCGTCGCAATAAACGACGCACCTAAAACCGTCGCAATAAACGACGCACCTAAAGCCGTTGCAATACACAACGCACCTAAGGCCGTTGCGATCCACAACGTACCTATAAAGCCGTTGCAATAAACAACGCACCTAAATATCGTATCGGCACAAGCGGTGAAACACCCAAATCGGCCGGCGATATGCAGGACGAAGGACCTGTGTGCATGGTCCAACGTCTTCAAATGGAGAAGCATACCGCGTCGTCCGCGCGGAAACCGCAGGACGACAGGCCTGAATTAAGGCTGAGGTTACAAAAACTCCCTGTCAGTAAAATTTCGCTCAGGACCACAAAGGGCGGCCGTCAAAAGACGATGCCTTGTCCGGTCCCTCGTCGACGATAGACGTGGAAAGGCCAGAAAAGGAAGCCACTGACACTAAGCCGAGGGCGTATTTACTCCCTCGCACTAATTCACGCAAAGAGCGTAGCGGACAAACTACCGCACACGGACGAAGGGACAGTAACCCTTCGGCCACCCAAAAAAAAAAAAAAAAAAAAAAAAAAAAAAAAAAAAAGAGGGAAGCCGACGGACCGTGCACTCGCCGGCCTCGAGCATAAAACAAAATCCCCACAAAAACAAAAGCCTCAATTTTGGCTAAGTACATATCAGATTTTTACCTTACAGGGATCCGAAGTGCACGCTTCGGCCCCAACCATAGCTTCACAAAAGGGAATCACTTCGGCTTCGGTCATACAAAACCACAGCCGGACGATGGGACGCATCGTCTCAAATTAGCAAACCCCGAGTGACGAACCAAAGCAAAACACCTACATCAAGGAAGCCTGACACTTAGAACATTTTCTAAGTCGCACTACAAGTTTGAGACGAAGCGCGACGTCCTCAACACTTGAGGATTAAGTTCCAAAAATTCAACTCGGGAAAGATGTTAAGGCAAAAATGGAATTCATCAAGGGACGACGAGGCGCATCGTCTTCAAAGAAAAAAGGTCGCTACGTCTCAGCTGACGGACGTCACAGGATAAACTCTTGGCACTTAGAAAGATTTCAAAACTTTGGGACCATGCCTTACCTAAGACGCAAGGGACGTAGCGCCGCGCCAAGAAAAATTTTCAACACTTGGTAAATTTTTGAAACACATGTTCTAAACACATTGGTTCCGACGAAGGGGCGCATCGTCCCTAACATTAGATGCAGGGAACACACGCAACGTCCTCACATACATACCAGTAAGACGAGGGTGCCCCCACACCAACACAAAGGAAACGATGGAACGCATCGTCCCAGACTTGGCAAATTCGCCAAAGTAAAAACTTGCGAAGCAATGTCACTAAGACGACGCGACACCGACAAAACAGACGATAAACATGAGAAAAGGGAAACGAAGCGAGGAACAACATCGATACTTGAACAAAAAGTGTTATCATTAATGATTAAAAAGGAGGGCGCTTCGGCCATTACACACAACAAGGCGCATCGGCCATTACAAAAAAAAAGGCGTTTCGGCCATTGACATTACTACTACAAACGAAAAAAGAAATTAAGTACAAAGACATCAAGCTTCCTGGCCTTGGCCACCTTCAACGGCTCCACTATCGGCATCGTCTTCGACGTCCTCAGTAGTCTTGGACTTGGCCGAGCTCCGGAAGAGGTAGTCGTCACTCTCAGTCCAGGGCCCGTCCTCCTCGTCTGAGCTCAAAATGGGGGGCTGCCTCTCGGACAGAGGAAGCTTCAACTCCTCCTCAGGGTCCTTCATAATCCGCGGAAGGCCGATACCCCTAGGCTTCAGGTTCTTTACACGCCGGCGGAGGCGGCGGTAAACCAGCATCTGCATACGCCTCTGGCCGAGGTCGTACCAGACTTCAAACTCCTCCTTCAGGCGGGCTCGGCCAGCTTCCTCCTGAGACCACGCCTCGAAGCGCTCCGCCACGACGTCAAAAGTCCAATCGCGACGGGTCTCGTCCTTCCACCCCTCAGCCATGAAGAGCTCAATGGCTCTATCGGCAGCCGCAGTCGCGTCGGCCTCTAGCTGCAAGGCCTTTTCCTCCGCCAGCCGACGGGCAGCCGTTCCTTCATCCAACTGAACTTTGAGGCGCCTCGCCTCATCCTCAGCTGCAGCGGCTCGTGCTTCAGCCGCATCGGCCATTTCCTTAAGGGAGCTGACCTCGGATCGGAGAAGCTCCAGGGAAGCCAACGCCTCGTCAGCAGAGGCAACCTTTTTCTCAGCCTCCCTCAGGCGAGCAAACTCTTCTTCTTGCCGACGCTGCTGCTCCATCAGCATGAAGGCACCCTGTAGAAACAAAGCCAAGGTCAGAAAAACAAAGAAAAAAAAAAAGAGGGCAAATGTTACAAGTACGAACTCAGACACTTACTTGGACGACGAAATCCAGCCCGCCATCAAAGAGGCGCACTTCCTTGCCTTGCCGGCGTAAATACGCCCTATCCTCATCTGGGATAGCCTGGAACAGGACGTCATGCCCAGATACCTTCTCATTGAAGAGCCCGCCCTTCGTCGGGTACCGGACCGTCACCTCATACAGCCCCGCGGCCACATCACGGCCGGTGCGGGTACTCTCCTTGGCAACAGCGCCGGGTTGAGTGGGAGCAAGGGCCGATGACGCAATGTCCAGCGTCAGGTCTTCAATCACCGGAACCTCAGACGCGTGCTCAGCGACTGCAGCAGCACCACCAGAAGCAGGGTCTCGTCTCGTCTTCTTGGCAGCCTGGCCCGGCACCAGACCCGTCTCAGCCAAAGTGCGCTGGCCCTCATCGGGCTTCTTCTTCCGCTTCACTACTGGCTTTTTCGCCGTTTCGGCCTGAGATTTCGAGCCGTCGCCCGAACCCTTGGACGCTTCGGCCCGCTGGGCAGCTTCCATTTCTTTGGCAACCATCTTTTTCGCCTGGGCCATGAAGAGCTTACGGCTCATGGTAAAGTCTGCAGATGCAAAGGACAAAGCAAAAGAGTTAGAAAACAAATATAACGAACTATACCACAAGTCAAAAGAAAGTGATCAACCTTCGGCATCGGCTGGGACACCGAGGTAGGGCCCGTCGGCCTGCTCAAAGTAGCCGGATATCTTCGGCCATAATCCGCAATCAGGGTCACCGGGAATATGGTACCGCATCATCCCTAGGGCTGCTATCTTGAATTCAGTAATGTATGTGTTGACGCTCCGTGGCCCTCCCTTCAGGAACGTCTCCACCTGAGCATCAATCTCAGGACTCCTTGGTGGGTTGTGCAAATTAAATATGCCGTTGTGCCCTTGAGACGGGAAGAACACCCCATCGGCTAATTTTACGAAGCAAAATTTACTCTTCCACCCATGGATGGACGACGGGAGGTCAGTAAAAGATCTTTTCTTCGGCAGCTGTTGAAGGGCCGCATATCCAGCACAGTTCTCATGGCTGCCCCGTCCGATCCGGTACAAGTTCGTAAACAAGGACGTGGTCGGCTCGATCCCAAGCTCATCGCATCGGATGAGGAAGCCGACGATGAGGGAATAGCTGTTCGGAGTTAGCAAAGCAGGTGGAAGATCTATCATATTGAGATACTCCACGATGAATGGGTGAAGGGGGAACCTCAAACCCTGGGAGAAGCTCATCGGATATATTCCGAAATAACCGGGAGGTGGATCCAGAACATGGTCCGTCGGCTTCGGTGCCCTAACCTTTCCATAAGGCCCTACGTACAACTGTGCCACCTGATACTCACTCTGGGTGCCCTCCGGCTTTATGATGTAAAGATTCGTCAAGTCCAACTGGGATACCCCACCGGACGCCCCTCTTCGCCGACGCGATGCGCGTTTCTTCGCCGCCCCAGACGACGAAGCCTTACCCGGCACAGCGGAAATAGGTGGAGGGCAGGGGATGGCGGCCGAAGCAGCATCACCCGCTTCGTCTCCCCGAAGCTTGGGTTCCGAGCTCGCCTCGTCCTCACCCGATTGTTGGGAACCCGCATCATCATTCAGACGCTCCTCGTCCTGAGAAGTGCGGTAATCGGCAGTATTCTCCATCTCTGTTTCAAACGCTCGAACTATCTCAAGATTCACTCCAGGAGACGGGTCCTCGTCGTCGAAAGGCCAGTCCGACTCGTCCAAAGAAGCTGCTAAGTTAAGAGGGGAGGGGACGCTACGGCCGTCAGGGAACGGCATAACAACTATGCTACGTCCTAAGGGTTGTTCAAGGATCAAAGTGATTTTTCCTAGAAACACTAGATCTAACCCCCTAGGAAGCAAAGTATAAAGAAAAAAGGGAGAACAATTCAAGAACCTAACCTTGGAGTGGGTGAAGATCCGAAGAACACTTGAAGATTTCTGGGAAGCACTTTATCTCTCTAGAAAAACTTGGGCAGCAATTCGACAACAGCAAGGCACAAATGAGGAAGTGGCTTCGGAATAAGGGGGTATTTATAGAAAAGTTCCAACGGTCACCACACGTGGCGCCATCCCATTGGCTCCACCAACGGCCACCTCTTTTCCAACCAATCAAGGGGCGTCAATTCAAAATCACTCAAGCAAGCACCCCTACGGCCCAACTCAGCCGTAAAAAAGAACAGGGCATCGGCCGAGTACCGCTGCGGCCCAATTACTACAAAACTCCAAGGGGGAACGCATCGGCCTAAGCGCGACGTCCTCACAACAACCCAAGGAACCTTAAATAGACCGCTACGGCTGCTTGTGCGCGCATCGTCGATGATAACCCTGGCATTGCGGCCTTCGTCCAAGGGTTCTCCCACAGGGTTACCTTGGACAGGTTCGCCTAAGGGTTGGAGTCACGACTAAACGCATAGGTACCGGATCGGCTCATTACTCCCTTATGCCTCAGATGCTCTTCGGCCAAAGGAGTGGGGGACTGGGGGACTGTATCGGCCACAAAAAGAGAGAACGCAACGGCCAATAACAAAAGATTGCATCGGCTAGCCATTAAAATACTAAGGATTACGATTGGCTATAAAATCACTAGATCAGCTACACAGCATAGAGCAGCGCGCATCGGCTTATTCACTAGCAGTGCTACGTCCACCAATGCAAGAGGATCGCAACGGCTGCGTACACTGAGAAGACCGCATCGTCTCACCATAACAAAAACTCACAAGTCAAAACGCTTCGGCTGCATAACGAATCAAAGGTGCGCATCGCGTCGTCTACATAAACAGAATCAAGCATCTTCATCTCAGGGAAATAGGCCTTCGCTACGGCCAAAAGGATAAAAGGGAGCTCTTCGGCTCCAACAAGATAACAGCGAAGGCATGCCAAATTATCCACCAAGGATTCATCGTATCATCTACAAAAGGAAGCACATCGCCTCGTCTTCAGAGGCACTCCCACAGGGTGTGCATCAGCCCGCATCAAGGCTATGAGTTCCCAAGCACGCTTCATCTACATCAAATAAAGGAACCGCTTCATCCAAAATCAAAGCAGGAATTCTACGGCCATCAAACGCCTTAGACTCACGCAACGGCTACACAGAAAGGAACAAGTACTCCCTTTCGCTTCGGCTTCACCTCAGCTCAGAGAGTGGGGGACTCCTGATAGAGTATATGGGCATGGACCCCAGAGCCCACACACTCAATGGCCCAAAAAGACACCAGCAGGACACCCACATCGGCCAGAGGCATGTAGCGTCCAAAAAAGAAGATATCGCCTGATCTATTTGGACGGCGTCGTCCATGGACCGCATCGTCCATGGACCGCATCATCCATGGACCGCATCGTCCATGGACCGCATCATCCATGAACCGCATCGTCCATGGACCGCATCGTCCATGGACCGCATCGTCCATGGACCGCATCGTCCGAACTTCGCCCGGACAGAATGTATTTTTCTATTCTATATACTAAGTGTTGTACTCAGCCCATTAGTGGCCTTATTTGCCCAAAGAAGGCATGGTTATTGTAATGGGCCTCCTAAGCCCAAGGCTAGGGGCCCAAATCCACATTTTTACCTATAAATAGACCCCAAGGGGCTAATTATAGGGGGATTCTTTCCACTTTGAGAAATATAATCACTCACTTTCTCTCTCTAGCTCTCACTTCTCTCTAGAATTAATACTCTATCAGTAGTAAACAATCCTTTTGAAGACAATGTGATGTTTAGTAGCACACTAGCACTTATATATACTGATCCGATCGTTCCGTACTTCAAAAGAGTACCAATCTATGTTGGAGCGGTCTGTTGCACCCATTAGGCATATATCTCCTTGAGCTTAGCAATCCGAATCTGAATATAAAAAAAGGTGCCAATGATTTAATAGGAATAATAAAGCATTGGGGCATGAGGAGCTAGTGTGATTATTAAGAAAAAATGGATTTACGTGGATTTACCAAATTTGGTACGACTGTATGAGATAATTTTAGTGGGATGGACCGCAAAGGAAAGATGTAGAGAGTAATATATATCGAGGCAATCTGGCACATTACTACTATTTAAGTCAAATATGAAGTTCAGACTTTTGACAATTTATTAGTATAATTCATTCTGTTGTGGAATGCATTTAAAAAAGAAATATGTGCCTCGGGTTAGCTAAAGTACACAATGAATAGTCTGTAAGACTCAATCCTAATGAACTGCAAGCATTTGTGTAAAAACACAGCACCATCAAACCAAACCGAATTAGTGTCCAATACCAAGTACTGTCTTTGGAGGAGTATGGTTATAACATTAAAATATTGAGAACATGTAATATAAGAAAATTAAAGTCATAACTTTTGATCATTTTTTTTTTGTTCTGATGTAACATTAGTTAGATGTGTTGCCAGGTGGACTAGATGTATCCAAGTCACATTAGCAAATGGAAAAAAATACAAATGCTCTCCAGGATTTTGAAATGTGAAGAATCTCTGGAAGACTTTAGACTTGTACCATAAAATAAGATCGGGATTTCTAATTTTGTGCACATTGGAATTTGGAATCGAAGAAAAAGTAAAGCAAAGATGTACCAGATAAAATCAGATGTAAATTAGGAGAGCTTAATGGCCTCACATAAGTCATCGATGTAGACAACTAAATACGCACCATATATGATTTGGAATGACGGATGGAGGGATCCAGATCTAAAGCGACTGAATAGGAATTCCTGGCAGCATTAATCTTGTCCATAGCCATGAAAGCATCACCTTGGCAAATGTAAGCCTGCAAAAGTGTATCTCAGTTAAAACTGTGTAAAAATGAGAGTTTTTAGTTTTTTTTTAATTGAATAGCTAAATAAATTTAAAATGTCATCAAACTAAATTACTAACATACTACACCTCAATAATCTCTATACAAAACTGACTAGAATAGATCTAAAAGCTAAAACTGGTGCTCCGGAGAGGTACTTCATTATGATCATCACCATCAGCATTGGTATCGTCGCTGCCATCACCGCCACAATTTTAAGAAATATCTGCTCTACAATTCAGTCACAACCTGCCCTACAAGTCACTTCATGCTCTGTTTAGTTAGACTGGTCTTATATCCTTCAACACAACATCTCCCATGCCTTGTATATATCCAGTCGATTGAGGTTGTACGGCCACTGTTCACATCCGTGTGGAGAGTAGACTGCACACCCCATCACCTGTCGAAGCACTCCATTGCAGTAGGCTACCCTGCACTGCTCACGAACAGCGTTGAGGTCATCCTCTAATTACGTGGAGGTAGATTGCAGATTCCTATCGGCGGCCACAGTTTGTCGCCTTCTCCGAGTTGGAGCCGCACAACCGCCATTGCCGACCAAACAGTCCACCTTCGCTTGGGAGACAAGGTCCGTCGGATGAAATCACACCATCGCTGAATAGTATTACTAACAAAAAGTGACCTAGTATTATTATCTATACTTTGAACACAATTATAGTGACTAATAATTACTATATCACATTTTTGTTCAATCACTTTTCGAGGAGTAATATCAGTGGAATTTTTTCTAAAAATAATCCCCTTAAAATCCACACACAAATACTCCCTCCATTTTGAAAGAAAAATTGTTTCAAGATTTTGTTTCCACCCAAAAAAGTACAGTTTTTAGTCAACTTGATTTTTAAAGTAAATTTCATGTCCGGTAAAAAATATCACGCAAACTCTCAAAGTCAAGCATGTGGTATTTTTAGTCAACTATATTCCTAGCAATGTTGGAAATACATTAGAAAGCGTATAAATGACTATCACAACTCTTAAAAAACCCGGTATGTTGAGAGAGTTTTGTAAAGAGTTGTACTTCACTCAAATAAGGCTTATTTTTGGACAGTGAGTATTTGGCAAAGCCTAGCATTTTGTACTCATGTTAATCTTTTTGAAGTACATGTATGGGATACCTTATACATATATGAGTATACCTCACCCTCCTATAACCTACTTCTGAGTAGGGCATATTGGGTATGTATATGTTTATTTGACTCATTAGTATAGATTATGTGCTACCTGTCGAAACATAACAGGAAAATTAACTATATGTGACTGAAACATATTCTGTTTCCCTAGATATGACCACCAATATAATATTTCTTTTTAGTTTTAATGACCTCTTTGCAGTAATGTTTATTCAATTAATGACTTTCTTAATCTATGAATAAAGAAATAGCATCTTATGAACAAGAACATAGTAGCTGTTAGGTACCTATCAACGATCTGAGCAATACAGTAAACAAACACGTACGGATCTCATAAAGGATAGGGAAAGAGTGTTTATTGAAGGAAGAAGATAAACCGTAGGCAACAAAGGCAACTAGGACTTAGGCAACAAGGCAACAGATAATCAAAATATCAGTCTCTTTTGTTAAGCTACCCCCCTTTCCTATTTATAGCATTAAGTCCACGCAGGGACTAAAATAGCTAAAGTAATTACTAAATTGACCCCCATCCCCTTTATTTCTCCTTTCAAATACCCTATTAAAATACTAAATAGGCAGATTCCTAACATTACCCCCCCCCCACTAAATAACCACCTTGCCCTCAAGGCAGGTAATAAGACATAGCCTTGATCTTGAACTTCCTCTTCATCCTGGAACCTCTTCCTTCCCAGTACCTCCTTGGTTTCTGATCTAGGAGCTTCATTTATTTCTCTTTCATCATCACATCTTTCACAGCAAACAGGAGCAGAAACTGGGAATGAAAATTCCCTGGAATTACACTTGAAGCCTCTTCCTTGTAACCAATATCAGCATATAAAGGTTCTGCAAGATAAAGTCCAGCTGCCCTTGTAGTAATTTCAGCTGCCACATCATAGAGAACCGCAGCAACTTGGTTACCCAGATCTTCATCATAATTCAGCAGTATCTCCCCAAAAATAGAAAAAATCTGAGAGGTTTCATCTCTAAAGGGATCACATAGCCAACAAACTATAACCTTTTTAAGGACACCCATTTCTGCATTGTCCCTATCACCATCCCCACTTTGCTTTTGATCAATCCACCTCTTCAAAAATTCCAAGGCTAACGGTTGCAAAACCACATTGATTACAAATTCGGGTATAGCCAAGAGATCCCAAAGCAAGCTAGCCACTTCTAGTCGTACCTTCAGCTGATCTTTCTCCTGTTTGGAGAAAGATCAGCTGATCAAATCCATAAGGAGTGTTCAACCCATCCGGAAACTTTCTGGCAACTACGAGGCCATTAACAATTTCTGGTTTTAAAGAGAAATCAATGAGGTACTCTATTTTTGGGACATCAGTTATAGCAGCCTGAATAGTAGTGCCCAGTTTCACACTAATTCCACCCATATGGTATTCTTAAACAAATCCAAAAGGATCACCATGATATTTAAATTTGATAACAGCTCCAGAGTCCAGAGTCCTTTATTGCATGAAATTTTTCTTCCACAATGCCCTCAAGAGCTTTCCACAATGCCCTCAAGAGCTAACACATTAGCCCATCTCAGTCCAGAACCAGATGAGTCCCACATTGCAAAGAGTACCAATTTGCAGCCCTTTACTGCCATACCAACTTTGACATCTGAGTGAGTACCAAGTGATCTTTCAATTGCATTAGTTTGTGGATCAATCCCTACCCCTTCATTTTCCCAGGCACTCAGGACTAAGACAATATCTGCACCCAAAAGAGCTTGGCCCTGTCCTTCAACATCCACCACAGTCAAATCCATAAAGTCACTAGCACTGGTTTTATCTTTGGTACCCCCAGTCTTTACCTGAAACCCTTCCCATGAACGTGCATCCATCTTCCCACCAATATCATACCACTGAATAGATTCTTCATATGGACCCATTTGCTCTAGACTACTTGCATCACCCTGAAACTTTGGTGGAATCTCAACAGCCCCCTCAGTTGATCGGTTAGAAGCATTAGTCCCTTTCAGGTACATCACTTGAGATGTAGGAGTTGACACCGCCGCTTGGTTTATCTTGACTTGATACCATACCCAAGGGAAGTGCTTTGACTTCTGAGTATACTCATAAGCTCTTTTAACTTGTAGAAGCCCTTCTCCGTAGATTAACTTTTCTTCTTGCAAAGATCCCACCAGAGTATTTGTATTTTCTAGAGCCTTCCATGCACTGTTCAGGTTCACGAAAATGCCTTCAGTCTTCTTGCCACTTATCAGTAGACCAACTGCACCCCAAGCCGAATGAGATGACATAGATGTTCCATTCATCAATTGGCCTCGTGGAAGGGTGCCCGTAGGAACTGGAGCCACACTTTTCCTAGTCATACTTATTGAGACCCCAACATCTCCATCAGACCTACTGGACCAAGTGCACTCAAGACCTTTAGAAGGAGACTGAGCAAACAAGTGAGTCTCAACAGCCATAACAGGGGAAACATTATCCAGTACGCTAGCTTCAGGTCCAGCTGCAATGGTGAACTGCTCCTTATGTTCATCATAGTTATCTGTAGACGCATCCTCAGAGAGAGGTTTCCGTGGATTGCTAGACTCCTGCGACTCAGACAGCAAGGTCGGACTGGAAGAGATTGTTTGCGAGTGCGAACTGAGAGAATCTGTTCGCGAGTGAGAATAAGGAGAAGTTGTCCGTGGTCGTGAACTGGGCGAAGCTGTTTGCAAGGATTTTGGCGATGAATTATGAGGAGTTGTTCGCGATTGAGAAGAAACCACTTGCGATGAAGCAGTTTGCGAGTGAGAATAAGGAGAAGTCGTTCGTGGTCGTGAACTGGGCGAAGCTGTTTGCGAGGATTTTGGCGATGAATTATGAGGAGTTGTTCGCGACTGAGAAGAAACCACTTGCGATGAAGCAGTTTGTGATGACATCTGCGAACATGAAGCTTCTTCTCTCGATCGTGTCAGCCTTGGTAGTGAACTGTTGGCGGATGATGAGGTTCGCGATCCACTGGGAGACTTAGTTCGCATCTGCGAACTGTTAGAAGCCCGCCGATGCGATGATCGTGAATTTCTCCTGGAGGGAACTTGTTCCATCATCGCTGCTATAGATGCTTCGATGTTGCTCTGAATTTGTTCCTTCATCGTTGTGGCGAAGTTTGTCATCATCGCCCTCATCTCCTGTTGCCACGCATCAAAGCGATTTTCCATTTTAGATCTGGTCTTAACCCTGAAACGAAAACTCTGCAGTAGTCGCACTTCAAATCCGATCTCCAGGAGCGGTGATGCTCTGATACCAATGTTAGGTACCTATCAACAATCTGAGCAATACAGTAAACAAACACATACAGATCTGATAAAGGATAGGGAACAAGTGTTTATTGAAGGAAGAAGATAAACCGTAGGCAACAAAGGCAACCGGGACTTAGGCAACAAGGCAACAGATAATCAAAATATCAGTCTCTTTTATTAAGCTACCCCCCTGTCCTATTTATAGCATTAAGTCCACGCAGGAACTAAAATAGCTAAAGTAATTACTAAATTGACCCCCAGCCCTTTTATTTCTCCTTTCAAATACCCTATTAAAATACTAAATAGGCAGATTCCTAACAGTAGCCAAAGCAGTTATGTTCTAGTCTTATTATGAACAATAATCCAAATGCAAACATAGCATCAAGTGTAGACTTAAAGGACCAAATCAGAACTGTGGTTATCAATTTAGGTAAGTAACTAAGCTGCCTATTAATTCTGTCTCTTAGTAACAAATGGGGAAAAGAAAACCCTAAAGTGACTTAATAGCCGTAGCAATAAGAAACTTACATCTGAATAACTTGGAGCGATACTAAGAGCCTCATTAGCATCCAAAAGTGCTTCTGCTGAGTCTCCCATTGCGAGCCTAGCAACCGACCTGAATATGTAAAAACAATTGTTCAGAGTAATAACAAGTTAACAACATAAGGTGAATTGAGATTTACGTTAAAGCCATTTATCAAATACAATCCATACTTATTGCTCCCTCCGTCCCGCTAAGATTATCCTGTTTTTCCTTTTTTATCTGTCCCACAGGATTGTCCCATACCAAATTTGATAACATTTGTGTGGTTCTAAATCGGTGTTACCTTATTCTCCCTTTATCAACTCAAATACTCAATATTAACCACAAAAACTCACTTTTCTTAGTAATCCCACCACCTTCTCTTGTACCAATGTTGGGGGGGGGGGGGGGGGGGGTAGTATTACAGAGAATGACATTTTTTGCATTTTTTATTGCAAGCATATTTGAAATAAGAGAAATTTCCTGAACTATGACCAAAACGTAATAGACTTCAAAATATGACAACTAATAATTTTTTTCTCAATAATTGTATGACTGAGTACATATTACTTTAGGAATAACTACAAGGTAATCTTCTTTATCTGAGGACCAAATAGATACACAATATTACTTAGTCTTGCTTAAGGAGAGTAGCTATTTTTAGTCATATTTGGGGTAATTATTTCTTGATCTCACCATTGAATGCAAAAGAGCTGATTTAAATAACTACCTGTTTCTATACGAGATATGGATGCCACCAAATGGTTTTAGATCAATAGCCTGCAGAACAGATAAAACTTCAAATCAGTGACCCTCTGCAGTCTGCACCACTCCTGTTTGTTGACTCAAGCATCCACAAGATAACTGTAACCTCTGAGCTTATTCAATCTGATTATTAACATAAATATGTTCTGTAACTCAATTGGAGTACAATCGATCAACACCGGAGGCTAAAGTATACTACTATAAAATAAGGTTGAATAAAAACTCAAAGAGGTAAACAACAATCGATCAACACCGGAGGCTAAAGTATACTACTATAAAATAAGGTTGAATAAAAACTCAAAGAGGTAAACAACAGTGATTATCTCCATTGACATCTGAGTCATTACAAGTCAGTTTGTCCAAATTTGGTTCTGGAAAAATACTAAATACAGATGGATATTATACATTGATGATGAAATCAAGTAAAATGTCAGGATAAGTTATGATCAAACTGATTGCCAACAATATTGGTCGATTAGCAAACAAGATTCATTGAATTAAAGAAACTCCATATATTTCAATGTACGACGTGATTATGTTAAGGAGGCGAGAGCTAGCCCTAGTCCACGGATGCGTTCGAGATATTAATCGGGAACGAGAAAAATAATCAGCAGAGTTTAATGAAGCTATTCTTGTTAAACTAATCGGCGCCCGACCTTGTCAAGACGCACAAATTAATTCTCCAAAAACGTACTTTATTCCATAGCAAAAACCCCTTTATATAGAGAGGCTGCTTAGAGTTCTAAATAGGAAAGAAACAATAATTAGAAACAGGACTAGAATCAGGACTTAAAAATAGAATTAGGAAACAGTATCCTTGTTTCCCAGTTCAGCCATATTAAGTAACTAGAATAAGGAAATAAACTATAATTAGGAAACCAACTATAATTAGGAAACCAACTAGAATTAGGAAACTATATCCTATTCCCAACTTCAGCCACTTCCAGATGTAGACTCTCGGGCCCTTGGACCATTTATGCGTCGTTTATAAGTGTGACCCCAAAAAGAGTCCACAACAGATTACTGGTTTGACCACGTTTCTAGCACAAAAGGGTCTTTGAATCTCTCTAATTGTTCAAATTGTAATTATATGTTCTTATTGATGGATATGCTAACAAAAAACTCATTCAATATTTCGAATATATTTACTATTTTGATGGAGGTTGCTTTACTAGCCTTTAAGCGTATAGAGAAATAAGCCAATGCATTCACATGCTGCAACTAAATTGTAACACCCTCCTCATTGCGCGAATATGATTACCTCCAACTATGTTTGACCAAATGCACTCATTAAACTACTATCATCATATAAATAACAAAAGAAATAATCAAACTTAATTGGGAGAAAAAATCCACGCTTTCTTAATATAATATATTTGCCTTACCTAGATTCTAATTCCGGTACTATTTCCATCATATACTCATCTTGTTTCTCACATACACATGACACTACTAAATAGAGTTTTTTTGTTTCACTTTACAGAAACAAGCATTAATTACCCATCAATTGATTTTAGTAGCGCTTAAATTCTGCCACAGTACATCAATTCAAAAGGACTAAAAACAATGTAAAGAAATACAGGAAAGAAGGAAGGAAGATAATTCATTATTTTTTAGATATGTATGGCATGTACCTGAGAGAGTAAATGATAGGCATTGGAGAAATCACCCTTAGCCATCTCATCCTCGGCTGCCTTCCTCAATTCTAGTGCCTCCAAACACTTCCTACATTCATTTTCAATGTCATTATAATTCCGGTCAAGGCAGAAGAACGACATCGTTTCGGCAGCCCGAGCAGGGGTGTGGCAGTGCTTGATAAAGACGGCACCGGGCAAGACTACGAGATTTGGTCCGGTGCCGCATTTTCCGAGGCAACCGCACGAGGTGACGGCGACATGCGGCGGCGCGATTCCAGAAAGGACTTGAAGGGAGTCTAGAGAGCCCTGTCTTCTGCACGACCTGTTTGTGCATACTCTCAACTCTATCTTCCTCTTTTCAGCTTCTTCACGATGGATTGATGATGATATGTATGAGCGATTCGTTCTTGCTGTAGCTGAGATGGGATTGGGATGGAGGATGATGCTTCGATGAAGAATGAGCTTCATTGTCACTAAAAGTCTTGCTCCCGTCCAAGATGCTGCTAGCTGAGGGCGAATTACATGTAAAGAGCTATTTTTGCACATTTAATGAAAAATTGTTATGAAACAGGAAAAATCAGATTGAATGTTGGAGGTAGATTAGACTGTATTTTTCTTAATTGCGTTGTTGTCTTCACAAATGAAAAAAAAAAAAGTTATAACTACAAAAAGTATTATCCTCCATGGGTGTGCGCATGTTTTTTTACTCAAATAGTCTGGTCTGATTTGATTAGATTTGATCTGAACTAGTTTGGTGGGTAAATATTCGATTTTTGTGTATTTTATAACTACAAATGTCTAGTCTGATCTGGTCTGAGACTGAAAACAGTCCAAAAGAAAACATTCTTATTCTTTGAAAAAAACTATTTTTGTTATGATGAAAAACTTTAGGAATTTTATCATTCCAGGAACTGAAAGATAGACAAAATATCAATTCAGGACCTGAATGATGAAATGTATCGATATAGGACCCAAATGATGAAAACTTCCAATCTAGAACTCTAATGGTTGAAAACTCTCAATCTAGGACTCTAATGATTAAAAATTTTAAGTAATATTTAGTTTTATTAAACTAATAAATTTTTGTCAAGGAAGATTCACGAAATATTAGCAATGGAATTAATAAAAAAATTAAAAAAAAAAAAACAAAACTTATGAAATGTTAGGTCCTAGATTGATAGTTTTTCATCATCCGGGTCCTTTATCGATACATTTCATCTTTCAGGTCCCGAATTGATAATTCATCTATCTTTCAGCTCCCGAATTGATAAAATATAATTTCAGGATAGGGCCTAAAGGTGATGATAACTATCTTATTTTATTCTAAAGATGATCAAGTTAGAATGTGTTGGGGAAACTGTGATTTCCTTTGTTTTTCCGAAATTAAAACGAATTAAGAAATTAAGAAAATGGTTGAAGGAACTCGACAAAGAACTGGCACAGGTTCAATCAAAGCGTGTCCAACGCACACTATCCTTAAAATTAATTCACTACCTCCCACGGTGCTAGGAGCGTTGCAGTGTCAGTTTCCCAGGATACGATGACTGGCGAACAACCGTATTGAGCACTCAATAGGTTGCTCCGGCGAACTAGAACAAAGGGTAAAACTTGGGAAGTTTTATCGGAAGTTTGGCAGAGTTTTTCTTTCAAGACTATGCAACGAGTATTTTGTGTGCTCAAGTCGTGTGTACTCTTTTGTTGTGTGTGTACGTTGTCTGACTCCAAAAGCTATTGCCAATCTTTTATAGGGGAGGATGAACCTTTGTATTAAATATGCATTCAACATCACACTTATTGTGCGAAACCACCCATTAAACACACACTTATGTGTTGCAACGGTTTTGAACGTTTCAGGCCATTAACCATGTAATTAAACCATATTTTAATCACTTGTTACAGTTTCTAAACGTTAGGCAACGTTTGAAACTCTAGCAGTACGAAGAGAGGTTAGAACGACCATTAACCGACGGTAGTGCTACATTTAGTTCTACCTTCAGAAATTTCCAACTTCTCCCTCTCAACAAGTGAATTTCGAGAATCAATTTCTCTTTCACCCATTATTCATTTTGAGTGTACCACATATCGAATTGAACACCTTACAATAAGGAAAGTCTTAAACCAATTTGACCCGACCTAAATCGGAAGTGGACCCCACTCAAAATATTGCCCGGAAATAGTCATTTGATACAATTTTTTAATACAAATTTCCAACAGAATGTTTGTCCTTACTATTTACAGTCATTTGTTGGGATTGTTGCCTACTTGCCTCTTCAGAAAGAATGGACTATTATAATCAGAGCTAAGAAAAAAGCTACAATTTTTAATCATATTTTATTTTGATGCATCACAATATTAAAAACCTTGTCATTAGAAATTAATGGAATAAAAATATGAAAGAAGGGGAAAAGTGTGTATAAAAACCGGGTCCTTTACTGATACATTTCATCTCTCAGGTCCCGAATTGATATTTCATCTATCTTTCAGCTCCCGAATTGATAAAACTTAATTTCAGGATAGGGCCTAAAGGTGATGATAACTATCTTATTTTATTCTAAAGATGATCAAGTTAGAATGTGTTAGGGAAACTGTGTTTCCCTTGTTTTTCCAAATTAAAAAGAATTAAGAAATTTAAAAAATTAAGAAATGGTTGAAGGAACTAATCAAAGAACTGGAACAGGTTAAATCAAAGCGTGTCCAACGCACACTATCCTTAAAATTAATTCACTACCTCCCACGGTGCTATGAGCGTTGCAGTGTCAGTTTCCCAGGATACGATGACCGACGAACAACCGTATTGAGCACTCAATAGGTTGCTCCGGCGAACTAGAAGAAAGGGTAAAACTTGGGAAGTTTTATCGGAAGTTTGGCAGAGTTTTTATTTCAAGACTATGCAACGAGTATTTTGTGTGCTCAAGTCGTGTGTACTCTTTTGTTGTGTGTGTACGTTGTCTGACTCCAAAAGCTGTTACCAATCTTTTATAGGGGATGATGAACCTTTGTATTAAATATGCATTCAACATCACACTTATTGTGCGAAACCACCCATTAAACACACACTTATGTGCTGCAATGGTTTTGAACGTTTCAGGCCATTAACCATGTGATTAAATCATATTTTAATCACTTTTTACAATTTCTAAACGTTAGACAACGTTTGAAACTCTAGCAGTATGAAGAGAGGTTAGAACGACCATTAACCGACAGTAATGCTACGTTTAGTTCTACCTTCGGAAATTTTCAACTTCTCCCTCTCAACAAGTGAATTTCGAGAATCAATTTCTCATTTACCCATTATTCATTTTGAGTGTACCACATATCGAATTGAACACCTTACAAATCGGAAGTGGACCCCACTCAAAATATTGCCCGAGAATAGTCATTTAATGCAATTTTTAATACAATTTTCCCACAGAATGTTTGTCCTTACTATTTACAGTCATTTGTTGGGATTGTTGCCTACTTGCCTCTTCATAAAGAATGGACTATTATAATCAGAGCTAAGAAAAATCTACAATTTTTAATCATATTTTATTTTGATGTATCACAGTATTAAAAACCTTGTCATTGGAAATTAATGGAATATAAATATGAAAGAAGGGGAAAAGTGTGTATAATACTCCGACTTTAATTTAATATCTATCTCAAAGGCCTTAAATGGCAATCTTGTGTAAGTTATAAATAAATTAGCGGTATTGTTGTTGAATTTGATTTTCTTTGTTGTGCCCATTCATTATTTCTTCAAGTCATATATGTAGATAATGTTTTTGTATGAGGGTTCATTCTACACCTTTGATATAATCTCCTTTAATTTGAGTTAAACATGTCACAATGATATGTAAACATTTTTATATAGCATTCATTTTGTATATTTGTCACAACCATGCACGCTCCTCACTGGCTCAAAAGAGATTCAACTTTGGATGATTTAATGGTGTGACAACCAAAGTTTGTTTCAATGATCTTCATGATATTGTTATATATTATTATAAGTGAATAAATACTTTATTTGTTCGTATAGCTTTTATGAATTTGACAATCATTTTGTGAGATAATTTATTAATATGTCATTCATGTCATTCTAGTATAAGACAATAATCATCGGATTGCACCACTAAAATAGCAAAATATATGATATACATCACATCAATAACTTATCATTATTACAAGAAATTACAATCTTATGTCTAGTTATGTAGTTGATTTTGAGATATTCAAATCCTGAATGGATTCAGTTACCTCAATGATCATGTTATCTCCATCCTTGATATCAAATCTAATAAATTTAATAATGTCATAAAACATTACGATATTGAATATGTTATTCTACTTTCAAATGACTTGACATCATAGTCCTTTAATAATCTACAATCCCATCTCCAATTATTTTATTCCATCACAATAGGTGACAATATGACATTCGAGTTTTATATCTGCATAACCAATTAAAAAACATGTTAGAAAACTGCTAATATGCCTACATGGTTTAAAGGGTATTGTTGATCAACAAGATAAGACTATTGATCTCCCGCCTAACAATTAACTTATGACACAATGAGTATTATCATTGAAGTCATGACAGTCATATAGTTAGTGATCGTAATATTAAGCTTCCACTTTATTGATCTTTGGGGGAAAAAACCTATCAAGGTTTAGAGTTTTATCCTACAAAATCAACAAAATAACGAAAATTAATATGTAGTATAAAACTTTATATTTGAGGTACTTTTATTATTGATCAATGCAGGTGACTTAAAACATCTTGCAAGATGAAGAAACATTCAAAATGTTAATGCAAGTGACTTAAAACATCTTGCAAGATGAAGAAACATTCAAAATGTTAATGTGTCCATTATTGAGACTTTCCAATACAATAACATCAGTGGTACATGATTTATATCATGTATGAGCTCATTAAGCTAGTTTCAAAACACGGTTTAAAATACAAAGAACTTTGTCTATCTATGCATATAAAGTGTGTACGAATGATATACATAAAAAGGTGTACACTAAACATTTTCCCTTCATTTCTTTTGCTTTATCGGAGTCTATAGTGACGAGTAGTTTCCGCCGCGGGCACACTTAGCTTTCTGGTCAACGTACAAGTTCTTTATACTCTTTACGGGGTGAGTATATTTGTTTTCGGTTCGATTTTTATCGGTTTCGGTTTGGTTCATTTGGAAATGAATTGGAAGAATTACTATCAAACAAAAAACATAATATCATACTATTTTCCAGTTTGGTTCCTTTTAATTTGAATTTATTATATTTTACTACCTCCTTTCCATTTTATTGCTCCTTCGGTTTTGACACTATTTTTAATAAAATAGTTGAAAAGTTAAATATTGTGGTTGAGATTGGAGTATAGTAAAGTGAAATGTTGTGAACTACATATTTCTTTTCAAAGAGGGAAATGTGACACTTATTTTGGAACAATGTAAAATGACACAGAGAGAATAGTAACTTATTAAAGTTTTATTGAATTCTCTAGATTGATTCGAGTTTTCTCTCTTTCAATTCGATTTGAATTAATAGAGTTTGGAAGAAATATTATCAAACTCAAAATAAATGGCTTGGTTTAGTTTATTGAGTTCCCGTTAAACTAAACCCAAATGACCACCCTACTCTTCTAAATTGAACAGGGAACTGTGAGGGCCTGTTTACTAACAGAGATATTTTCCTGTTTTCTACTTCTGTTTTTCGTTCTCCAATTTTCTGTTTTTATTTTTCAGTTTTACTATCTCCAATTTTCTGTTTCTATTTTTTAGTTTTCCATTTTCAAATCTAAAAACATGTTCATCAATTTTTTTACCCAGATCTCCAATTCCACACCCTTGACCCCTACCCTTACCACGATCTTGCACTCTACCCATACTCCCCCACAACCCTTCATACCCATCGATACCTACTCGTAGCGGTCGGGGTAGGGAAGTTATGGGTGGGGGTGGGGTAAGGGGTATGGTCGGGGTGGGGTGGTAAGGTCTAGGGGTTGGGGGTTGGGTGGGGGTAGTGGGTGGGTTAGGGTCGTGGTTAAGGGTAAGGGTGGGGTAGTGGGTAGGGTTTGGGGTAAGGTAGAGGTAGGGTATGGAGTTGGGATAGGATGGCGGTTGTCACGCCCCGGACCTAACCGGACACGTCAACAATCCGCCGTACAGTACAAATAGTCAACCGCAGTCCAACACATCCATACTATACAAGGCGTCTGGAATATCATTCACACATAGTACATCCATAAACAAACATAATGTAAAATATTCATTCAAGGCAGCGGAAATATTTAATAAAAGTGTTCGTGCCACACTTTGGCAAACATGGGCATACAAGCCCCCAAATGATTATTCAAAATGTAACATCCATGAGCATTAATTTAAATGTTTTTAAAACAGGAACGGAGGAAGCACGAACCACGTCTTCCTTCCTTGAATTCGCCCGGAGCAACGAGCACTGGTAGCAAGCTCAGCTCCTACCTGAAACTGTGAGGTGGCCTCCCCCGTGAAGGGGAGGTCAGTACTTGGAAGCATTTGACAAGTACAATGACAACTATACTAAGTATAATCAATGTTTCAATTTCCAAGACCCTCAGTCTAAGATGTTATTCATTTATATTTAACTCTTGTCCTCCATGCTAGAGCTCGGCTCATAGTCATATCGATTTGTGCTAGAGCTCGGCTCATAGTCACCCTACGTTTGCTAGAGCTCGGCTCATAGTCATACTAATTTGTGCTAGAGCTCGGCTCATAGTCACCCTACGCTTGCTAGAGCTCGGCTCATAGTCATACTAATTTGTGCTAGAGCTCGGCTCATAGTCACCCTACCACGTGCTAGAGCTCGGCTCATAGTCACGTCAACTAATCCCTAAACCACTTCTTAGTCTAGGTTCCATTCATTTTGAGTAACCCCTAAGGCTTACTCCAAATGTAACTTAAGTTCATAACAATTTGGATATTTCAATTAAATTCCTCATTCAAGTATAACTTGGCTCTAATATCAAAATATCACTTTTATCCTTCCATGACTTTCTTACATGAGGTAAAAGTATATTTATCACAATTTAGTTTATAGTTTACACAACTATGATGTCATTTATTCATAACACACAATCATACACAATTTGTTCATAAATTTGTATATTATGCATTTTTACTTATAAACAATAATAATCTCACTTAGGCATCTTTTTATTATAATTAAATCATGCCAAACACATATAATTCATTTAGGTAATCTTATGAAATTAACCCAATAATTATAAGCAATATAGTCGGTCATCCTCACCTTAAGTGAGCTTAAGCGCGTTTTACGTTCCCCGATTTGAACCTTGACTAATTCCGGCAAGCTTTGACCAACTCCGGCGTACTTTGACCAACTCCGGCGAAACTCCGGCGAGGTTCAAAAATGCTTAAGTCAAGTCCCTAACAAGGTTTTAACATCATAAAACCTTAATCAATACAAATAACCTCTAAAGGTTATTTTCCGGTAAACCGGTCGTTTTGACTTCTAAATCCGTTCTTGGACCTAGAACCACTTTCCAACCCATCATTCTACACTTAATCATGTAGAACCATTCTCAAGGGTCTTCATATGATATATATCTCATATGATAGAAGAAAAATAAAGGAAAAGTTAATATAAGGTCTTTACCTTAACCCTTCTCACTTTCTCCTCACTTTTTCCTTCTCAAAGACCTCCTTTTGGACTCCTTAAGCTTGAGCTCTCTTCAAAGATGGAGAATGGAGGATGGAAAATTACTCTTGCTTCTTTCTTGGGTGCTGGCCGAGATGGGGGGGTGAGGGAGAGAGGGGTGAGATGTTCTTTTTGGCTTTCTTGCCAAATGAGTGAGGATGGGGTCCTTAGGATGTCAAAATGGTCTCCCCCATCATCTCAAGGTTTTCAGACCTTGTTTGAGACAAATCAGCCTCCATTTTGTGGCCAAAATCGTGGGTTGGCCCCCACTCATGTGGGAGGTCAACCCCTTTTGTCCCGAAGTGTACAATCGGTCCCGAAAGTTGTATTTTTCGGACAGTTTTTGTTATATTTTATTTTATCGGGTCAAATAAAATATTTTACATGCTCTTTAACCAACATGAACCTTATAATGAATATTCATTTCCCAACTTTAATTTATAAGTCCCCGAAATTCAATTTCGGACATTTATCGGTAAAATCGTCAATACCGGTATCTGGGCCTCTCTTGACCAATCGGTCAACTCTGGACCTTTCCATGGTTCAAATGAATTATCCACCACCATATAATTATTATCTAGACTAAGATGAATAATTTATGTGGTCCCGGGGAATATCGGGCGGCCCCCGCTTCCGGGCGGGCCTCACGTGTGAACTTACTATTCGTGCGAAAGAATTAATAAAAATTCGTAACATCATAATTTCTTTAACCATTCCATAAGGTTAAAATATAATATTCACATAAAAGTAAATACATTTGGGGACGGTGTTACAAGTTCACCCCCCCTTATTTGGGATTTCGTCCCCGAAATCCACGTGCCTAATCGAAGAGAAAAGGGTATTGCTCCCTCATCGAGACCTCGGTCTCCCATGTTTCTTCCTCGACCCGATCACTCCTCCAAAGGACTTTCACCATAGGAATCTCCTTGTTTCTCAATTTCTTCACTTGTTGCCCCACAATTTTCACCGGTTCTACCGCATATTGTAGGTCTTCGCGTATCTCTACCGGTGGCTTCTCAAGAATATGAGATGGATCTCTCACGTATTTCTTGAGCATCGATACGTGAAACACGTCGTGTATCTTCTCAAGTTCTGGCGTCAACTTCAGACGGTATGCCACGACCCCTATCCTTTCAAGAATTTCAAATGGGCCAATGTATCGGGGGTTGAGTTTTCCCCTCGATATAAATCGGATGATACCCTTCCAAGGAGAAATTCTTAGGAAGACCTTATCACCGACCTCGAACTCCAATGGCCTTCGTCGTTTGTCGGCATAACTCTTCTGTCGATCTTGGGCAGCCTTGAGTCTATCCTGAATGACTTTCACCATAGCCTTGGTGATTTCAACAAGTTCAATCCCTTCGAGCTTGGCCTCGCCAACCTCGTCCCAACACAACAGTGTCCTGCATTTCCTCCCATACAATGCCTCATATGGAGGCATGCCAATACTCGCCTGATAACTATTGTTATAGGCGAACTCTACTAGAGCCAAATGTTTGTCCCAACTCCCCTGGAACTCCAAAGCACATGCCCTAAGCATATCTTCTAAAATCTGTATCACCCTCTCGGATTGTCCATCCGTCTGTGGATGGAAAGCTGTGCTAAACTTCAGTTTAGTACCCAAAGATGCTTGAAACTTGGGCCAAAATCGAGATGTGAATCGTGGATCCCTATCCGAGACAATGGATATCGGGACTCCATGTAGTCTCACAATCTCCTCCGTGTATAGCTTTGCCAATCTCTCAAGAGGATAAGTAATGTTGATAGGCAAAAAGTGTGCACTCTTGGTGAGCCTATCAACCACTACCCATACTGCATCATAGTTGTTCACTGTTCGTGGTAACCCCACCACAAAGTCCATGGTCGCATGCTCCCACTTCCATTCTGGAATGGTTAGTGGCTGCAAAAGCCCCGCTGGGTGCTGATGCTCTGCCTTAACTTGTTGGCAAGTAAGGCATCGACTCACGTACTCTGCGATATCCCTCTTCATACCCGACCACCAGTAACTTTCCTTCAAGTCTCGGTACATTTTAGTACCTCCTGGATGCATAGCATATGCCGAAGAGTGTGCCTCCTCCAGTATGGACTTTTGGAGCTCTTCACTCTTTGGTATGCATACACGGTCTTTAAACAATAAAAGACCGTCATCACGTACCCGAAAGTTCTCCACGGGCCCTTCAAGGATCCTCTCCCGGATCTTCTGACATTCTTCATCAACGGCCTGACATCTACTGATCTCACCCAGCAATGTAGGTCTAACCTCGAATCTAGCAATGAGGACCCCACTCGTGGACACCTCCACTTGTGCCCTCAAAGTTCGTAGACATGTGAGTAATGTCCCCGACGTACCCTTCCTGCTCAGTGCATCGGCCACTACATTGGCCTTTCCGGGATGATAGTCGATGATCAAGTCATAGTCCTTGATCAACTCCATCCATCTCCTTTGCCTCATATTCAACTCTTTCTGAGTGAATACATACTTGAGGCTCTTATGGTCGGTGAAAATGTGACATGTCTCTCCATAGAGATAATGTCTCCAAATCTTTAGTGCAAACACTACCGCCCCCAACTCCAGATCATGGGTAGGGTAGTTCGCCTCGTGTTTCTTCAATTGCCTAGAAGCATAGGCAATCACCCGACCGTTCTGCATGAGTACACATCCAAGCCCTTGGATGCTAGCATCACTATATATGTCATACCCTATCCCCTGTGTGGGTAGGGCGAGAACCGGTGCTTCCGTAAGCCGTTTCTTTAGTTCGAGAAAGCCTTTCTCACAATTGTCGTCCCATATGAACTTGGCCCCTTTCTTCGTGAGTTTTGTCAATGGAGACGCCAATACGGAAAATTTTTCAACAAACTTTCGATAGTAGCCCGCTAAGTCAAGGAAACTACGTATCTCTTTCACATTTTTGGGTCTCTCCCAATTCATAATGGCTTCTATCTTGGCTTTATCCACCGAAATGCCCGAACTTGACACGACATGCCCGAGAAATCCAATCTCCTTGAGCCAAAACTCGCATTTAGAGAACTTGGCAAAGAGTTGTTTTTCCCTTAGCCGTTCAAGTACAAGACTCAAATGATCTTCATGCTCCTCTTCACTCTTGGAGTATATCAAAATGTCGTCAATGAATACTATCACAAATTGATCTAAGTATTCACCGAACACCCGGTTCATCATGTCCATGAATGCCGCCGGTGCATTGGTTAGACCAAATGACATCACCAAAAACTCGTAGTGGCCATATCTAGTGCGAAATGCACTCTTAGGTATGTCACTCTCCTTTATCTTCAGCTGATGATACCCTGACCTTAAATCAATCTTCGAGAATACTGTTGCCCCTCGAAGTTGATCGAACAAGTCATCAATCCTCGGTAAAGGGTACCTGTTCTTGATTGTGACCTTGTTTAGCTGTCGATAGTCTATACACATTCTTAGTGTACCATCTTTCTTCTTTACGAAGAGTACGGGTGCTCCCCACGGTGAATGACTGGGTCTAATGAACCCGTTGTCCAATAGCTCCTGAAGTTGAACCTTCAACTCTTGAAGCTCGGCCGGTGCCATTCGATAAGGAGGAATCGAAATGGGTTTGGTTCCCGGCTCCACTTCAATTACGAATTCGATCTCCCTATCGGGTGGAAGCCCCGGCAAGTCCTTGGGAAAGACATCCGGATATTTGCACACGACACGTACATCGTTGATGTCAACCTCCTTCTTTGCTTCATCCACCACGTAAGCAAGGTATGCGTGGCATCCCTTCTTCATCATCTTCTGTGCCCTCATCACGGATATTATGCAACTATGAGATCCTCCCCGATCTCCCTCGAAACGTAGAGTGTTTCCCTCAGCATCCTCGAGTTCCAAAACCTTGGCATAACAATCCACTCGAGCATGATGTTTCTCGAGCCAATCCATCCCTAGAATTGCATCGAATTCTAACATACTTAGAGGTACGAAGTCACAAGTCAAAGGTTGACCCGTCACTTCTACCTCACACAAAGGATAGTAGTGTTTCCTCTCCACATCGTCTCCCAACGGTGTAGAGACCAACAAGGGTTGTGTCATTACTATCAACGGCACGCCTAAACTTTCGGCAAACGCTTCACTCACGAATGAACGTTGTGCCCCGGTATCAATGAGAATTCTTGCGTTTCTACCATTGATCTTTAATGTTCCTACACATATAAGTCATGTAAGACACACCACTCAACGTACCGGATCGAAACGGGGCTTAACAAACACAGCTCGGGTGAAAATACACTGGACCGGCGCCGGTTCTAGGCAAGACCGGCGCCGGTTTGCCTTCGGGGTGGCCGGATACTCACAAATTAAACTGGACCGGCGCCGGTTATGGCCAAAACCGGCGCCGGTTTACCTTCGGCAACATCGGAAAACTCAAAACCGGCCCGGTTGCGAGCACGGTGATTTTTCCGACCTCATTTCCCCTAGACCGGCGCCGGTTATGGCCAAAACCGGCGCTGGTTTTGCTACGGCGTCCCCCGGAAATAAAATTTTCCATTAGTTAAGCCTCCCCGACCCTTGGCCGGCGCCGGTTATGGGCCAAAACCGGCGCCGGTTTACCCACGGCGACCTCAAAACGAAGGTTTTTAATTAGAACCGGCGCCGGTTTAAGCCTCGACCGGCGCCGGTTTACCCCTGGGCAGTTTATTTTTGCAACTTTTTGCTAGGAAACCGGCCGGTATCGGCCCCGGCGAGCCCGTACAAATCCGCTATCACTTTTAGCACTCAATACATGTAATTTATCAATCGTTACAAGGGATTACCTGCAACGGAGTCGGGATTAGCCCGAGCGTCGGCCTCGGTCATCGCATAGACCCGTGCTTGAGACCTCCCCTGATTCACGGACGGCGCGTTGCTCGTGCTCGCTCCCCCTTGAACCGTACTAGCATGAGGTGCTCCATTCCGGTTCCTACTTGCCGTAGTAGCGCCACTCGATCCCGTCCCTCGGTTCCCACCAAGTTGAGGGCAATTTGGTTTAATATGCCCCGTCTCTCCACATTGGTAGCACCGAGGAGGGTCTCGACACTTACCCCCGTGGCTCCTATTGCAATTTCTGCACCTGGGCGCCGTTGAGGCTTGTGAGCCCGAGTTGTGCCCGCTGAAAGCCGGGTTTCCCCTGGATGGTGGTGCCGGTGCCCTAAATGATCCTCCTCCCCCATGGTTCCCCTTCTTATTAGAACCTTGGGGGCCATGGCCTTCCCATTTTCTCTTCTTCGCCTCCTCGGCGTCCCTCTTCTTCCTCTCCTCCCATTGCTTTTCTCCCTTCAACCCTTGAGCAACCACTTGGCTGAAAGTCGTGTTGGGCAATTGAGTCGCCCTATCACGTATCTCCAGGTCCAAGGCCTCCCAAAAGTGATTCACCATTCGGTTTTCATCACAAGCATACTCCGGTATGTGGTCGGCAAGGTCCCTGAACTTGTGTTCAAGTTCTTTCACCGTCATGTTACCACCTTGGGTTAGAAGAGTGTATTCTCTCACCTTGGCATTTACTTCAAAGTCAGAGTAGTATTGGGCAAAGAATTCTTGCCGAAAATCCTCCCAAGTAACATTCCCTCCATACTTGCCCTTGGTTCCATCCCACCACTTGGATGCCAACCCTTCAAGTAACCTCACCGCGATTCTCAGTTTGAAATCGGGGGTGAGTTGCATGTCAAGGGCTGCCTCGTTCAGCCTCTTGATCCATTGCGCGGCCACCGAGATGTCCCCCGTCCCATCGAACGGTTTGCACCCCAAGTCCCTCGCCTCTTTGATGTATTTGGAGATCCTTATGGTTGGACCTCCATCACCTCGACTCCCATGCGCTTCCACATGGGTTCTTGAATCACAATAGCTCCTTCCTCTTGGAGCCCCACCCGAAGGTTGCCCCGCACGGCGCCTTCGGCGTTCCCTCCTTTCCTCGCGCTCCCGATGGTATTGTTGGAGCAGCGCTTCAATCCTAGCCAAGGAGCCATTTTCCTCCTCGTCGCTCACATCATCATCATCCCCTTCATAAGGGGTCTCAACCGGCTCCGTTTCCGGCCGGTAGGTTGAATCTTCATAAGACCAATAGGTCTCACTTTCCGTCTCGACGTGGCCATCGCTCACGGTTTGGGTTTGGCCTCCACGGCCCCTTCCTCTTGATCCCCTAGAGGACCCCCGGCTGCCGCGCTCGGATCCACCCGGTACACGGCCCGTCGGGTTCCTTCTAGTGATCCTTCCGATTGGCTCCATTTCTGAAAGGAAGTAGAATGGGTCATTAGACTTGTATCAAAGTCAAGTGACGGATAGGTACTTAAAGACATCCTTTGGCTCAAATCACCGCCATACCAATTGTTAAGGGTACCATCTTAACAATTAGAGACTTTGCAACTCAAGTACCAAAAGTTCTACAAGTACAAAACTTTTATGCTCATGGTTTTCAAATTCATTTTCGAAAAGAGATTTTGAAGCTTCATTATGAAGTTTACGGACTAAGGCTCTGATACCAATTAGATTGTCACGCCCCGGACCTAACCGGACACGTCAACAATCCGCCGTACAGTACGAATAGTCAACCGCAGTCCAACACATCCATACTATACAAGGCGTCTGGAATATCATTCACACATAGTACATCCATAAACAAACATAATGTAAAATATTCATTCAAGGCAGCGGAAATATTTAATAAAAGTGTTCGTGCCACACTTTGGCAGACATGGGCATACAAGCCCCCAAATGATTATTCAAAATGTAACATCCATGAGCATTAATTTAAATGTTTTTAAAACAGGAACGGAGGAAGCACGAACCATGTCTTCCTTCCTTGAATTCGCCCGGAGCAACGAGCACTGGTAGCAAGCTCAGCTCCTACCTGAAACTGTGAGGTGGCCTCCCCCGTGAAGGGGAGGTCAGTACTTGGAAGCATTTGACAAGTACAATGACAACTATACTAAGTATAATCAATGTTTCAATTTCCAAGACCCTCAGTCTAAGATGTTATTCATTTATATTTAACTCTTGTCCTCCATGCTAGAGCTCGGCTCATAGTCATATCGATTTGTGCTAGAGCTCGGCTCATAGTCACCCTACGTTTGCTAGAGCTCGGCTCATAGTCATACTAATTTGTGCTAGAGCTCGGCTCATAGTCACCCTACGCTTGCTAGAGCTCGGCTCATAGTCATACTAATTTGTGCTAGAGCTCGGCTCATAGTCACCCTACCACGTGCTAGAGCTCGGCTCATAGTCACGTCAACTAATCCCTAAACCACTTCTTAGTCTAGGTTCCATTCATTTTGAGTAACCCCTAAGGCTTACTCCAAATGTAACTTAAGTTCATAACAATTTGGATATTTCAATTAAATTCCTCATTCAAGTATAACTTGGCTCTAATATCAAAATATCACTTTTATCCTTCCATGACTTTCTTACATGAGGTAAAAGTATATTTATCACAATTTAGTTTATAGTTTACACAACTATGATGTCATTTATTCATAACACACAATCATACACAATTTGTTCATAAATTTGTATATTATGCATTTTTACTTATAAACAATAATAATCTCACTTAGGCATCTTTTTATTATAATTAAATCATGCCAAACACATATAATTCATTTAGGTAATCTTATGAAATTAACCCAATAATTATAAGCAATATAGTCGGTCATCCTCACCTTAAGTGAGCTTAAGCGCGTTTTACGTTCCCCGATTTGAACCTTGACTAATTCCGGCAAGCTTTGACCAACTCCGGCGTACTTTGACCAACTCCGGCGAAACTCCGGCGAGGTTCAAAAATGCTTAAGTCAAGTCCCTAACAAGGTTTTAACATCATAAAACCTTAATCAATACAAATAACCTCTAAAGGTTATTTTCCGGTAAACCGGTCGTTTTGACTTCTAAATCCGTTCTTGGACCTAGAACCACTTTCCAACCCATCATTCTACACTTAATCATGTAGAACCATTCTCAAGGGTCTTCATATGATATATATCTCATATGATAGAAGAAAAATAAAGGAAAAGTTAATATAAGGTCTTTACCTTAACCCTTCTCACTTTCTCCTCACTTTTTCCTTCTCAAAGACCTCCTTTTGGACTCCTTAAGCTTGAGCTCTCTTCAAAGATGGAGAATGGAGGATGGAAAATTACTCTTGCTTCTTTCTTGGGTGCTGGCCGAGATGGGGGGTGAGGGAGAGAGGGGTGAGATGTTCTTTTTGGCTTTCTTGCCAAATGAGTGAGGATGGGGTCCTTAGGATGTCAAAATGGTCTCCCCCATCATCTCAAGGTTTTCAGACCTTGTTTGAGACAAATCAGCCTCCATTTTGTGGCCAAAATCGTGGGTTGGCCCCCACTCATGTGGGAGGTCAACCCCTTTTGTCCCGAAGTGTACAATCGGTCCCGAAAGTTGTATTTTTCGGACAGTTTTTGTTATATTTTATTTTATCGGGTCAAATAAAATATTTTACATGCTCTTTAACCAACATGAACCTTATAATGAATATTCATTTCCCAACTTTAATTTATAAGTCCCCGAAATTCAATTTCAGACATTTATCGGTAAAATCGTCAATACCGGTATCTGGGCCTCTCTTGACCAATCGGTCAACTCTGGACCTTTCCATGGTTCAAATGAATTATCCACCACCATATAATTATTATCTAGACTAAGATGAATAATTTATGTGGTCCCGGGAATATCGGGCGGCCCCCGCTTCCGGGCGGGCCTCACGTGTGAACTTACTATTCGTGCGAAAGAATTAATAAAAATTCGTAACATCATAATTTCTTTAACCATTCCATAAGGTTAAAATATAATATTCACATAAAAGTAAATACATTTGGGGACGGTGTTACAGCGGTAGGGTGGGGCCGGGACCGGGGTGGAGCCGAGGTAGGGGAAGGGTGGGGGGTAGGATGGCGGTAAGGGTGGGGGGTAGTGGGTAGGGTTGGGGTAAGGTAGGGGTAGTGGGATATGATGGCGGTAGGGTGGGCGCGGGAACTGGGTGGGGCCGAGGTAGGGGAAGGGTAGGGTGTGGGTAGGATGGTGGTAGGATGGCGGAAGTATGGGTGGACTCAAGCCGGTTCGGGCCCGGGTCGGGCCTCAAGTTCAGGAATGGGGGGGCCCGGAACAGTGCCGGGCCGGGCCGGGCCGGTTCCAGGTCGGGCCACCCTGCCCGAGTCCACCTCTAGGCGGAAGGGTGCTGGTAGGATGGCGGTATGAGGGTGGGGGTAGGATGACGGTGGGGTGGGGGCGAGGTAGACACATGTGGTAAGGGGTAATATACGGGTGGGGGTAGGGTAGGGTGGGTCGGGGTGGAGTCGAGGTGGTAGGGGGTGGCGGTATGGTGGATCGGGGTGGGGCCGAGGTAGGGGCATGTGGTAGGGGGTGGGGTATGGTCATTATAGGGAAAAATGGGTATGCGGGGTGGGATTGGGTGGGTAAGGTAGGGTAGGGTAGGGGTAAGGGGTAAGGTACGAGAATGGAGGTAACGGAATGGAATCGACATCGGAGCGGGACTGGACCCACCACTAGGTGTACATATGCAAATTCATTGCAACGGCACTGTAGCATCTGCGTTTTCCAAATTTGGAAAACTAGTAAAAGTCACTTCTCTAAATCATTAAGGAAAAGAGAGACATGTCTCATTTTTTCCGTTTTGGTAAACTCGAATTTCTTTGGTAAACACTTTTCCTTTGATTAAACGCCTTGATTTTTCGCACGCAGGGTGTTCGACAAAACGCCTGTGCAAAGCTCACCAAATGCATGTCCTCTTCCTATCGCTAAATTGGTAACATTAACAGAAGGGCAAGGTTTTAGGGTTTCAATGGTTGGAAAGGCTGGAATGTCGTTTGCTCGATTACTTGGAGTTCCTGTCCGCGAAGCAAATCGCACCTGGCAGCGAGGGCATTCATGCTTTTTCTATGACGGTAGCTTGAGGATGTCTGCGGCGCTTAACTACTCTAGCACCTCGAAAGTCGCAGAAGAAGCAGAAACCTGCGGGTTGGAGAAGCATTTTTTGGTGGACTATCTCAAAGGCTCACTCAACTTCTCCCAAGACGATGCTATCTCCGCAGTTTCCAAGGTAACCAAGCGTAAATGTCAATCCAGTCCTGCTTTAGTTGTTGATTATCTAAAAGGGATAGGTATGGAGCTGACCCACATTAAGGCTGCTGTCTCTAAGCATCCGAGATTGCTATTAGTTGACCCTGACAAAATCATTCACCCAAAAGTTCAGTGCCTGCAAGAACTCGGGCTATCCGGGCCAGATCTTGCCAAATTCATCGTGAGAGATGCTTCTTTTCTTTTTAGAGGACTAGAGACTCATTTGAGACCTATCATAAACTTTGTTAAACAAGCGTCCGGTGGAAATAAGAATGCTGTGAAAGCTCTGAAGAGGTCTGGTCGGTTGCTTTCATTCGGAAGACTCAAACTTATGGAAGAGAATGTACGGGTGCTGCGGGATTCTGGTATTCCAGAGGATAAAATTCAATGGTTTCTAGTCACAAGACCGAATTATTTAACAAAAAATCCAGACAGGTCTTGCAAGATGGTAAGCATGGTGGAAAATGAGATTGGGATACCCAGAAGTTCATCAATGTTTTACTGTGGGTTGAGTGTGGCATCTCATATGACCATCTCAGCAGTGAACAAGAAATTCGAAATCTTGAGGAGCTTAGGGTGGAGTAAATCTGATATTTCCAATTTGGTGCAAAGACAACCTAGTTGCTTAATGCTATCTGAGGCCAGGCTGAGGAAGAAACTAAATTTTTTAATGAAAAAGCTTGGTTATGGACCTCATTACCTGGCTGATCGCCCCATGCTTCTACTGTCTAGTTTGGAGAAGAAGACCATCCCTAGGAGTCAAGTGTTGAAAACTCTTGAAGAACATCAGCTGAAAGTGTGCTCTCTCTTTACAGCCCTATTTTTTACTGAATCAAAGTTTTTGTCGCGTTATCTGATACCATACAAGGACAAGCTGCCTAATATGTATGAGAGCTACAAAACGAGTATTGAGCAGTAGAATATGTGGCTTTTTCTTCATTGATGCAATTTGCATCTCTCTACATCATATGTTCTTACTACTCTCAGGGGGGTGACTAGTTTATCTCTTGAGCTGGTTTTGCAGAAGCTTTCTTCGTATTTGATGAACCCTAACATCAATTTGTTTTATATCTCCAATTACAATTGACAAAGACATGGTTGCATTTCACCATTTGAACTGAATTTTTGAATCACTTTGATCATTGGCTTCTGACTTGTGTAATGTTTAAATGTTGCTTGTGAGTTGTGATGGCCAGTTTTCTTCTAGTTCGCATATGTGCCGTAACATTGATTTATCTTGTTTTTGGGTTATACTCCGTATTAACTATGTTGCTTTCACCATTTCACGGCTGATTTTGGATGCCGCCGTAACGCTGAATCCGAATGCGAAGGAAGGGTTCAATTCACCACTGTTTAAATTTTGGAACCAGGAGTAAATTACTAAATATTTATATTTGAGAATATTTTATTGATTTGAATACAAGGAGTGTGGTTTTAGTCCTAGTGTAGTACATTTTGTTTTAGCAAAAATAATGTCGACTCAGTCCTATAATGGACAGTATCACCGCAGGACCTGGATTGAGATCCTCTGCCGTTGCACGGGGAAGATGAAGCCTCAAGATGTAGACCCTGAGATCTCTGGCCGTTGAAGATTTGATCGGACGAATCCAAATGGCCGGGCACCGTGGCTTGCTCTAAAGCAAGGCAGATACTCCGGATCCGCGGGACCTAAATCATTATCAATTATCACCATGATTTTTTTTCGTTTTTAATGTGTTCAACGTTAAATATAAGGGGCATGAATACATATTTAGTCCTTATAAATATGACACTTTGTTTTAGGTTCCTCTAAAGTAATTCTTTTGATTTTCCTCCATGTAATATGCACCATTTTGTTTTTAGTCCATTTCTAACTCCGAAATCATTATACTTGAAAAAAAAGTTATTTTGAGTTGCATAAAATCTACTAGAAACATTTAAATTTATCCTTTTATAATTTTTATGTGATGCTAGTATGAGAATTAAAATAATGTAAAACTAATTATTCACATTTATTAAATATATACTACGTGCTAAAAACCTTCTAAGAATTAAATTATATATTTTTTATTAACATGACAAAGAACTAGAAGAAACCTATTAGTCGGGATTATTTTGATATTTTGAGGTCAAACAGAGGTTGCTATCATAGTTGATGAACTAAAAAGAAAACAAACATAAATTTCAAGGATGGAAAACAATTTTTTTTTACAAGGATGTAAAACAAAATGTACTATATTTGCAGGGACTAAAAGATATACAAACCTAAATATAAATATATAATGGAGGGCACATGGATAATAATATATCGGTAGTTTGTCTCTAAAATACTTATCCTGTGTTTATTTAAGTTAGTTTATTTTAAGCACTTTGTCATTAGATAACATCATTGTGTCACTCCCAAAATAGAATTATCGGTTCAAATCACATCATTGTAATAAGGAGTAATATTTTTTCTTCTAATAAACTCAATCTTCCGTGCCACCGATTAAAATCATGTCATCTCCTTTGAACCAAACACGCTGAAGACCTAAAGAACAGTTTGGGGCATAACTCTGCAGCTTCGGACATCTTAGTTGACCACTTGTGATTATTTGATGTCGGATCCGTACGAGAGAGCGAAAGGAGGTAGGCTAGCCTTCAAGGGAGGCGACCTGGCAATACGCACCAAGGCTATCGAAAAGAAAAAGAAGAAGAAAAAGAAGTCCTCAGCAGATGATTTCGTTTCCGACGAGCCATTGTCAGGCGACGCGGCCATCGCCGCTTCGGAACTGGGTTCGGGTTCATGTCCGGATGGAGGGGATACCAACATTTACACCATTGACGCGGCCAAGAAGATGAAGTACGACGAATTGTTCCCTGTTGAAGCTAAGAAGTTCGCCTACGACCCCAATGCTAAAGCAAAGTCCGTTGAAGAAGCCCTTGATGATCGGGTCAAGAAGAAAGCTGATCGCTACTGTAAATAAAAGGTCACGTTTTTAGGTAAAATAGACGAATTTTACTGGTTTCTATTTCTATTTGCAGTTTTGTATACATTCTCTTATTAGGGTTTTAAATGCTTCTAATGTTTTGTTTTTGTAAGTTGTGATCTGAATGTCTTTGGGTTGGAAACTATTCAAGGAGTATATTTCTTGCAGTGTACTTGATTCCTTTGGGCAGAGTACCTAAACAGAAGTTATTCTGTTTGACATTATATTATACCAATCCCTTTTATGAGTCTTATTTGGATAATTTAGGGGTAAATCAGTGGTATTTTGATTTATTTTTAATATGCAATTTAATACCTAGTATAACAAGCAAAATGCAACATAAATATTTAAAGAACAAACAAAAAGTGCAAAGGTTTTTTTTCAAAGAGGAAGCTAAGATAAAAGATGTAGTTTAACGATTGCATAGTAATCTTTGTCCGGTGAAATGGTTTTAAAGATCTTGCAACCATAGATGGCATAGATGGGGTTTACAGATCTTGCACTCCTGCAGCGATGCTGTTGGGTAGCCAATTGCAGTAGCTCATTTGTACCTCAACACTGGGTTCGCTTAATTCCTTTAAGGTGTTTGATTGTGGATTATCACCAAAACTGTTTTCATATGCACAAGTTGTGTTTGAAGTAGATTACAAGAGAATAGTTCGTTTTTCAGCAGCCCTTTATGGCGTAGCCCTCTGAAGGCACATTTGGTAACCCGTAAGTGTTTCAAAATAGCTAATTTTCATCAGTAGAAGAATTATAGTGGGGAGTCTGGCCCTAGCCAACCAATTACTGCCATACATTTTTTTTTCTTTTTATGGGTACCTTAAATGTCTAAGCTTTTGATGTGCATCTAGTGTTCTGTCAGTTCTCATCGTTGTTTCTTGTTCTCTTATTGAATCAGGGAGTACTTATCGAGTACTTGCTACTTAACCAAGACCCTTGGCGAGTTGTTCACCTACTTGGTCCTATTCAAATAACTGAGCTACTAGGCGAGTACCTGCAGTTTTTACCTGCTCAATGAGTCATAGTACTCCATGAGTTACTCGATCTCTGTTAAATGTTAAAGATTAAAACTTAAAAGTAAAAATTAGGTCATTATGAGATTAAAATAGAACTTATGAACCTTTATTTAATAAATACTTTTTCAACGTTGATCTTGAACCAAATGATGCTTCATTTTGGATATAAGAAATTAGGATTCATTTGGTTTGGGGATTATTCTAGTTAGTGTGGATTATTGTATTTTCTTCTTGTATATAAGACTTAATCAACCAATACTGTGAAGTTTTAGCATGTATTTTTTAAAAGTTTTACTAAAGAGCCCCGAGTAATTACTGGTACTTTAGAAGAATTGCTCCTAATCGGAATTGTCATTTGACCTATGAGCTGCAGAATATTAGTGAGTTAACTACTAAACCTAATCTTATGCTATGTGTGGAGTGTCCACCTAAGGGTCTTGGAAAGTTGAACTTGGCAAGTTGGTCCATTACAACTAATAAAGACTGAAGGTCTAACCATATCTTTGTACACAAGCTTCTCTTGCACAAATTGGCAACAGACCTTGATTTGTTTAGTCTTCCTCAGATGTCAATTAATTCTAATTTGTTTGTTTTACAGAAGAGTTTTATATGAGAGGAATTGTTGAGGAAGAGTGAGATAATAGATTGTGTTGTACTATTTATAAGCTCATTATAAACAGACTTGTTTATTGTCCCCATATGTGAAAACTAGCCAGGATGCCTTCTTATAAGCTGCAGATTGAGATGAATATGATTTCTGATGGAGAAGGAAGGTCAAGGCAAACAAAGCCAGTTTCACTATTTGTATTATTAATTGACGTGTGGAGCTGGTATGCTAGTGTGCGGGGCATGTCCAAAGAAAGTTAATCACAACGTGTTTGTCTTTGCGTTCACTTATACTTTTAGAGGGCTATATAAAATGTGTATAATAGTAAAAATTGTGTACTGTAAAAGTTGGTTAGGATTACAGGATGAGGTGTGGTGGGTGGCTAGGGTTACAGGATGGGGTGAGGTGGGCGGCTAGGGTTACACGATGGGGTGAGGTGGGCGGCTAGGGTTACACGATGGGGTGAGGTGGGTGGCTAGGGTTACAGGATGGGGGTGAGGCGGAGCTTAGGGTTACCGAGGGACATGGGACAAAATGGCCGCTGGGGGCTGGGCGGGTGGGGACATGGCTAGCTTTGGCCGATGGGGGCAGGGGGTGGGGTCAACGCTGAGTCTAGCAGCTTGGGAGGGGCCGGGGTGGGTAGAGGGCTGGGCAGTTGGGGCAGGTGTGGACTGGTGTTGCAGCCTTGCAGGAGGTGGCGTTGGTCGGAGCGGGGTGGTCACTGGCACTCTGGCAGCAATAGCTGGCGGTAATGACCGATGCTGGTGGCGTGTCATTGTGGCCGCGGTGTGTCACTGTCAAATAGACGGGGACCTTGGCATCAAAGAAATGAAGGATACATCTCCACTCAAAGCCATTGGCTGCATAGTATATATTGTAACACTGTTATGTTATTAATCTTTTATTTCGTTGCTTCTTTTTGTTAACCATTAGCTAAAATAGTCATAATTGGGTATAAGTTACATAAAAAAACGCATAAATGTTGGTTGATGTCTTGCAGATTTCTTTGAATGAAAAATCAAACTTGACTTGATCTCAAACCAATAAGCTGAGTTATGTCAACTTTATTCTCAATCGTAGTACATGTCTCAATTCAGTATGTCATAAGTTATTGAGAACTTGTGTGAACTTTATTCTCCAGTTATTTAAGTTTTATCTTGTTTCTACTGAAACATTTGTTATGATAGTTTTACATGTTTTAGTCGTTATTTCAACTATATAGCCAAATATGTCTACTTCATCGAGCCATCATTAATCTCCAAATCAGAAATAAATAATACGTAGGATATCTCAACTTTAGACAGGGGTGGAGGCGTGGAGCTAGCGGGGGCAATTATACTTTAGTTCACCGCAAATTTTAAAAATGTCTTAACATTTAAGTAAAAAATTCTATATAAAAGATTTTCTAAAAATACTTTTTGTACCATCCCAGGATTCCCTGCCAAATCTTTGAAAAAACAATGTGTAATTTATTAGTCTAATTAGTTCAATGGTGAGTCTTGAAAAATATGTCTACTTCATATGTGTTATGATAGTTTTACATGTTTCAACTGTTATTTCAACTATATAGCCAAATATGTCTATTTCATTCAGCCATCATTAATCTCCAAATCAGAAATAAATAATACGTAGTATATCTCAACTTTAGACAGGGGTGGAGCTAGCGGGGGCAATCTATACTTTAGTTCACCACAAATTTTAAAAATGTCTTAACATTCAAGTAAAAAAAATTATATAAAAGATTTTCTAAAAATACTTTTTGTGAATCACACAAATTGTCTAAAAATTGACCCGAGTAATTTACACTTCCATGTAATTTTATATATTGGAACGGAGGGAGTAATTTACACTTCCATGTCAAAAAAAATTGTGCTAGAATTTGTAATAATCTTATGTCTAAGCCTCTAAGACACTGCGTCGCATACTTGCATTCGGTATTTATTTTAGCAAAACACATCAATACTAACAGTTTATTCGGGGCGCCATATACCAATAACCAATTCAGCCTCACAGCTCATGTTTGTATTATTTAAATATAAGTTGTATAGAAAAGAATCGGTAAACTTATTATTATTGAAGCTGATAGTGTAGTACCTTGGGCTGGATTCGGGTCATGTCCGGGCCGGGCCTAGGCTCGGGCGGGCCACCGGTTCTGACTAGGTGGGCCCAGGTAGCCACCGGGTCAGGTCCGGGCCAGGCCTCGGGTCATTTTTTTTCCTTTTCCTAATTAACCCCCCCTCACCCCTAGCCCCCCAAACCACCCCAAATGGCCCAAAATACACAGTCCAACCCGAAAAGTTAAAAAATTGAAAAAAAATTAAAAAACTCATAAACGGGCTCGAACCGGCCGGGCCGATTCGGCTTTTGGGTGACCCAAGCACACACCGCCATCCCCTGCCCATCCCAACTACCCATCAGCCCATTCATCCCAATTAACTAGCTTGGTCACCATCATCTCATACTTTTGTTGTCCAATCATATAAGATTCATCATCGACTGCTACCAATAGTGTTATATTTGTGTTAGATTAACCAAATTAAACCTTCCCAATCTGAAATTGAAACAATGAACTACAAATTTTAGGTGCAAATTCAAAACGAATGGAAAGTGGGAAGGACATTTTCATAGGTGTTGAGGGAGAAAAACAGAGAAATGAAAATAAATGAAAGAGGGGAAATCTGATTGTGAGATACGGAGGAAGCAGAGGAAAAGAAAGCCTAGTGATTAGTGAAGATGAAGAACTCTGTTTTTTAATTTTCTGGCTGCGCAGCTTTTTTTAATTTTCTTTTTATCCTTTTACCTGTTTAGTAGGTTACGGGTAATCTGGATCAATATGGGAAGACCTCTTGTAAACTTGAGATTATTTCAGAATTACGTATATCTATCTATATTAATATAAAGGTTTATTACCCAAAATGGGACTAAAAAAGTTTGAAAATTCCAAAATAGGACTTCCATGTTTTTATTCCCAAAATAGGACTAATTACTGTCATGTTTTGGCAGTACCAGACTTCAAACATGGCAGTATTTTCCAAATTTGGCAGTAATTAGTCCTATTTTGGGAATAAAAACATGACAGTCCTATTTTGGAATTTTCAAACTTTTTTAGTCCCATTTCGGGAACTTTCCCTAATTGATTAATATTCTGCCCATTTCAGGGGCAGTATTGACCTTCTATGTTAAAATTGCTTTATTAAATACTTAGTAGCTATAACCGACAATTTAATACTTTTAGAATGAAGGAAACCAATTAACCAATTGCAATTGCAATGATTATCCGTTACACAAAGAATAAGAATCCGTTACACGTATGTTAGTACACCGTACATGTCAAATTAAAAGTTACCATACAACCGTATTAATGGAAAGAGTAAAAGTATAATAATATATAGTAATAATTGTTATAGATGGTAAAAGTGAGTGTAATTATAATATGGTGATATTATATGGAAAGATTAAAAGTATAATAATATAAAGTAATAATATATTATTGGAAAGAGTAAAAGTATAATAATATATAGTAATAATTATACCGAGTATATGGTGATATTATTGGAAAGAGTAAAAGAGTAAAAGTATAATAATATAATTATACCGAGTATATGGTGATATATAGGAATGTTTTTTGAAATTTTTTCAGTATTAGATCAAACCAAATCAAACAAGATCAGACTTGGATAATTATAAAATACTCAATGGCCAGACATTTACTAGATCAAACCAAACCAAATAGGACAAACCAGAACATAAATTTTCACTCCAAATAAAAACATCCTAAATTAAATGTACAAAATGTAATTAAATATTCAGTGATATTCCATAATATATCACTGAATATTCAGTGATATTCCATAATATATCACTGAATATAGATATCCAATAATAATATACTGAAACCACATTTGTTAGTATTCTCTGCATGGCAATAATAACTCAGTAATAATATAATATACAATAATAATAATATCCTAAAGGAAAATCAACCATTCAAAACGTACACACTAAATCGCATGCTATTATTTCAAACAAAAAAATCACATGCTATATTACTATAGATACTGCTAATATTTCAATTCGTCCACCTTAAAATTGATTTAACAAAAATATACAATGATTGAAATATCAAAGGAAAGTAATAGACAAGTTAAAAGATGCACATTAGAGCATCTCCAATGGTAAAATGTGGACGGTGCACACGTGACATGAGAAATAGCCACATAAATATTAGTAAATAAATTCTTTATCTCCTTATTTGAATGATTTTATACAGTTTTGGTAAGTTTTTCTCTACAATGTCAAGGAGACCGTCTAGATGTTGACATTGTTGTTGACATTGCAGGAAAAAACTTACCAAAATTGTATAAAATCATTCAAATAAGGAGAGAGATAATTTATTTGCTAATATTTATGTGGCTATCACTCATGCCACATGTGCACCGTGGACATTATAGCATTGGAGATGCTCTTAAGGCTATGTTTGGCGGGCATAAGTCTCTGACTTCTAGCTTTTGTATTGTTCAAAAAGTTCCTAAAAGCTTCTAGTTGTGTGTTTGGCATGACAATATTTAAGAGCTTTTCAAAAATTAAAAGATCTTTTTTTAGATGCTACCGGGAGTAGCATCTAAGAAAAGCTAGTGACTTTTAGTATTAATTAATCCTAACAGCTTGTATACCAAACCGAACTAAATCAAACAGTCAGCTTTTTATCAAACAGCTACCACCTTTTCTTTTTAAGATCTTTTCAGTCACTAAAAGCTAACAGCTATTAAAAAGCTTACAAAAGTATCTTTTCAGCTACTTGTGCCAAACATGCCCTAAGTTTGGGGAAGCTGTCAATACGTTACTGCCAATAATATAGATGTCTACCAAACATTATTTATGGTAAGAATAACAATTCATTATTGATGTGCTGGTATTAAAATGAATGTTCTCCAATTTGAAATCTTATTCTTGGTAAGAAGTACTGGCTGATTGCAGATTTGTCTATCAATCAATTATCAATTACTCTCTCCGTCTCTTAAAACTTTGCCAACTTTCCTTTTTTGGATGTTCCACTAACTTTGCCACTTTCCCTTTTAAGTAAAGAATTTGTGGTTTCTGTTAATTCTCTCTCCTCTGCACAAATCTCAACCACACAGTTTTTACTTTATTAATCCCCGTGCCAGTCAAACTTGGCAAAGTTTTAAGGGACGGAGGTAGTATCAATTACTCCATATCAATTCAACAAAAAAAAAAACAATTACTCCGTATCAATTATATAGATATATATAAAGACATATTCATTGCTGTAAATATAGTTCTTTGAGTAATACACTGGTGATTTTCACGAACACGGAATCTGGCCAAATGGCGCCACTAACATATTAGATTATTCTGGATAGATGAAGGATTAAGTTAATGTCATTTTTCCAGAATCTGGCCAAATAGCAAGTACTGTCAGGGTCCTCATATGTGAACAACTAAGCAGAATACGACATCAATGAATCATTAAAAAGAGTGAATCAGAAGAAATTTATCTAAACATATTTTTTAAAAAGACCCAGAATACCTTCTTTTCAACTTCTACTTCGGTGCCACCAATTTCGACCTCCAGGGATTCCGATTTCACTCTCAACTGCTTCCCGCCTGCATCTACAAGTCCAACCTTCTTCCAATCTCTTTTACTGCTCTGCAGGTTTCTATTAATGCAACTCCCAATTCAATTTGAAGAAAACAACGGGTCCCAAATCCTAATCTAAAGTTTGGCCTTCAGTTAGGTGTTGATGGGTAGTGTGTGCATCTAAGTATGAAGTATTTGGGTGTGTTTACTCTTCTTACTCTGCAGGTTTCTACTATTGCATTCTAGATTATTAATTTTGCTATTTTTAAACTATTTCTATTTTTTAGAGATTTTAGGGTATGTTTGCAAAAAAAAAGTGTGATTTTCATATTTTGATTACAAACAGCCGAAAAGAGTGTTTCTAAGGTAAGATAAATAAAACAGTTAAAAACTAAAACCTAGAAATTTATTTTTACTTTTTCTATTGCACAAAAAACATACTCCGTATATTTTATCAAACACTATCATCAACATTTACTTTTCAACATCATTTTTTTCTCAAACACTACAAACTTTTATTAAAGAAGAAGCAATTGCAACACTTCTTTAGTCTCTACTTTGTCGTTCACATTTTTTGTCAAACAGGTAGTACAAAAGTGCATATTTAGCATGCATAAGTGCATAAATAAATGTTTCATATAAAAGTTCATTATTTCATTTTTTAGATGTCTCATATTTACATTTTAGATTTTTTCTTAAAATCCAGTTTAAGAGTTAAATTATTAGAAATGATACATCTATTAAATCGCAGTTACCATCACTAATCTCATTATGTAATATAACTAACAATTATATTTCTCAAAATATACTCAAATTACCTTCTTTAGTTGCAATTTAAATAATCATGTTGTTTTGCAATGGGAACTTCTAAACGGAACGGAGATAGTACTTTAATGGCATAAAAGACTCTTCCAACAATTTAACCTATTGTCTACAAAGACTTTCTCAAAATCGAATATCAGTATTTTTGCCAAATTACAAAAAAAAAATGAAACAAATTTTAAACTGCAATTTACTTATATCCTGATATTATATGGAGTAATAATGTACTCCCTCTGTTCTTTTTTATTAGTCCTTCTTTCCTTTTTGGGACGTTTTTTTATTTGTCTCCTTTCCCTTTAAGGAAAGTTTTTAAGAAAATATCCTCACTTTTATTACTTTTACCCCACTTATTTTTTACAAACTGCTTTCTCTTTCCTACTTTACCATCACTTTACTTTTCTTAATACACTCTTTTAATAACTTACACTACTACTTTATTATTAAATCTCGTGCAAAACCCTAAGGAGACTAATAAAAAAAAACGAAGGGAGTATACAACTTTATCCCGTGCAACGCACGGGTACCGATTCTAGTTTGGGATTAATATAAGAAGATCTCTAATAGTTGGAATTATTCATGTGAATTTTTCCAATTTGAAATTGTACAAACAATAAATTATCCTCCATGGAACTAGATGTTGAGTTCCATTAGGACGTTCATCAATAAATCAACCTTCCCCGCGTAAAACTCAAGTGCACAAAATGTGTTCATTTAGAAACAAAATGAGAACAAGTATTCTTAAATTCGAGAAGTAAGATCCAACCACAATGAATCTAGGACAAGTTGGTAAAAACACTAACAAAAAGAAGAACCTCAAGACTACATTAGACAGCAGATGAGTAGACTGGGTCAAGGGAAGCATCTGTCGTCATAGGTTGTGTGCAGAGAATCACACGCCTGACGTAGCAAAGAATGATGGAAGGATACAGGTCATCATCATGAAATGTATCTATCCTGCTGCTCCTGAAGAAGCCTGGCTGAAGATTTTGCATCCAGAAAGAGCAAGCTCACTTCTTCAAGATCCGCCTGAAAATTCACAAAAAGTTACGTGAGCACGATCCAATCATTTAGGGGTGTTTGGATCTGATTCTTAAAACTGATTCTGCTCCTTCAAGGAGCAGACGTAAAAGCTGGAGTGTTTGGGTGAAATTCCAGAAGCACTTCTGGTGCTCTAATTTACTCCCAGAATCAGTTTTTTTAAAAGCTGGGGATACCACCTTCTGAAAACTGATTCTGATTCTGTTCCAAACACCCCTTTATATGATATGATGCTCAGCCGAGATAACCTAGAGATTTTCTGGATCAAAAATACCTTGCAGATCTTGTCCCGGCCATTCATCTTAGCCACAATATTGGCAGGTGACAGAAACTGAATCGCATGCCTATCAAAAGAAGAATCCATTAGTCCATGTTTGGGAAATTTGAGAATTGGAGGTGAAGGGAGAATTTATTCTTCTTGAAACTATACAAACAATAAATATAGAAACTTATAGACTAACAAACAATAAATATACAAACAATATATATATAGGGAGCGGATCAGGTGAGAAGTGCTCTTAGGCTGAGAACTGCGAAGTTAAACTTATAGACTAAATATAGAAACTTTTAACCAATAAATCATAACTTATAAACACCTCGAAAATAATTACAAAAATGCCACCGCAAAAAAATAATTACGGAAACCTGGAAATTTTTTTGACGCGGTGGCATTTTCGTAATTATTACGGAGAGCTTTATAAGTTATGATTTATTGGTTATAAGTTCATATATTTACTCTATAAGTTTACTGCGTTGTAAGATCAGATGCAAATCCAAGGGCTGAGATTACTTCTCACTTCTCATTTTAAGGGGCACTTCTCACCTGATCTTTTCCCTATATATATATTATGGTAATAATTTCAAAAAACATTAAATTTCTTATTTTAAAAAATTGTCAAATTCAAGCACTGTTTTCTTAAAATAATAAAGAAAATCTATTACACTCTCCTCCAAAAACCATCTTTTAAACATCCACCTAGAATATTGATTGCTAAGATCTGTTTGGAAGAAGAATTTTAAATTTTTTTGGAGGGGAATCCTTTAAATGCTTATTATCTATATCTGGGTAAACAGAAAAATGCTTCTAAAACACATAAAAGGTGATAGAATGTCATACGATCACAAATTATGTTAATATTTCTATTTTCTAAATCTCAAATATATTCAGTATCAAGAAATAGACTAAGCAGGTCCTAAGAGTATTAATCTGGTAATCCTACTAAAAGTCAAAACAGGTGAAACAAACCTCAGGGATGCTTGCTGTCCGATCTCACACAGGTAAGCTAAACTCTCTTCATCTATACCTAGCTCCTCAACCTGAGCACGGATAGCTAAAATCTGCAACATGATAAATAAAACCATAACATCAAACAGTTATAATTTTGTATTCATGAAAGAAAGGATATGTATAGTCCAAAATCCAAAAAAAGGGTGTCCAAATCCCCAAACCTGTATCATCTCAGCCGGCCCATATGTTTCTGTTCTAATAATCACCAGGCGATCTAATAAGTCAACAGGTATACCATGTGGGCTCGTCATATCAGTTCCTCTGCACAAAAATCATTTGTTAAATTTTCCCATGAGATAGAAATGTAAAAAGTTCAGCTAATCATAGATTTTTTCTCTCAAAGGGCCCTGTCATATAGTGATATATGACCTTTAACAATACCAGCTGATGACTCATGTTTAACACACTTGGCAAATTCAACAATATTAGGTTTGACAAGAACACTTTAAATAACTTTTACTTTACTTAGTTGTCTAGCTCACTCATTTTAACATAAGAAAACACTAACATTCAAATCTAAATTAACTTTTACTTGTGGAGTTGTGGATATCAATTAGTATACAATTACATGCCCTAAAAAGACAACTTTGAAAACTTATAATTGTCCCGAAGAAAGTGTCTTACTTGAACAAAAGAAGCTAAATTGCATTTTATTTTTGTAATAATACTCCCTTCATCCTGAAATAATTGTTTTCCATCATTTGCAATGGAGCCAAAGATTCATTATTTTTTGGCTTGAGAATATGATAAAATAAAGCAAAATGGCTCACTAAACTGTCTGCGCTTCTTTGTTATGAAACAGTCAGTTCATGCAATTTTGAACGCGATTTTCACTATGGGTCATCCGGAAACAATCTCTCTGTGCTTTGGTACAGGGGTAAGACTGCGTACATCCGATCCCCCCTTATCCCACGGTAGGTGGGAGCCTTTGCGGCACTGGGATAAATGAAAATGAAAATAAAATGATCCCGAAATAATTGTCTTGTTTGCTTTAGCACAAGTTTCAAGAAAGTTGTTGAAAAGTTAAAAGTTGTGGTTGAGATTTGAGTAGAGAAAAGAAGTTGGAGTGTTTGGGTGGGAGTGCAGAAGTACTTCTGATGTCCTAAAAGGTGCAGAAGTACTTCTGGTGTCCTAATTTACTCCCAGATTTCTGTTGTCTCACATAATAAATCAATAAAACGAGACTACTATGTTGAAAAAAATACAAGAATGATTTACATCAAGAAGAGGTTATGCCATACACAAACAGAAGAGAACATAGAATTCCATACCTAACATTACAAATGCCTCGATTAGTGGCAAAAATCACAATTGGTGATAATGAACTCTCCAATGCGCGATTAAGATACGAAAAGCATTCCATATCCAGCATGTGTACCTGTCCAAATGAATTGTTCTAATTAAAATAAAAGACACCAAAGTAATCATAGTATTTCAAGAAAGGTAATATATGAAACTATAACCTCATCAATAAATAACACACCAGGAACAAGCTCTGCAACACCATCATCGATATAACCGTTTACAACCTGTTATTAAAACCTCTTATCAGTACATATAATCCCTTTAGCTCCGTTTAACTCATTTACAAGAAAAAATAATTGACAAAATTTGATACTAAGAATCCTTTTCCTAATTGAAAAATCTACCTTGTTTATTTCTTGTCTCAACTTATCAGTAATTTCAGTTTTCCTGGGTTTCATCATCTGAAACATTAAAGACAATATATCTTGTCCTCCTTGAGGCCTTGCATTTGCAGCATCCAGATCATGCAATGTAACATCCTGATGAGATACGAAACTACTTCAGAAAAGGATAAAACCCATAGAAAATGTAAAATTACTAAAGGGTACATTGTAGTTTAGAGAAGCTATCCTGTGGTATGGAAACAAGTGCACTAAAAGCAGATTAATCATCCAATACTAGTAAGTAGTAACCACAAAGCAACTTGTTTGATCTCATGACTGCTTCTTATGTCAAGACATAAAATCACTTCTTCCTGGGGTAAACATAATATGCTTAAACACACAGAATTCCTAGGATGGGTATAAATTTAATAATCTACTAGTCCTACCTTAGCCGACTGTAAACTCTTTTGGGATTAGGGCTTCGATGTTGTTGTTTTTAGTGTTGGGTCCAGAGAATATAATATAGTCTCAAAAGATTTGAATTATAAGTGAGCCATTAGCTACCAATCTCATTGTTCTGAATTAAACATAGATATTATGTCTTACACTAGCATATGAGACTAACCTGTACTATCTCCTTCTTCTTGTGAACCTCCCCTTTAGGAAGTGGAACGTACTCTTCCGCTTCAAGATCAAATTCTGTAGCAAAAGCATCACTTCTCCCGACTCTTTTAACAGCTCCACTATTTGATTCAATATATATGACATCACCAACAGCTACCTACAATATAATAAGATAGCTTGTGAAAGGAAATACAACAGGTTTAAGGGGTTTAATCACATGATTACAAACTTCCAGACATGAATATATATATATATATATATATATATATATATATATATATATTGTAAGTGTAGTTTTTTAAATCTATTGAGGTTTACACCTTAAGGCAAAACTAGTGAAAATTATCTCGAGGCTTCCACATCCCCCATGTAACATAGAGGCATAATTGATTGAAACTTTCTAAATTAGCAATGAACTTTCTTCACTACTCAGCTTCTTATTTATATTTTCTTTTTTGATGAATAATTGACAAGAATACTTGGTTCTTCTTTAATTATGTGTACACACACATGCTTAAAATATTACGTATAAGTTCAATGAAACATAAGGAGAACCCAAGTTAAAAAATAAGAGAAGATTTACTACTCTGAAAGACAAAGGTTTTAGGAAGCACTGACCTTTTCTTTAATCAGAGCATCATATATAGTTGGATCAAGCTTTAACTGCTTGGTCCCTTTGACACTTTTTAACCCAATTACAACATGGCTGATGCTTCTGCCATACCCACCAGTGACACTCTCAGTTTCCTCTGGAGACAATTCAGTCACCTATAAAAAAAGGACAGCTTCATGAGACAGTAAAACTGGATTACGCCAATCAAAACTCGAGAGCTTTACAACACCGTAGGCAAGTCATGAACGGGAAGCTTGCCTCTCCTTCATAAACTTCTTTGTTTTCCTTGATCCTTAAACCAATAGCTCGTCTAAAATTTTCCATCAAAACCTCAGTTTTTTTCACTTCAGATGAATATACTTCAGATCCGACCATTGGGCAAAATGGTACCTGCAAGATACATAGTAAAACATAAAAACATTAGGCAGCAAGCAAAAAGATACATCATACTCCAAAAACAATTAAAGAGTAATAGACCCAACAGAAATCCCAAATAAAGACTGAAAAAACAAGGGTAAATGTTCTCAACATGATAAAGGAAATATGTAATACAACAGGATCAAAAGCGTGAGCATCCAAAGACCAGAAACGGTTTGAAAAAACTCATAGAAGTTACCTTGCTTCCAAGTTCTTGCGATATACCCAGAGCAAGTGCTGTTTTACCAGTAGCAGGAGGTCCAGCAAGCAGAAGAGCCTGACCAGCCATCTTTTTCTGGCGAATCATATCAACCACAATGCCTGCAGCTTCTCTTGCCTTAGCCTGACCCACAAAACCAGCTGCCAAAGGTATTGCATTTCCATTGGGCTGTCAAACACAATTATGAATCATTGCTCTCGAAACAGGTTAATCAAACATAGAAAGCTCAACTGCAGCAATTCCTAAAAGAAAACACAAGCCAATTGCTAAAAGAAAACTCAATTCTGAAAAACTGAACTTTAAGAACACGTTGCGTAGTACTCCCTCAGTCCCTCCTAACTTTGACAAGTTGGGTAAAAGAACTTTAAAAGTAGAGAACCAGAGAAATTAAATGATTTAAAAAGGAAAGACACAGTCTTTGAAACAACTAAAAACCAAAACCTAAACGCAGGGAGAGGCCATGAACTTAAAATGTTGTACGACAGACGAAAACCTATTGAGAATAAGAAGGAAGGAAGAGTGCAAGAAATCAAGAGCGGGAAGTTAACCTCGAGGCCAAGACCTTTGATGTGAGTGTGAGTCGCTATTCGCTGCTTCTTTGTTGTCGACTGCACCTCTTCTATCTTCATTCTACTTTTTTCTTGCACGCTGCAACGCCGGCCGACGGAAATTCTATCTCCCTCCTCTCGGCTCTACTAGGCGTTTTACACAAGACCTATACCCAAAGTCCTGGGGTTTTACACCATACGGCCATACCTATATAGTCGGTATATACTCATCTTCCATTCTTCCGGCCATACCTAAGAGGTTGCATAAAACCCTCTTAATTGTAAAAAATGAATATTACCAAAATGGTTTAGACATTTGATACTTGGAGGCAAAGTATCTAACATATATTATTATTGAATATTGATAACCCCTCCTCTCTAATATGGTTGTAAACGAATCGAATAATTTTGATCCGATTCGTGATTCGAATTCGAAAAAATCGAATACCAATACAAATACAAATCGATTTTGTTATTCGTATAAAATTCGAATACAAATATACATATATTTGATTTGTATGTTATACGAATATTTTTCGATTTGTATATACATGAATTATATTTTAGATTATTATATTTATATTTATAATTTATAATAATTTAAATTAAAACAACTAAAATAGTTTTTGTTAGTTTAAATTTAAATTTATTAGTTTAATTAATTTTGTGCTTTCATTAATAGTTTTTTTAAGTAATTGATTTATTGATTAATTGATTTTACAATGTTTACTTTATTTTGAACGGGTTTCCAATTGATTTTCGAAGTATTTGATTTTTTAAAATAGTTCAGTTAGTAGAAATTTTTGCGAAAATCAAAGAAAATACATACAAAACATGATAATTTGAATGTGTGAAAAAATTTCCCCTACAAATATTCGAATTCGACTTTTCGAATACAAATATATTTGAATATCATTAACGAATCGAATACGAATCTAATTTAAGATTCGAATAATATCCGAATACGAATATTCGTCAAGTTATACGAATACGAATAGTATTACTCAGTATTCGATTCGATTCGTTTACAACCCTACTCTCTAAAATACATGTGACACCGCACTCGAGCGTCCTTGAAATTCAAATTTAAATGCAAAGTTTATGCATTGAATTTCCATTTACCAAACAATTGTAAGACAATCGTTGTTTTATGTAACACGTGTTTGATCATTTTACTGTTGAGCTTGTATATTAGTGATGGACTTCAAATACTTAATTGGGGCCATCTTATTAAATATAAGAGCCCAACATTATGTAAATAATGATACATAACCTTTTGGTACAAATTAATGAAGGTCGGGCAGCCCAAACATTATTTTGGGTCCAACCTACTAAAAAATAGTAAGTATTCAAGAAGAGCATCCGAGGCCCACTCGAGGGTGACCTACACGGCTTGTAGTCCATGAACATAAATACAAAAATCACAAATAAGTGATAGGATGATTAGAGAAGAATACAAATGTCTATCCTTGACATTATTGAGCTAAATAATGGGAGTACGTTTTTCTTCTATAATATTCATCATGTAAATTATTGGGATGATCATACACATATTGGAGATCAATAATATGATGTAGAGAGTTGACTTGTTCTAAATAAATTAGAATGAGTACAAAAAGACATCTTTTGACAATAGATAAAATAATAGGATCCATTTTTTCATTTTTGGAAGTATTGGTAGATATTTTGGACCCCAAATTGATTGGGATCAATGGGGAAGCACTCCACATGATTTGAGTACCTGCAAGACGAGAAAAATAAGTGAGGAGACTTACCTTGGCCGGACAAGCTGGAGGAGAGCTGCAAAAGACTTGATTGGAATCAAACTTGAGACCCACCTTGTCAATTTCCGCACAAATCATAGGTGTGGTTTGTCTCCCTCCTTAATGGGAGTTGTACTCATCCAAATGAGGTGTATAAGATTTCCTTGGATAGCCTTTGAAGTCTAGTTTCACTATTGAGTGGTTGCTGAGCGATAAGAGAGAGTCTTACAGTCGATAATCGAGGTTGAGTGAACTGCTGCGTATAAACTCGAGCAGTGGGAGTGTTGATATTGTTTGGTCCATATCTCGAGTTATACTAATCCAAATTAGTCTTGTGATGTACCTGCGGATAGCTCTCAAGATAAGGAACCCGTAAAGGTCTGGTTTGTATCAAACGGAGTAGTGGAAGGCTTCCAAATCGACCAAACAAAACACAAACGCGCAGGGACGGATTTACTTCTCTAAAGTGAGTTTTAACATCCAAAACCTTTCTTTTCATTTTCCAAATGTTATGAACGATTGGTGAAACTATTATACACTATTCCAAGTGTATAATATGTCCTTATAAGGTTATTTTATTGATGTAAAGGTTAAATGCTAACCTAGAACAAACCTTGGAAAAACTAGGAAACGAGTTCGCCGGAAAACACCCATTCTAGGGGCTGTTTTCGTATCAACGGTTAGGGGTTGAACTAGCACTTTGAGGAGGCTGTTTAACACTCATTTCTAAGCAAGAAATCAGTTCTTAATCCACCTTGACTGAAGCTTTGACCATTGGATCAAGAAGGAAAGGTTTAAAGCTCAATTAAGGTGAGGATCGACATCTAATTGCTTACAACTTGTAGGTTAAGCATGAGATTACCTAAATGCCTAAATCATGATTTTTCATGGACTATGATGCCTAAATATTGATGAAAAATGGATATAGTTGAAAATGAATGAATTTGTAAATGATTTGAGGTTGTATGGATAATATGAGATTAAATGAGTTATTAATGAACTATTTTGTGAAATAGGCATTTTACTCATGTATTAAATATGTGGATACATAAATGGATATTTATGTGTTGAAGTTGAATATTTAAGTTGCTGCTACATACTTATAAATATGTAGGGAATACAAAATGAGGATATTTGTATGATGACAATAATCTTAATAGTATTGAAATACTAGTTAGTGATTATTTGAATTTGTTGATAGAATTGATCTTAAGTATTGGATTGTATGAAATGCACTTGAATGTACTTCAAGTGTATAAAATGACTTAGTATGAAGCTAAGGGTAAGTTATGTGCAGTCATTAAGAATGACCCAAGGTAGATTATTGAGATGTCAATTCTAGACATAGGTTTGCTTAGGAATTGGACTATAATGAAGAGTTAGAGCCGAACTCTATGATTGCAGGGAAACGTAGTTGGGCCGAGCCCTTTCCATGTAATTGTGATTTGCATGGAAATGTAGTTGGGCCGAGCCCTTGCCATGTAAATTGTGTTTTGCATAGAAACGTAGTTGGGCCGAGCCCTTGCTATGCAAATGTGATATGATGTACTTGACATAAAGGATTGCATAGAAATGTAGTTGGGCCGAGCCCTTGCTATGCAATGGTAATGTGATGAACTTTATGAGTTGTCGTGACTAGTAATCACGGGGAATGGGAATGGTGATTTCTAAATAAACATGAGCCTACGGGCCGACTACTTGACTTTTATATAAAGTAAGTATATTTTTAAATGGGGTAACTTGAGGTTACAGTCATATCGTACTACCCCCCTATTTGAGGGTCTTATGTTTGAAATACTTGTTGTATATCCCTTAGATGCCATCCACACCAGTACTTTATATCCCTATAGAGTACTAACCCCTTCGGGGGCGTCCCACCATCATTTCAGGTTGAGGTTAGAGCTTGCTTCCTATGCTCGTAGATCGAGTAATTTCCCGGAGTGAAGACTTGGTTCGTGCTTCCTCCATTCTGATTTGAACACTAATAAATTTGCTCATGGATATTTTACTTGAGCCTGCGTGCTCATGTTTGCCACGTGTGGCATTTGATTTCAAACTATGTTTTCCGCTGCGTATTAAATTACTTATTATGTATGTTTATGGATGACTTACGTGTGAATGATATTCATGACACCTTGTATAATATGGATGTGTTTGACTATGGTTGACTATTCGTATTGTACGACGGGTTGTTGACGTGTCCGGGTAGGTCCGGGGCGTGACAATACATGTACGGCAGCAGGGACATACCTACTCAACCAAGACAACGAATTTTGTTTTAAAAAACTAAGAGGCCGTTTGGTGACTCAATTTTTCGGCTTATCAGGCTTATCAACCAACTTTTTAACCAAATACATAATTTTTTATATCACTCTTTGAATTTTGTTTTAGATCACAATAAAGACTTCTTTCAGATCACTATGTCGCAAGGGGTTGACTCACTTTCTCAATTCTTAATCAGAGAATTTGAAAGAATCATCACATCTTCTTTTGACAACCGAGATAGTTTGGATAAGAGACCTGCTCACGAAGAAAAAGCTTTCAGTCATGCACGCCCAAATTCTTCGAGGGATATTATTTCAGGTGATCACACTAAAGTTTTTGATTGTGAGGGAGCTTTTAGAGAGCAGTTCTATATGCACTCGGAGGATGATTTTCTTGGTCATGCTTCAGAAAGCGAAAGGAGAGCTCCTATTTCATCTTTAGAAGATCTATGGGATTGTGATTCGAATCAAAATATTTGCAACAAAGCGTTGTTGATTACAAAAGAAAATTGTTTGCCTACAGAGAATCTAAATACTCAGATTAAGATATACAGGAAAAAGCATCAGCGATCGCATCATATGAGAACTAGATCTCAATCACAAGTGGAGTTCTGACTAATTACTAGAGGGAGACTTAAGGTTATCTTGGGAGGGAATGTATTTTCGTACTTTAGGTTGGGTTTTCATGTTCTCTTTCTCGCGTTGTTTTCTTTCCTTTTTTGTAACTTTTATTTCTCTTTAATAAAACTCTTCTTGTGAAAAAAAATAAAAAGTAAGGTTGAAGTTACTTTTCTGGCAATATTGACTGAAGTTACTGTGGATGACCATTTTAGCTATTTTTCATATAATTTTTTTATTTATTTTATTAATAAAATATATTTTAAATATAATTTTTTTTCATAAATCAGCAGGATCAGCCAATACAACTACTTTAGTCAGAACTTCATAAATTTCAATAGAATCAGCCGATTTAGCCGATTTCAATGTTATCAAACGAGCTCTAAGACAATAAAAGATTGACACATCAATGTCTTGTAATAATAGTATGATAGCAAAACTACATAAACTGTGTATCAAATATATTCCATTTTCATACGGAGTATTAAAGATTCACTTTAAAAAAAATCATATGACATCAATATTGTATATATAAAGTTATTACAAAAATAATCTGAAGTATCAACTATTGGAATTTTTTAAACTCAGGAAATATGAAACTCAAATTTTTAATCCATACCGTTTCCATAAATAGTCGAAATATACATAAACTCATTTTTTTTCTTATCCAAAAAAATAAAAGAAAAATTAATGAAATCTTTATTTATTTTTAACATCGAAATGTGTATTTTGCAATTTCATACTATTCAGAAAAATAAAACAAAAACATTACTTCTAATAATTTAATTATTGTTTTACTAAACTAATATATAAAAATATATTGTGTGTACTTTATTGACGATGTTCGAATGCAAGGAAAATGATGTTGATGATGCAAGAATGTCGATAGCCTAATGTGCAGTTGCGGGAGCGATACCATTATCATTGACGTAGGCACGAGGGCACACAAGGTTAAGCTGGTACAAATAAAATTTAAAATATTTTTACACAATTTTTTAAAATGTAAATTAGTGCAATTTTAAAATTTGAAGTGGAGCGGAGCCTAAATACCACAGAGTTACGCCTAGACATGTCAAATTTGGAGAAAGGCCGGAAGTTTTTGAAAATAACTCAAGTTGGAAATTCACAAATCCTTTTGCCGGAGGTGTCATAATACTCAATACTATTGATATTGAGTATTTTAGGAGGAGGGGGGTTATCAATAATATATTGATATTTTTCCTCAAAGTGTCAAATGTGAAAATCTTAGGGGAGGTATTTAAAAATAATCCTTACCAAAATAAGAGTCTCACGTTATTATTCCCAAAATATGACTAATTACTGTCATGTTTTGGCAGTATTAGACTTCAAGCATGGCAGTTGTTGGGATATTGGGTCCAGGCCCAATATCCCTAGGCCCAAATCCGGAAAGAAGAAGCAAGCGGGGCCCAAATCCGGAAAGAACTCCCGAACGGCATTCGGGATAAAACTTATACTTGGAACATTCTGGGAAACAATTATGCCAAAGCGTCAAGGCCAGATATCGACCGGTGTTCGGGATACTTCCATCAATTAGATCACCTATGGCAGAGATACCGATCGGCGTTCGGCATATGTTCATAAGCAGGATAGCACCTATGGCGGGGCCCCACACACCGAACACCCTGCCCGAGCGGGCTATCAGCAAGTGGAAGCCGCATTTAATGCTGGATCATGACAGCAGCAAGTGGGGGCGTGGGTTCTTACATGGCAGAGGTGATAGCCTACCAGATTCGACCACGTGTCCACCTTACCCATCCCCATTTTAGTATAAATACCCATGTTTAGATCATTGTAAAGGGTTAGCATTTTAATACTCAGAGCTTAGCAATAGATTTACACCTTCTATCCTTGTAATCTCATATTCATCTACCGTTCGGGTAGTCTCAGTATAATCACATATTTATTGAATATCGGTAAGCTTTTGAGTTGAGCAAATATCTCACTGTTTTATATTTTATACACATTTCAACCATACCCAATATCCCTACAATATCCAAGGCTTGTGTTGGGCTTTCGGATCTTCGGGAATAAACCTCAACATTGGCGCCGTCTGTGGGAAACGAACCCACGACCACGTTGCTATTTGGCCGCCAACCAGGCTGATTTGGCGAGCCAGTTTGAGCAGATCTCCCTTCAAGATCCCGCTCATGGAATGCTGGAGTGGTGAGGCTGCTGATCAGAGAAGAGCTGATCCATCAGCATATCAGCATGTGAAGATTGCTGTTCAGGGGCAACCTGCTGCACAGGTTCTACATCCCGAACAGGTTCAGACTGCTCGGGGACGACGGGGGCGGATTGGGAGGATGTCCCCTGATCTGCCTTCCTCAACCTCTTCCTCTTTGTCTTCCTCTGCTGCTTGGGAGGAGAGGTTGGTGGCTCGTCATCAAATCCAACAGTGAAAAGCCTGCTGTCATCCATAGCCGGTTGTTCGGGATTGGCTCCTTCGGAGTCTGAAGATTCGCCTTGCTTTAGAGCTGAAAAGATAACAAAGGAACAAGTTAGTACCGAGCGGTTCACACGTGGATTTATAGTACTATCACACGGGAAGGACCGCCCGGGCCATGGTACTTGGTTTTCAGTCAAGTAGGTCCAGGAATACGGGCAGTACCTATCCCGGCCCTAATTAGCCGTTCGGGAGTCAGGTAAGACATGATTTTGAAACAGCCTCCTGCCTCCACAGCAATGACATCTTGGCTAAGCTCCTCAGAGATGAATGGCTCGGGGGATTTAGGAGGAAATGCGTTCCACTTCCTAGGAATCAGACCGTTCGGGACAGAGACAAAGAAAAACCTATCTTTCCAACCCTTAATGGAAGAAGGGGCATCACAGAACAAAATATGTCCTGGACGGGAGCTTACCACCAGGAAGCCGTGGGACTGCTGGGGGATAACCGAAAAGAAATAGTGGAAAAGCTCTAGAGTGGGTGTGACCTTGACACTGTGACAACGACAAATGAAACCAGCTATCGACCGGTAGGAGTTCGGCATTATTTGGGCTGGTACTACATTGTAAAAATTCAAAAGGGAGACAAAAAAGGGGTGAAGTGGGAATCTAAGACCGGCCTTGACTGAGTCGAAATGGACCACAACCATCCCTGGGAAGTGGCGCATTGGGTGAAGACCCGATTGAAGGCGGAAGTCCACCGAATCAGGAATTAGCATCTGAATTTGGGCCCGATTCTGGGCCGTGAGCTTTTGGCGCCTAAACCTAATAAGAGCTAGGTCAAGCTTATGACAGGAAACGCCGCTTGGAGGGCCGGCTTCCATAACCTCCAATTCATCCCCCGATTTGGTGCCATCAGAATAAACATCGGAGGAAGAGGAATCATCGCCGTTAACCTCCGCCGGAATACGGACAACTTGCAGCGTATCATTGGGGTTTTCTTCTGGAATTACAGTGCCGGAGGTAGAGAGTTCAGATGAACGACGGGTTGCCATACCGATCGAACAAGGAGGATAGAAAAAAGACAAAGGCCAGAAAGTACCTGAGCGAGAACTAAGGAATAGCTCTAGAGAGGATGAATGATAAGCCGGAGATGCAAAGTTTCGAAACCCGGAATCAGAACCAGAAGAGCCTATTTATACTCTGTCACGCCGATTCAGCTGCCAATCAAAAGAGGACACGTTTTTTGTAATGATGACAGAGACACGTGTCGCACAGAGAATCCTTCTCAAGTAATCATGACGTTTATCGGAAAAGCGAAACGGCAGTTGCAAATAACCGTCAGAACATGCCTCGGGAACCGGCGGAAGTCCATCCGATACTCACCCGAACAGCATTCGGGCAATAAACTTATACTTCCTTATGCACTCACTACCGTTCGAGACATAGGAAGTGGGGGACTAGTGTTGGGATATTGGGTCCAGGCCCAATATCCCTAGGCCCAAATCCGGAAAGAAGCAGCAAGCGGGGCCCAAATCCGGAAAGAACTCCCGAACGGCATTCGGGATAAAACTTATACTTGGAACATTCTGGGAAACAATTATGCCAAAGCGTCAAGGCCAGATATCGACCGGTGTTCGGGATACTTCCATCAATTAGATCACCTATGGCAGAGATACCGATCGGCGTTCGGCATATGTTCATAAGCAGGATAGCACCTATGGCGGGGCCCCACACACCGAACACCCTGCCCGAGCGGGCTATCAGCAAGTGGAAGCCGCATTTAATGCTGGATCATGACAGCAGCAAGTGGGGGCGTGGGTTCTTACATGGCAGAGGTGATAGCCTACCAGATTCGACCACGTGTCCACCTTACCCATCCCCATTTTAGTATAAATACCCATGTTTAGATCATTGTAAAGGGTTAGCATTTTAATACTCAGAGCTTAGCAATAGATTTACACCTTCTATCCTTGTAATCTCATATTCATCTACCGTTCGGGTAGTCTCAGTATAATCACATATTTATTGAATATCGGTAAGCTTTTGAGTTGAGCAAATATCTCACTGTTTTATATTTTATACACATTTCAACCATACCCAATATCCCTACAATATCCAAGGCTTGTGTTGGGCTTTCGGATCTTCGGGAATAAACCTCAACAGCAGTATTTTCCAAACTTGACAGTAATTACTCCTATTTTGGGAATAAAAAACATGACCATCCTATTTTTAAATTTTCAAACTATTTAAGTCCTATTTCGGGAACTTTCCCTTATAAAAACGACTCAATCTCCAAGTAATATAATTATTCGTGTGTAAATTCCACCTCAAGAATGAATTTATGATTTTGAAATCACTTATCATCTTAATAACAAGATTGAATATGCAAGTAACTATGTCAAGATTTCTAAGTCATACAAATATACTAAATCGGGACATAAGGAGGCTTTTGCTCATGAATAAACAATAACACGACGTTTAACGCATATTTTAAATCACAATGGACTAATGCGCCAAATTTATATTTCATGAGGAGTTTAATGCATTAAACCTGAATTAGAGCGGTACCATTGAAGTTGACTAAATCGACTAATTCTGCTCAAATTAATTAAGCTCTGGTTGAAACGGCTCAATTGTCTGTTGAATTATGAAAAAAAGTTATACTTAAAATATATTGTTAATAAAATAAAAACAAAGATGTGAAAAATTGTTAATATGATTATATATGGTAACTTCCATCCATTCAAAATAGTACATAGGTATTGATGTAGTAATGACATTTGCTATTCAAAATAAGGCTCATATTTTTAGTCTAATTTTTTGTAATAGATACCGCATTATACAACTATGTGTATTTACACATTTATGAAAGTCGACGTTTTTACAACGAATTTTGACCGTCTTTTTCATTCAATTTACTGAATAAAACGTGTACCTATTGAACACCGTTTAATTCTCCTATCATATTGAACTAAGTAGGGATAGTATTGGTAATATGTTAGACTATTTTGACTTGTCTTTAACGATAGAAGTAATACTAAATTAGGTGAAAAGCATTATGTTACCTCCATTCTCATAATCTCTTGCATTATTATAGAAACCAAGCACCCTAGTGTTCATATAGCTCCGACTAACTTCATTTTTTATTAGCTTCGAAGTGTTCGGGCAGTCATATAAGAATGTTCCCCAAGAACTCAACTCTCACAGTGACATTTGGGAAGTGACGAATCATTGTTTGTGTGAGTGCTTGAGCTAATCCGACCTCTAGGTTAGAGGATTGGAGGTAAGATTCACAAATCCACATATTTAATGATAATGATTTGAACTCAAGACCTCTAACAAAATGAGTATCCCGAGTATGAGAAGTGGTGCACTTGAGCCACTCCTATTTGTGAAGCCACCTCGAGCTACCTCCACCTCACTTCATCATTCTATGGTCAATGACATAAGTTGTAAACGAACAACATTTATATTTCCTAGCGTACATCTAAAAGAGAGAGAATTTTCAAGGCTAGCACAATTTTTGGCACAAATATTGCTGGTGTTTGAATGACACAAAATTTATGACAGCGATGAACCTTAAATGGCAACGAACATAACAGAATGATAAATCCACTCCAACCATCATAAGAGAGTAATAAATTCACTCCAATCAACATAAGAGAGTCACAAATTCACTTAGGGGGTGCATCGATTAAAAACTAAATAAGAGCAGACCAAACCAGACAAAATTGGAACCAGTTTTGTAGAAGAAATAGATACCAAAAACTAGATCAGATATATTGCGAGTTTTAACCAGTTCAAAACCGGAACCGGATCGTAAAAATCTGTTTCTAAAGTATTAATGTTGAGAAAGAATACAGCTTATATTTTGGTAAAGATGGAGTATTATTACAAATAATACTAATACTATTACTATATTTATCTGCTCATTTTCATTAGTATTAGAGAGCAAATATTGGTGTAATTTGAGTGCAGAATAATAAATTTTAGTTATTACTATGATCAAAACATTAAGAATAATAAATGGATGAATATAACATTAAGATCATTTATATTTAGATTATTACTAGTATTATTATTATTACCCCCGTCCCACTTTATGTGTTCTAATTTGATATGATAAAGTGATTGAAAATGATTGACAATGTAAAAATTCTAATAGAGATTTGAATAAAACAAAGTAAAATGATATAGATCAAATATCTCTTCCCAAAAAGGAAAGAGATATTAAGACAGATAAAATGGAAGAGAGGAAGTATCTACAGCTACTCCGTATTTTATATTATTGTATTAATTAATATATTTTTAAGTGTAGTAAAATCAGTTCAATCCGGAATAATCCAAATTGTAATTTTTCATAACCGGAAACCGGATCAAGTAGAATTCCGGTTCCGGTTTTCCCGGTCTGGCCCGGTCAAGTTTTCTGTTTGAACCAATTCATACACAGTACACACCCCTAAATTCACTAAATTGTGTTGTGAAAATAGGAAATATTCTTGACAAAAGGAAAGGAGGGACACTCAAATGGAAAGCGAGGCAATGCCCCCACAAAGGTCAAAGAAACAAAAATATTACTCTGTAACTCAGATACTGAGAGCCACTTCCACCGGAGACGTTAAATAGCTCAGCTTCTCAATCGTTTTGTCAATGTTACAAGACTGACATACAGCGGATAGGGAAGCCATGTTATTACAATTTTAAATATGATAACATTCTTCCCATCCCCAGTTTGCATTTTCAAATCATCTTTTGGCATCATTAAGGGAAAACATGAAGCTCTGAAAGAAAGACTGCCTAATTAGCTTGGAAATCAAGAAATACACGCAATTTCTGTAAAAGCAGCTCTTGTGTTCCATAGAGAGGAGGCTTGTTGCTGCTGGTGATAATCCAGTCCTTATCAAGAGCTCCTGTTTTGGCACTGGTCAGCATTTCATCATGGAAGGCAATCACTATGCAGTAAATGGAAGTCCTCAGGTTATCAGCCATTGAATATGCTTTTGTGTAAAGAGGGCTCCCCTTTCTTCTCCCTGCAACCCCCCATGACGGTGCTGATTCCCTCCTGCCAGAGCTGCTTAGTGTTGCCCATTTGATTCCAGATGGATCCATTTGATGGTGAGAAGATTCTAAGTTGGTCTTCTTCCCCATTAGGGCTTCCACAGCTAATAAAGCAGACAGTAATGTCGAGACAACAGCTGCATTGCTTCCAGAGAGCTGCGCCACCCCATATCGATCCTCTGTGTGTGATGACGCAGTCAACGAAGATATGGCCCGCGCGCACCAGGCAAGTAGCTGCATGTATTTATAATATAATCACTAGTTAACAATTTCATATTCAATGCAGTGCTGCAATTTAACAATTCTCAAATTACACACGTGTCAAATTAAATCTTTACTTCATTTTGACCATGTTGTGAATTAAGTCTCAAATGCATGTGCTACTAGATATATATAGATGTACATGTGCGCGCACGTGTGAGGGCATCTGTGTGTGTATACTGTATACATATATACAGAGGCATGATTTCACTAGGCACGCCCAGATATCCTGTCAGACCAACTTCATTTTGGTCAAAAATGAAGACAAAGATCTAACGTTTTTTCTCACTAGTATCAATCGTTAGATAAGTAAAATGTGAGTTCGAACTTCGAAGGGCCTACCTTCAAACAAGTTTAAGATGACAATTGAAACTAATAGTTAATTGTAATATATAAATAAAATGGGATCATTGAATTCATACTTTGGTCTAAACAGAAGTTGGCTTGACAAGAATACCGTAGGCTCCCTCCCTCCCTCCCTGTCTCTCTCGACACACACACACACATCTTTCTCCCTCCTGGCCGAGCTTTAGAGGTTGGGTGATCCAAAGCTGCCATAATGGTTTCCTGCTCTTCATTTAAGAACATTTTCCTACTAGATTCTAAAGGAAAGCGTGTTGCTGTCAAGTACAACTCAGACGAATGGGATCATTGAAAGCTGGATACATTTGAAAAGGCTATTTTTGCCAAGACTCGAAAGTCATAAAGGTGAGGACAGAAGCTGAAATAACAAAGTTTGAAAACATCATTGTTGTTTACATATTCATTCAAGACCTTCATTTCTTTGTCAATGGGGGTGAAGACGAGATAGAGCTCATACTAGCTACAGATCTTCATGCACTCTTCGATAATGTTTCTATTCTTCTAAGGGGCGGCATTGATAAGAGAGAGGCACTTGAGAATTTGGATCTTATTCTTTGATGCCTTGACAAAATTGTTAATGGCTGAATTGTTCTTGATGCAGATGTTGATGATATAGCTGGTAAAGTTGCTAGTATCACCATGGATCCTGGAGCACCTATGTCCGAAGGGACTATTAGTCATGCACTGGCAATTTGCTCATGAACATCTTACTAGATCTCTTTTGAAGCAATTCAATGAACAAAACAAGAGATGGTGCTACCTGTTAGGCTATCTGCTGTTTTTGTTTTCTCCATAGTTCCCTAAGATGCCTCCTAATGACATTTTCTATGTTTACACAAATTCACAGAAGCAAAAGGTAGAATAATAGGATAGCAGAAAGCAATTATAATGTAGATTCCTAGGTGTAAGCAGTTGAATTGCAAGCAGCTCTCAAACAAAATAAAAGAAAACATGTGATAGCTTATTAGTTAGATTACCTGGCTGTCGTCAAATGATTCATGGAGTTTGGAGTCTGCTAATATTTCTGAAGGTGGCCTTAGTTGATTAGAAAGTTGGAAAGAGGGTTCCACAGATGGGCTATCTAACACTTCACCTAAGCTTTTTATGAACTTCTCCAAAGGATTCAAACATACATCGACTACCCTTCTGTAAGTCTCACCAGTTTCTTCAAAAAATGCAGCTCGGCGCCAAGAATCAACATTACTCTCACAAACCATGCAAAGGTCATTATATGCAAGGTACTGCAAAAGGGACCTTGGCATGCTCTCTTCTAAAGTGAGAAGAAGCGGCTCACTTGGATTCGTTTCAGCTGCCGCAGAACCTTTTGGGTGTGAAAATATAAACCGTTTCGTTTGCAGAACCTAATTTCATGACTGTGTCAGAACATTTTTGTTTTCATATTTTTCTGTTCAAACAGTATCTAATTCATACGAAACTAATCCATGTAAGATATGTTACAAATTTTGCAACAATGTGGCACAAGTGATCATGTAAATAAATGGCTAACCTGATGTAAATGATGGCATAACTCCCAGCATAGAAACAGCATAAAAGTCCCGATGTAGAGTAAAATCTGATCAGTAATGAGATTCATCGCTGTCAATTGTCTCCTGAGCTCGTCCGGATAACCAAATGAGAGAAAAGATGACATTAAGAAACCCAATGTTGTGAGTTTTAAAGCACGCGTGATGGCTGATGGAATACCCATCTTAAAGCTGAAGAAAGAAGGGCGCTGCAATATCATGAATTTCTATTAGGACATATATGAGGGGAAGAGATCCAGCAAGCCATCGTATGAACAATGTAAGCGACTAAAAGAGGAGCACTATTTCACACCGACTGGTAGGTAACTGAAAACCGATAAAACAAACAGGGACATACGACGAATAACTGCTTTAGCATCTTCACAGAAAGCCCGTCATAATTTTTACAAAAGAGAATATCAAACTTCTAAAAAAGCGGATTAGTGAAGCATATGTATTTCTCATAGCATAAACTGTGTTAAATGCTTACAATTAATCCCCAATGCCAGAGGCAGGCAGGCAGCCATATTTTGAAGGTCAGAAACAACAAAAGACAAGATGGGTGTTAACTTTTAAACACATAATTGTCTAATTGTTCAAAATTCAACCCCTCAATCACTTATACATTCCAGATCATTAATCAATTCTCTCACTTCAACGGATATGGCAATAGAACAAAAGATCAAAAACAAAAGAAGAGCAAAATTTGTATTTATCCACAACAATCATATTCAAACTAAGCAAGCATCATAAACGCTCAGGTTAAAGAGCATGAGAAACTAAGTTATCAGTCTATTTAAACGAAGCACAAGCTCTAAATTATTTGCCACCTACTCTTTAGAAAGTCACAGAGACAAAGATAGCACATTGCATCTCATTATTCACTCCCTGATAAGAATTCATTCAAATAAATCCAGTGTGAGCATTAACTTACCTGAACAATAGGAAACTGCAGAATCCATCTCCTCTTTCGAACGTAGTGAATTCCATAGAACAACCCAATCCCAAAACTCCTAAACCCTAGATTCAAGATAATCACTTTCCACGGCCACAATTGACTAAAAGCACCAGCACTCCAACAAACTGAGACAATGGACACGACCGCAGAGAGGCCACAAATCCCTACGAACAGAACAAAGCAAAGTGAAACCCTGGCGCGATGACGGAAGTCAGGGGACAGAAGCGGCTGAGAGCTAGAATTCGGGACAAAGACAATCCGCGCTGAACTGAGCAGCAGCTCAAGTGGAGAAGCAGCACGAAGGGGGTGAGGAGTTGAGAGAAGGAAGACAGAAGAAGCAAAGAGTATGAGAGAGGCGTGGAAGGCAATGAAAGCGAATAAGGCTGTAAATGAGGGCTTCAGAGGGTTTCTTAGAAAGGGAGAAAAGAGTGTACTTTTTAAGAAAAGAAGCGCGGTGGTTTGGAGAGCTTGCCAGATTAGGAACCCTAGGAATCGGTGCTTCACTATCGTGGTTACGGCGGCGGAAGAGGTTGTGCCGCCTTCTTTATATTTGAACAGGGACCTCTCTACCGCGGCGGCCATAGATAATTTTTAGTGTGTTTCTTTGCAGATAGGCGGGAATATATGGGCGGCGATGTTTACGTTTTAGGACTTCCACTTCCAGCAACCAAACTGATGCCCGGCAAAATTCCTCACTCACAGGTCAACTTTATGTTGCTTGATAAATCATTTTAGAAGAATTTATTGTTATATTCATAATTTCACATTCATATCATAGCCCCCTGTCTCTCCTCTATAAGGTTTGAGATTTTCCGCTGTCCCCCTCAATATGGGCCCCCGCGACAGATTATACTGATTTTATGTGTTCTAACATTTGGGGTTGCAGTTACGGCGGAGGAGATATCGTTGACAGATGTACGGGTTGTGACTGAGAGTTTGTATCAGTGCTGGATCGTGCAGCCTTGGTCGGCCGCTCCGACGTTGATGGAGTTAGTATTCTCTCATATTGTAAGAGTTCTTCCTCTTCCGAAACCACCTCCGTACGAGGAAGAGTTTTGTGGAAAGATTTTATTTCAATATTATTTTCTCTTTAGTAGGATTTGTTTTTATTTTAGTCCGAGTATGTTTGGTTTGGACGTTTGAAATTTTGGAATTCTTTTGATAGGTAGAGTTTCGATTCAGGTCGTTTTAAGCCTAAATTTGCATGTTTCATGTTTAACGAATCATGTTGCTTTGTATGAGGTGATTGACTCTATGTCTGCTCCTAGGGTTCACGATGGATCTGTAAAATCTGTCTGAAAATTGGCTTGTATGTGTTCTTGATATTAATATAATGGCCGCTCATTCTCGATATTAAAAAAAAAAGTGAAAAGTACGGAAAAAGTATTTGTGGTTGAGCTCATTTTCAGATAGAGTCATGTGTTTCATTCTTTATCAAAGTGGTTCACGTGCAGGGACGGAGCCAACAAGGAAGGTGTGGTGTCAATTGACACCACTGAAATCCCCCCCATAAGTAGGTATATAAAATTTTTTGAAATTCTAAAATTGACACCACTGAAAAATAATTTTTTTGTATAGGTATATGTAATGTTTCATAAATTATAAATTGAAACCAAACCACTAATTAAAGAAATGGGGGTCAATGTATTTTTTTTTTAAAATTGGAACATCAACTTAAATCAATTGAAAGCGAGGCAATTGAAATTTGGGTGGTGCACAACTCCTATTCCAAAGCTCCCGCTGCGAATGACCAAACGACAGATTGCGCAAAATCAGAAACCCTCATCCGATCGGTGTCTCCGTTCTCCTTCCTCCTGCGGCCCTGCCATCGTCCTCCGACTTCGCTGCCCAGGCGCCCCCATCTACTCTCCGGCCATTTTAGGCTACAGGCTCACCGGCTAGGCGGCAATCCCACAGGCCCCTGCGGAACTGCATAAGGTATTGCCGTAACTTACTATTTCTTTAGTTTAATACTCCCTCCGTCGGACTTTGCCAAATTTGCTTTTTTGGTTGTCCCAAAAAACTTTGGCTACTTTCTTATTAAAGCAACTAATTTGTGATTCTGTTCATTTCTCTCTCCTCTGAACAAACCTCAACCACATAGTTTTTAGTATTCTTATTTTTCACCTACTTCTAATTTGGCAAAGTCTACCGGGACGAAGGTAGTGCTTTATTAGCTACGGAGTATTTAGTTTTTGCACTTTAAAGAAAGATATTGTGTATCCATTAGTTTTTTTACTTGTGAAATTAGCTTTGATTTTACAAGTGACGACCTCAATTGTGAAAAGAGCTTTCTCAGCCATGAAGATCATGAAGAATAGGTTGCGCAATCGAATGAGGGATGCTTTGATGAATGTAATATATTCAAAAGTGTTGACAAAGAAAAAATAGTACAACGTTTTCAAAATATGAAAACCCGCGATGGACAATTATGAATTAGTACTTTAATTCATTAATGACAATATTTGCTATTTTTTGCTTTATATATGTATAGAGTATTATATAATACTGCCTCTGTCCCATTTTATAAGATATCTTTACTATTCACTTGGTCAACACAAATTACCCTTAATCTCTTACTTTATATATCAAAATTTTATAAAATTTGAATTATTTTTTGCAGGTTTTGTAGCGGTTTTAATGTAGTTTCTGAATATGTAATTATTTTTTTTCTAAAAATAATTTGAGCACAGACAGGGATCCGTTTGCTTTATCGTCGGTCAAACATCGTAAACCGAAAAGTATCTTATAATTCGGGACAGAGGGAGTAGTATTCTTCTTAAAAAATAGTGCTTTGCTAAATTGACACCACTGACACCGGTTCCTGGCTCCGTCCCTGTTCACGTGTTTGAATTCTGTTATCACAAGAGGGTTACGTCGTTAAAAACGTCTAAAACAGACCGTTAAAACTTAAAAGTAACTCTGATTTTCAAAAATGCCCGAAAAATTAAAAGAAAAATACCGGAAGGTCCGCCTCAATAAGACGACCACTAGGCCATCTTTCTTTTTTGTTTTCAGCCACCCTTGTTACTAAAAAGTCCACCGGAAAAGTGATATTAGCGAAACCATTTTAAAAAAATAATTCAAACAACTCTGAAAACCCCAAATGCGAAGGTGGGTTGGAGGTCATCTTGATGAGGCGCACTTTTTTGTATTTTACTTTTAATTTTCCGGACACTTTTGAAAATCGGAGTTACTTTTCACGGTCTTTTCCAATCGAAGTTACTTTTTACGGTCTTTTAACGGCGTGACGCTCTTGTGATAACGAAATTCAAACACATGAACCACTTTGATAAAGAATGAAACACATGACCCTATCTGAAAACGGGTACAACCACAAGTACCTTTTCCGTACTTTTCCCTATAAAAAAATCACAGTGTTGAAATATTGAAATACATCTACTAATTATGGTTCAAAATTAAATAAAACATTAATGAGTTATCATTAGTGTTTTGTAATTAATTTTAGCATATCACTGTTAACACTGCTATTCTATATATCTATATTTCATTCGGCATATAATAGTTTGTTATACTGAAGTTCAAGTAAGTCATAATAATTTATCGATATCGTATCTTTATCGTACCAAAATTTCGGTATATTGAAAGAAGGTATACCGAAATTATGGTAAGGTAACGATATATATTTTTGCATACAAAAAATTAACGATGTGCTATAGGTCTGGGATGTAATATGAGGTATATCGTATTGAACCACCCTTGGTTTTACTTTTATTTATTTCAGTTCAAGACTAGATCAGATTAGACCAGATTATAGTTAAAAAAATCTAGATCAGATTAGATTAGACTTTAACAAATCAGACCAAACCAAATTCTACAGTTATAAAATACACAGAGTAAAAATATCAATTAGACCAATTCAGATCACACCAAATCAAATCAAACTTAGTCCAAATTCAAACTAGGGATGGCAATTTAATCGACTCGACGAATACCCACGACGGACCGAATCGGTCAAAATGGAGAAAATTGCATTGACTTGGTGTAACGGGTACGGAATGGGGATTATCCGATTTCTGTAAACGGGTAATGGGGCGGGTACAATTTTATACTTACCCGACCTGTTACTTGCCCCGTTTAATTCAGGTGCAGTGATCCACACCATTACCCAACCCGTACTAATATCTTATACTATTGTATTTTTTAATAGATTATATATTTAATATATGTTATGTATATATTTCATATATGCCATGTAATTTGTAAAATAGACATGATTAGTGTGCGTGGTTGCTGTAATTTTCTATATAAGTGATTACTTTAGTTTAAGATTCTCTTTAGTTTTGATTAGTTTGTCTAATTGTTTTAATATTTATGTAAATGCTTGTTTTAGTTTCAGCTTTGATTAGTTTGTGATATTTATGACTTTCTCCATCCCGCTAAGATCATATTTCCTTTTCGCTTCATCCCACTAATGCCGTCTCATACTAAATTTGGTAAAATTTGTGTGGTCCTATTCTTACTTTATAAATTAAGTATTAATCACATAAACTCAGTTTTTTCTTAATAACCACACCACTTACATGTCTCAATGTTAATGGGACGGAGGTAGTAATAGATAACGACATCCCAAAATGCTAGCAAGCAAGAGTTAATAGGCATTAATGGTACACCTGTAACTCTGCAAGTCCATTTGTACCAGTTGAGTCTTCTACTAGTGAGGAGTCCAAAGATGTTTGTGATTCAAAAGATCGATCAAGAAGATATGGTTGGAGAAAAGTGGAAGAAAAGAGAATGATGGTGGGAATCTATGTAGCACGAATACTTGATTAGGGTACCGTATCGGTGCGACGTATCAGAAGTCTCATATCAAATGTTCTAGGATACTCGTATCGTACGTTCTAGGACTGTATATGTAATTTATTAAGAGTTTCAAACTTTTTTAAACACTCAAGTTGTGTATCCTGACGGACACATATGTCGACATTTTCTTATATAGGAGTACAAAGAAAACACTCAAAAAATGAAATAATAAAAGTATTTAAATTATTTATTAGATTTTTTATTTATTTTATAGAGCATTAATTTCTATCTTCATTGATCACCTTTTATCCAAAAACTTTGAGTACATGCACTTTTAATTTTGAGATTTTAGTTGTTTTACTTTGTTCTCATCTAAATTAGTGACTTATTGACTATATTTATATTTTGAGATCACTAGTGTATACTACGTATTAGATATAATATGAATTTATTTCCAACTATCTTAATAATGTAAAATGCACTAATCTATTACTATATAAAAGGAAAAGAATTTTTGGGGTGAAATTCCCGCTCAAAACTATCAACATCATGTTGGCCAACTTTCTCACTTGCAAATAAATGACGGAAGTTTCTAAATATTGAACAAAAAATTTGATATATAAATGCTCACTCACAATCGGGAGAGTTCACTCACAATTCTGTGGAGATGATTTTCCATGAGGTGCGATATATACATGTTACAAGTGCTATTTAAAGATCAGTATGACTTATATTCTTATAATTTTTTATATGTAAATTAGGCAGGGACCAAGATCCACACCCAGAATAAGGAGTAATTGATTACATTTCGGAGGATGTTCAAGGAAGGATGTGTTTTTGCAGTAAAAACTTCATGGTTGTGAAAATCAGGCACAAAATGCATAGTGGTGTTTTTCCTTCTTATTGTGATTGAAATGGAGATATTGTTCACCAAGTTGTCTGATAAAAATTCTAAAACAATATTCAAGAATGATCGTCCTAAAAAGCTGATTGAGCTTATCCTTGGAGATATGGAGTTGGTAAAATAAGGTATTTTGTGAAAAAAACAGTGATCTGTATTTTGTAATTATGGATTTATTGAGATCATGCCTAAGAGTTCCCAGTTTACACTGCACACCAGGTATTTTTGTGGGTTATGAGAGTGCAAAGTGCATGATCGCACTTATATATCTATTTTTTTAACCACACTTGTATATCTATTTAATAATGCATATTCATGATGTTTTAATCAAAATGCAATATTGTTAATCCTTAGCTTAGGCATTTCTTAGTCAAGAAGCATGAGAATACACTATTACCATTATACTTAACTTTATGTACAAACCATGTTCTTGGATGTTGCGTGGTTCCCCTGAAGATTGCATGCATAAATAGGAGAATCAATAGTCATCCGTAATTAACAATATGTTTACTTAATGTTGTCAAAAAATTATAGTTAAATTAAAATATGACTAGGCAGTAAAAGAGAGAACTCTTACAAGGATCAGGGTTAGTTTGTAATGATAAATGATGATTTGGTTCTCGATATAAGCAGTCATGTACTGCTTCTTCTATAAAACTCTCATTGTCATTTTAATGGAGAAATCATTTGAAGTTTGAGGTTTTACTACATCAAACAACTGAACAAATAACAACAAAAAATACAATTGAGTACCTTTTGGATATACATAGTATCATTTAAACCCGTGCATCAGGTACATGAATGTATTTATTCTGTAGTGTTAAAGTTTTCCGAGGTGTAATAATCCTTTATTTATTCAAATGGTCTCAAATATTTATTCACAGAAATGCCCAAACGTTTTGAAAAGTACCCTATGAATTATCTATATCAAAGCATGTCTAAATTCAATTTCCATAGTTTTTACTCAAAAAGGGGTGTTAAATGCCTTAGTTGTATTGTAACACCGTCCCCAAGTATACTTACTTTTGTGTAAATTATGTATTGAACCTTATGCAATGGTTAATGAATTTACGAGGTTGTAAATTTTTGTTAATTCTTTTGCGTAAATAGTAAAGTGCACGTGGGGCCCACATGGGAGCGGGGACCACCCGATATTACCGAGACCGCATATTTTATTCATCTTGGTATAGATAATAGTTATATGGTGGTGGACATTTACTTTGGGCCATAAGAAAGGCATTGGGTTGACCGATTGGTCAAACAAGGCCCAATTACCGGTTTTGGGTAATTTATCGGATAACAGTCCGAAATGAATTTCGGGGACTTCCAAATTAAAGTTGGGGAATGTATAATCATCCAAAAGGCCCATTATGATGGGGAGTAAGTGTTGTATTTTATTCGACCCAATAAAATAAAATATAATTAAAACAGTCCGAGAAATACAACTTTCGGGACCGATTGTACACTTCGGGACATAATGGGATGGCCTCCCACATGAGTGGGGGCCACCCCACGTTTTTGAGAGCTCTTGGTTGACAAGGGGAGCTGCACAACATGGGTTGAGAGGTGTGTGTGGGCTGAGAGTGATGGTTGGGTGAGAGTTGACCCAAGGTGGACCTCCCCCCTCACTTATTTTCCATTTGAGACAAAAGGAGTCTCCTCACCCCTTCCCCCTATGTTTTGTGCGTCCAAGCCACCCCCAATCAAGGAGGAGAGCTCTGCAAACTTTCATCTCCATAGCCAAGAGAGCTCAAGGAAGCAAGGAGCTCAAGGAAGAAGAAAAAGGTTGCAAAAGTAGAGAAAAACCTTGAGAATAAAGGTGAGAAGCTCCTTAACAACTTTTCTTCCATCTTTTGATTTCATATGACTTATATATCATATGAAATACCCTTAAGGATGTTCTACATGGTTTTAAGTGTGGAACGAGGGAGTCGGAAGTAGCTCTAAGTCCAAGAACGGACTTAGGAGCCAAAACGACCGGTTAGCCGGAAAATAACCTTTTAAAGGTTGTTTGTAATGATATGGGTTTTGTGATGATAAAACCTTGTTAGGCACTTGTCAAGGGTGATTTAAGAGCCTTCACGAAGTTTAAGAGTCGCCGGAGTTATCGCCGGAGTTCGTCAAAGTTCGCCGGAGTTTGGCCGGAGTTCAACCGAGAAGGGTAGAACTTCATCACGCTCATTCGAGGTGAGTGGGCGGCTTAATGTCTTATAACTCTTGGGTTAATTATGAGATTACCTAAGTAAATGTTATATGTGTTCATAATGATGTTTAAAAGATGCTTAAACATGTGATTATCCAAAGTGATTAGACTTATATGTATGACCCATTGATATCATAAATGAAGTATGATATGAAAATGTTTATAAAAACATATATGATGTTTTAAGGGATAAAAGGGGCATAAAATGCTTGGTTATAACTTAATACATGTTGGGATTAAGTTTGACGCAAATCGGGTTTGAAATGGCGAGTCAACGAAAATGTTGACTTGGTTGCCCAGGGGGTAACCGGCGCCGGTTATAGGCAAAACCGGCGCCGGTTATGGATCGGCATGGCCGGTTTAATTAAATTAATTAATAACCGGCGCCGGTTATGTCAAAACCGGCGCCGGTTTGGCACTGTTTTGCCTATATGTTGATTTTAATGCATGAATTGCATGGATGATTATGCTTAGGCCTTAAGACTTGGTTTGGTCTTGATTATTGATTATGATATAGACCTTATCTAGGATGATATGTGGTAAATCATAAGTCGGGTGGAGTACCCAAGGATCGGGCGGTTATCCTCAAAACTCGGTTATATAGGGTGGAGTACCCAAGGATCGGGCGGTTATCCTCAAAACTCGGTTATAGGGTGGAGTACCCAAGGATCGGGCGTGTATCCTCAAAACTCGGTTATATAGGGTGGAGTACCCAAGGATCGGGCGTGTATCCTCAAAACTCGGTTATAGGGTGGAGTACCCAAGGATCGGGCGTGTATCCTCAAAACTCATAAAATATCATTTTGTAATTTAGGACCGGGCGGTGTCCTCATGTTAAGATGATTGAACCAGGAGGAGTTCTATACACTCATAGGTATATGGGTGGGTTGGGGTTTAAGCCAAGGTTACCGGCTATATTATTTCCCAAATAAACAATGACCTACGGGTCGGGTATTTCCAAGTGTATATATATAATGATATGTATTTCATAACTTGGGGGAAAGAACTATATGTATATGTATCACCCTATGTTTGGGTCTTATACTTGAAACGTTAGTTATTCTACATTTAGCCTGCTACTCGCTCGGTACTTGTACTGACCCCTTCGGGGGGCCCACCATTTCAGGTTGAAGTTCAAGCTTGCATTCTCACCTTGCTCGGTGAAGTAATCTAAAGGGAGACGTGGTTCGTGCTTCCTTTACCGTTTTAAACTATAAACTATGCTCATGGATAATTTGTAATAAGTACATTTGTTTTGGGCCTGCGAGTCCACGATTTGGCCATATGTGGCCCCTGATTGAATATTGAATATTTCCGCGATTCGTTCAATCCAAATATGTGATGTTGTTATGTATGTTTACTTACTGAGTATGGTATGAACAATGTTCATGGACGCCTTGTATGATTAAGTCACGTTGACTTGCGAGTGACGTCATTTAGTCATACGGCGGTTGTACACGCGCTTGGACGCGGTCCGGGGCGTGACAATTAAGTGGTATCAGAGCCATCTCAGTTTCTAAACTATGTAATCAACCTCTCACATGAGACTTTACAAAAGAGTTTTATCGAAAACCATGAGCATTGTATTTTGACGCTTATAGAACTATTGTTACCTAGGTTGCAAGGTCTCTAGTTGTTAAGATGGTACCCTTAACAATTGGTATGGCGGTGACTCGGGCCAATACGTGTCTATAACGTATTCCGTCAATTGACATTGATTGGAGTCTAACGACTCGTCCAAATTCCTTTTCAGAAATGGAGGGTAGACGCATACAGACCAGGAACAATCCGAGAGGGCAAGCACCGATAGCTTCTGTTGAAGCTAGCCGGGCTCCATCTCGAAGCTCCAGAGGTGGAAGAGGAGGACGTGGAGGCCGTGGAGGCCGTGGAGGACGTGGGGGCCACCGAGCCCAAACAGTGAGTGATGGCCACGTGAGTTCGGTGTACGAGACTAGCACCGAGAACTACGACTCTACTTATGTTCCTGAAACGGAGCATGAAGAGACCCCATACGATGGGGGTGATTTCCACACCGATGATGAGAATGATGATGAGAGTGATGCCCGATTCGCCCAAATGGGTGAATTACTTGAGTGGTATCAAAAGGAGAAGCTGAGGAGAGACCTTAGGCGCCAAGCAAGGCGTGGTTCTCAAGGTGTGTCGGCTCAAGGAAGCCGGGGAGCTCCAAGGGCCACACCTGAGGCTCCACAAGGTGGGCTCGAGGGAGGTTTCATAGTGAGAATCTCCAAGTACCTCAAGGAGGCTAGGGCCTTGGGGTGTAGGTCCTTCGATGGCACCGGTGACATTACCGTTGCCGCCGATTGGATCAAGAAGGTGAAGGATGCATCAAGGGACATGCAAATTACTCCGGACGTGAAGCTAACCGTTGCTTCACGGTTGCTTGAGGGGATGGCTTCTACGTGGTGGGAAGGTGTAGAAGGGAAGTACCGTGGGAATATCTCATGGGAAAATTTTGAGCGGGAGTTTTATGCCCAATACTACTCCGATTTTGAAGTCAATGTGAAAAGGAGGGAGTATACGAACCTCAAGCAGAAAGAAGGTGGCACTGTTAAGCAATTGGAGCAAGAGTTTAGAACCTTGGCTAGGTTCTTACCGGAGTATGCAATCGATGAGGACCGTATGGCTGAGCACTTTTGGGATGCCTTACTCTTAGACATCCGAGATCGTGCTACATACTCCCGCCTCATGACTTTCAGTGAGGTGGTAGAGCAGGGCATGCTCGGGGAGGCCCAGTGGAATGAGAGGAAAGCAAGAGACGCCGAGGAGGCGAAGAAGAGGAAGTGGAACAGTTCAGGGCCGCCCAACCATTCCCGAAAGAACAACCATGGTGGTGGTGGGGGTTCATTCAAGGCGCCGGCTCCACCGGCGAAGAAGAACAGGGACGCGAGATGGCACGGACCTAGGCCACAGAACTCGGGAGCACCTAGATGTCCCAATTGCTCAAAACAGCATTTTGGGAAGTGTAATGAACCACCGAGGTGTTTCAAGTGTGGGAATGCGGGCCATATGAAGGCCAATTGCCCTCAAGCGACGCAGGAGAACACACCGGGAGCCGGAGGGGGGTCCATGACGGGGAGGAACCGTGCGGGACCGTCACATGGTGGCACGGGGAGAGGCGGCGCATCAACGAGCCATGCCGCGTCCGTCAACCAAGGCGGGGCCCAAACACGAGTCTATGCCATGACCGAGGCCGATGCTCGGGCTAACCTCGACTCCGTTGCAGGTAATCCCTTGTAATGTTTGATAAATTACATGTTGTTTAGTGTTAGAAATGATAACGGGCTTGTACGGACTCGCCGGGGGCGATACCGGCTGGTTTTTAGCAAAATGTTGCGAGAATACAGTTGCCCAGGGGTCAACCGGCGCCGGTTGGGGCTTAAACCGGTGCCGGTTCTGGTCAAATGTGTTTAATTTCGGGCTGCCGTAGGCAAACCGGCGCCGGTTTTGCCCATACCCGGCGCCGGTCCAGTTTCGGACAGGCTAAAGCGATTAAAAACGTAATCTCCAGGTAAGGGCCGAAGGAAAACCGGCGCCGGTTTTGCCCATAACCGGCGCCGGTCTAGGGGAAATTAGGCCGGGACAAATCACCGTGCTCGTAACCGGGGCCGGTTTTTAAAGAAAATTATTTTTCCGAGGTTGCCGACGGTAAACCGGCGCTGGTTTTGGCCATAACCGGCGCCGGTCCAGTGTATTTGGTGGATATTCGGCCATCCCAGGGGAAAACCGGCGCCGGTCTGGCCTAGAACCGGCGCCGGTCCAATACATTTTCGGCCAGAAAATGTTCGTTTAGCCCATTTTCGATCCGGTACTTCGAGTAGTGTGTCTTACATCATCTATAAATGTAGGGACACTATTGATCAATGGAAGAGATGCAAGAATTCTCATTGATACCGGGGCTCAACGTTCATTTGTGAGCGAAGCGTTCGCCGAAGGTCTTGACGTGCCATTGACGCCAATGACGCAAACCTTGGTAGTCTCCACACCATTGGGAGATGACGTGGAGAGGAACCATTACTATCCATCATGTGAGGTAGAAGTGTCGGGTCAACCTTTGACTTGTGACTTCGTACCTCTAAGTATGATGGAGTTCGATGCTATCCTAGGAATGGATTGGCTTGAAAAGCACCATGCTCGAGTTGATTGCTACACCAAAGTGTTGGAACTCGAGGATGATAAGGGGAACACCTTACGTTTCGAGGGAGATCGGGGGGGATCTCATGGTTGTATCATATCCGTGATGAGAGCACGGAAGATGATGAGAAAAGGATGCCACGCATACCTTGCTTACGTAGTAGATGAGACAAAGAAAGAGATAGACATCAACGATGTACGTGTCGTGTGCAAATATCCGGACGTCTTTCCCAAAGACTTGCCGGGACTTCCACCCGACCGGGAGATTGAGTTCGTAATTGAAGTTGAACCGGGAACCAAACCCATTTCGATACCTCCTTATCGAATGGCACCGGCGGAACTTCAAGAGTTAAAGGTCCAACTACAAGAACTTTTGGACAACGGATTCATTAGGCCCAGTCACTCACCGTGGGGAGCACCCGTACTCTTCGTGAAGAAGAAGGATGGCACATTGAGAATGTGCATAGATTACCGACAGTTGAACAAGGTCACGATCAAGAATAGGTATCCTTTACCGAGGATTGATGACTTGTTTGATCAACTTCGGGGGGCGATAGTGTTCTCAAAGATTGATTTGAGGTCGGGCTATCATCAGTTGAAGATCAAGGAGAGTGACATACCTAAGAGTGCATTCCGCACTAGATATGGTCACTATGAGTTTCTTGTGATGTCATTCGGGTTAACCAACGCACCGGCGGCATTCATGGACTTGATGAACCGAGTGTTTAGTGAATACTTGGATCAATTTGTGATAGTATTTATTGATGACATCTTGATATACTCCAAGAGCGAGGAGGAGCATGAACATCACCTGAGGCTTGTACTCGAACGACTTCGGGAAAAACAACTCTTTGCCAAGTTCTCCAAATGTGAATTTTGGCTCAAAGAGATTGGCTTTCTCGGGCATGTCATATCTGGTTCGGGCGTTGCTGTGGACAACGCCAAGATAAGAGCCATCATCGACTGGGAGAGACCCAAAAATGTGAAAGAAATACGTAGTTTCCTTGGCCTAGCGGGATACTATCGTAAATTCGTCGAGAAATTCTCCGTGTTGGCATCTCCATTGACGAAGCTCACAAAGAAGGGGGCCAAGTTCACATGGGATGACAAATGTGAGAAAGGGTTTCTTGAACTGAAGAAACGACTTACCGAGGCACCAGTTCTTGCCCTACCCAAGCAGGGGATGGGGTACGATATCTATAGTGATGCTAGCATCCAAGGGCTAGGATGTGTGTTGATGCAAAACGGTAAGGTGATAGCCTACGCCTCTAGGCAATTGAGGAAACACGAGGTGAACTACCCTACCCACGATCTGGAGTTGGGGGCGGTAGTGTTTGCACTGAAGATTTGGAGGCATTATCTCTACGGGGAGACATGCCACATTTATACTGATCATAAGAGTTTGAAGTATGTATTCACTCAGAAAGAGTTGAATATGAGACAAAGGAGGTGGATGGAGTTGATCAAGGACTACGACTTGATCATCGACTATCATCCCGGGAAGGCCAACGTGGTGGCCGATGCGCTAAGCAGGAAGAGTACGTCGGGGACGTTACTCACATGTCTACGGGCATTGAGGGCGCGCGTGGAGGTATCCACATGCGGGGCCCTCATTGCTAGCTTTGAGGTTAGGCCCACATTACTGAGTGAGATCAGTAGATGTCAGGCCATTGACGAGGAATGTCAGAAGATCCGTGAACGGATCCTTGAGGGGCCTGTTGAGAACTTTCGGGTACGTGAGGATGGCCTTTTGATGTTTAAAGACCGTGTGTGCATACCAAAGAATGAGGAGCTCCAGAAGTCTATACTAGAGGAGGCTCATTCTTCGGCCTATGCCATGCATCCGGGGGGGTACTAAGATGTACCGAGACTTGAAAGAGAGTTACTGGTGGTCAGGTATGAAAAGAGACATCGCAGAGTATGTGAGTCGATGCCTTACTTGCCAGCAGGTTAAGGCAGAACACCAACACCCGGGAGGGCTATTGCAGCCACTTACCATTCCAGAATGGAAGTGGGAACATGTGACTATGGACTTCGTGGTAGGGCTACCACGGACGGTAAACAACTATGATGCAGTTTGGGTAGTGGTTGATAGGCTCACCAAGAGCGCACATTTCTTGCCTGTCAACATTACTTACCCTCTTGAAAGGTTAGCCAAGTTATATACGGAAGAAATTGTGAGATTGCATGGAGTCCCGATATCCATTGTCTCAGATAGGGACCCACGATTCACATCCAGATTTTGGCCAAAGTTTCAAGCATCCTTGGGTACTAAACTGAAGTTCAGTACAGCTTTTCACCCACAGACGGATGGACAGTCCGAACGGGTGATACAGATTTTGGAGGACATGCTTAGAGCGTGTGCTCTGGAGTTCCAAGGGAGTTGGGACAAACATTTGGCTCTGGTAGAGTTTGCCTATAACAACAGTTATCAGGCGAGTATTGGCATGCCTCCATACGAGGCCTTATATGGGAGGAAGTGCAGGACACCTTTGTGTTGGGATGAGGTTGGCGAGGCCAAACTCGAAGGGATAGAACTCGTTGAGATCACCAAGGCTAAGGTGAAGATCATTCGTGATAGACTCATGGCTGCCCAAGACCGGCAGAAGAGCTATGCAGACAAACGGCGGAGGCCGTTGGAGTTTGAGGTCGGGGATGAAGTCTTTCTAAGGATCTCTCCTTGGAAAGGCATCATCCGATTCATATCAAGGGGTAAGCTTAACCCCCGATACATTGGTCCGTTTGAAATCCTTGAGAGGGTTGGGGCCGTAGCGTATCGTCTCAAGTTGACCCCTGAACTTGAGAAGATTCATGATGTATTTCATGTATCGATGCTCAAGAAGTATGTGCGGGATCCGTCACATATTCTTGAGAAACCACCGGTGGAGATCCGGGAGGACCTGCAATATGCTGTAGAACCAGTGAAGATAGTGGGCCAACAGGTGAAGAAACTTAGGAACAAGGAAATTCCTATGGTGAAGGTTCTGTGGAGGAGTGATCGAGTCGAAGAAGAAACCTGGGAGACTGAGGTCTCAATGAGGGAGCAATACCCGTTTCTTTTCGATTAGACACGTTGATTTCGGGGACGAAATCCCAAATGAGGGGGGGGGGGTGAACTTGTAACACCGTCCCCAAGTATACTTACTTTTGTGTAAATTATGTATTGAACCTTATGCAATGGTTAATGAATTTACGAGGTTGTAAATTTTTGTTAATTCTTTTGCGTAAATAGTAAAGTGCACGTGGGGCCCACATGGGAGCAGGGACCACCCGATATTACCGAGACCGCATATTTTATTCATCTTGGTATAGATAATAGTTATATGGTGGTGGACATTTACTTTGGGCCATAAGAAAGGCATTGGGTTGACCGATTGGTCAAACAAGGCCCAATTACCGGTTTTGGGTAATTTATCGGATAACAGTCCGAAATGAATTTCGGGGACTTCCAAATTAAAGTTGGGGAATGTATAATCATCCAAAAGGCCCATTATGATGGGGAGTAAGTGTTATATTTTATTCGACCCAATAAAATAAAATATAATTAAAACAGTCCGAGAAATACAACTTTCGGGACCGATTGTACACTTCGGGACATAATGGGATGGCCTCCCACATGAGTGGGGGCCACCCCACGTTTTTGAGAGCTCTTGGTTGACAAGGGGAGCTGCACAACATGGGTTGAGAGGTGTGTGTGGGCTGAGAGTGATGGTTGGGTGAGAGTTGACCCAAGGTGGACCTCCCCCCTCACTTATTTTCCATTTGAGACAAAAGGAGTCTCCTCACCCCTTCCCCCTATGTTTTGTGCGTCCAAGCCACCCCCAATCAAGGAGGAGAGCTCTGCAAACTTTCATCTCCATAGCCAAGAGAGCTCAAGGAAGCAAGGAGCTCAAGGAAGAAGAAAAAGGTTGCAAAAGTAGAGAAAAACCTTGAGAATAAAGGTGAGAAGCTCCTTAACAACTTTTCTTCCATCTTTTGATTTCATATGACTTATATATCATATGAAATACCCTTAAGGATGTTCTACATGGTTTTAAGTGTGGAACGAGGGAGTCGGAAGTAGCTCTAAGTCCAAGAACGGACTTAGGAGCCAAAACGACCGGTTAGCCGGAAAATAACCTTTTAAAGGTTGTTTGTAATGATATGGGTTTTGTGATGATAAAACCTTGTTAGGCACTTGTCAAGGGTGATTTAAGAGCCTTCACGAAGTTTAAGAGTCGCCGGAGTTATCGCCGGAGTTCGTCAAAGTTCGCCGGAGTTTGGCCGGAGTTCAACCGAGAAGGGTAGAACTTCATCACGCTCATTCGAGGTGAGTGGGCGGCTTAATGTCTTATAACTCTTGGGTTAATTATGAGATTACCTAAGTAAATGTTATATGTGTTCATAATGATGTTTAAAAGATGCTTAAACATGTGATTATCCAAAGTGATTAGACTTATATGTATGACCCATTGATATCATAAATGAAGTATGATATGAAAATGTTTATAAAAACATATATGATGTTTTAAGGGATAAAAGGGGCATAAAATGCTTGGTTATAACTTAATACATGTTGGGATTAAGTTTGACGCAAATCGGGTTTGAAATGGCGAGTCAACGAAAATGTTGACTTGGTTGCCCAGGGGGTAACCGGCGCCGGTTATAGGCAAAACCGGCGCCGGTTATGGATCGGCATGGCCGGTTTAATTAAATTAATTAATAACCGGCGCCGGTTATGTCAAAACCGGCGCCGGTTTGGCACTGTTTTGCCTATATGTTGATTTTAATGCATGAATTGCATGGATGATTATGCTTAGGCCTTAAGACTTGGTTTGGTCTTGATTATTGATTATGATATAGACCTTATCTAGGATGATATGTGGTAAATCATAAGTCGGGTGGAGTACCCAAGGATCGGGCGGTTATCCTCAAAACTCGGTTATATAGGGTGGAGTACCCAAGGATCGGGCGGTTATCCTCAAAACTCGGTTATAGGGTGGAGTACCCAAGGATCGGGCGTGTATCCTCAAAACTCGGTTATATAGGGTGGAGTACCCAAGGATCGGGCGTGTATCCTCAAAACTCGGTTATAGGGTGGAGTACCCAAGGATCGGGCGTGTATCCTCAAAACTCATAAAATATCATTTTGTAATTTAGGACCGGGCGGTGTCCTCATGTTAAGATGATTGAACCAGGAGGAGTTCTATACACTCATAGGTATATGGGTGGGTTGGGGTTTAAGCCAAGGTTACCGGCTATATTATTTCCCAAATAAACAATGACCTACGGGTCGGGTATTTCCAAGTGTATATATATAATGATATGTATTTCATAACTTGGGGGAAAGAACTATATGTATATGTATCACCCTATGTTTGGGTCTTATACTTGAAACGTTAGTTATTCTACATTTAGCCTGCTACTCGCTCGGTACTTGTACTGACCCCTTCGGGGGGCCCACCATTTCAGGTTGAAGTTCAAGCTTGCATTCTCACCTTGCTCGGTGAAGTAATCTAAAGGGAGACGTGGTTCGTGCTTCCTTTACCGTTTTAAACTATAAACTATGCTCATGGATAATTTGTAATAAGTACATTTGTTTTGGGCCTGCGAGTCCACGATTTGGCCATATGTGGCCCCTGATTGAATATTGAATATTTCCGCGATTCGTTCAATCCAAATATGTGATGTTGTTATGTATGTTTACTTACTGAGTATGGTATGAACAATGTTCATGGACGCCTTGTATGATTAAGTCACGTTGACTTGCGAGTGACGTCATTTAGTCATACGGCGGTTGTACACGCGCTTGGACGCGGTCCGGGGCGTGACATGTATACTGTCAAAGGCTTAGTTCTTGGTATGTACCAAATCGTTGGTTGGACTTCTCTTGAGTTGAAGTTAGACAAATTCTACTTTGTCATGTGATCTACTGTTTTTGTAGTAATGCTTAAGGCAGTCTCATTAAGTCACAATATTGCATTGTTTATTTTCTTTTCTTGTGCACAATATTGTGTAATGACACTCGCTGAAGCATATTTGCGGGACTATCGATGGATGTTGAAATGTCATCGGTAGTTGAATCGGTAGGGTCCTTAGCAGCTGCTTAGAGTTGGAGTTTTTAAGGGTTGTAGGGAAGTTGCAGAAACTCAGAAAACTTCCACCTACATTTTCAAACCATTGAAAACTAGATTGACTTTTAACTTAGAAGCTTGATTACAAAAAAACTAGAATGACTTATTTTCATTTATTAACCCTTTTTATGTATTCCTTTATCCATTTACTATAAGAGATTTTATAGAATTATCTTTCAATAGTTTTTCCATTTTGTTCTTCTCCCCCATTTTTATTTTCTTTCCTTTTTATGTATTCCTATACGTTGTAGTTTCTTTTTATAATTTTGTCCCGGCTACTTGTTTAAATTTTTTCATTAAATTTTTTACAAAAGAGAAAAATATATTGGTGGTAGAATCTAAGGTAAGAAAAGGAAAAGGGAAATAAACAAGTGGAAACAAAAAGAAAGTAAAATAAAAAATCAGTAGGGTGAGAGAGAGATCTTGTACAAGAAAGGAACTAATCCGAAAAATACATATTTTTTTTAAGAAAACGAAAAAAAAGGGAGAATAATAATAGATAAACAGTAAAAGGGAGAAAAAAAGGAAACAATAGAATACATAAACATGGAAAAAATAAAAATAAGAATAAGAATACAAAAAGGGAACCAAAGAATAGGATAAAAATAAAAGAGAAAACTTTTAGGGAGTAAGAAAAAAGAAAAAAACCGGAATAACAGGTCATCAACTGGTGGGGGAACGATGAAAAAAGATGAGGTGCAAATGTTGGATTATTCCCGAAATACTGTTAGGTGGACTATCGTTAGAATACCGCTAAAAGGTGAGTAGTGTCACGCCCCGGACCCACCGGACACGTCAACAACCCGCCGTACAGTACGAATAGTCAACCGCAGTCCAACTCATCCATACTATACTAGGCGTCATGAATACCATTCACAATAGTACATCCATAAACAATCATAATGCAAAATATTTAATCAAGCAGCGGAAACATTAATTCAAATATCCAAGCCACACGTGGCAAACACGGGCATACAAGCCCCAAATAAACATTCAAATAGTATCCATGAGCATTATTTGAAAATGTTTTCAAAACAGGAACGGAAGAAGCACGAACCACGTCTCCTTCCTTGAACCTCCCCAAAGCAACGGCGGCGGTAGCAACCTTCAAGTCCTACCTGAAACTGTGAGGTGGCCTCCCCCGTGAAGGGGAGGTCAGTACTTGGAAGCATTTGACAAGTACAATGACAACTATACTAAGTATAATCAAAGTTTCAATTTCCAAGACCCTCAAATAGGGTGATAATATATTATAGGTCATAACCCGTGGTTTCCCCCTTTGAAAATATACTTACTTTATATATAAAGTCAAGTAGTCGGCCCGAAGACCCATGTTTTCTTTGAAAACGTTCAACCCTTTTCCCGTGACTTCAAGTCACGCCCATCTATATTTATTTACCATGCTAGAGGCTTCCTCTAGTCATGTTTCACCGTGCTAGAGGCTTACTCTAGTCACTACATTCGGTGTTAGAGGCTTCCTCTAATCACCTTACCTACTTTGTGCTGGAGGCTTCCTCCAGTCACCTTAGATTATGCTAGAGGCTTCCTCTAGTCATCCTATTCTACGCTAGAGGCTTACTCTAGTCGTCCTACACGAATGCTGGAGGCTTCCTCCAGTCATTCTTCATCGTGCTAGAGGCTTCCTCTAGTCACGATACTAACTCACTAGCAATTTCTATGCCTAGAGTTCTCAATCTCGAGTAGCCAAGGAGGCCTACTCCTAATGTAACTTAGTGGTTACCCATTCCTACCTTAAGGCATCTCATAAGACTACTTAAGGTGCATCCTTCACAATCCAAGTCCTTAGGATTTGTTCTATCACTTTTTATACAACATTCCCGATTAGTAAATTAAATACTAATCCATAAATCTTTAAACAGTCAAGCTCCTTAACTCATAGTTATAAGGCTCATTTCTATGGATTTTTCTAATCCGTATACGATTTATTCTCAATATCAAAAATATCACTTTTATCCATTCATGATTTCTATACATGAAGTAAAAGTATATTTCATCACAAAAATTAATGGTTTATACAATCATTATACCTTCACATTTATTATGCATCATCATACACAATCTCTCATAAATTTGTATGTTATGCATCTTCTATTCACAAACAATGATATTTCCATTTAGGCATTATTAAGCATTAATAATCCATGAAAATCACATTTACTTACTTTAGGTAATCTTATGAAATTAACCCAAAGATTATAAGCAATATAGTCAGCCATCCTCACCTTGTGATGTGCTACAATAGTTGCCTTTGCTAAGCCCCTCGATCAATCCCCGTTCTAGGCCGATTGAAAGTGAAATTCCTGGACAGCAGCCAAAAGCCGGGCGGCTTTCACAAAAGCCGGGCGGCTTTCGTGGTCTGCAACTACGAACAGCTTCCTTGAAGTGGCGGTTTCCGGTGGTTTCAACTCCTATCGATTCCACGACTCTTCTAAGTTAAATACCACTACTTTATAACAATATTCTACACTTTTAAACGTGTAGAACTTCATGTTTTATCCACCATATGATTTACTAAAAAATCATACAACAATAATACTAGTTAAAAGTGTTTGTTGAGTTCTTACCTCCAACACACCTCCTTTCCTCTTGGGTTTTCTTCCTCCAACAATGGAGTTTGTGAGAGCTTTTTCCCTGAGCTTCTTACCCTTTGTTTGGCCGAGAGAGTGCAAGGGAGATGAGGGAAGATGCCTTCTCAATCAACACAAAATGATTGTGTGAGAGACATAGGCATGGGCTTTTGTCTCAAAGGAGACTTCTCCCTTCAATCATCCGCACAAACCCAAAATGTGTGGTCCCCCTCCCTTATTATTTGAGTCTAATTAGTGTGTAGGATACCCCAAGTGGGTGTAGGAAGTCCCTCCCAATTATTCCTGCTATTTTGGGCAGGTTGGGCCAACATAGCACTCGGGTTGTCCAAATATTTTTATCAACTTTAGTTGGCACATTATTGGACTCCTAGAATTATTATGATAACCCAACTAAATATTTGGTAGCCCATTCTCACATAATGGACCTGATAAATAATTTAATTAATCGCACAATAATTAAATATACCAGTCAATTACACGAATTTTATTCGCTAGGAAATTTAAATACATATCAAATTCCGAATCCGAATATATTCGGGTGCGGTGTCACAAGTTCACCCCCCCTTAACGGGAATTTCGTCCCCGAAATTCACAAATTCTTATTCAAACAGAAATGCATGTTGCTCCTTCATTAAGGCTTCCGTTTCCCAAGTTTCTTCTTCAACTCGGTCACTTTTCCAAAGGATTTTAACCATTGGAACCTTCTTGCTCCTCAACTTCTTTACTTGCCTATCAAGTATCCTTACCGGTCGAACGGCATAGTTCAAGTCCTCACGTATCTCCACAGGTGGTTTCTCTAACACGTGAGACGGATCCGGTACATATTTCTTTAGCATAGACACGTGGAACACGTTATGTATTTTCTCCAATTCTGGAGTCAACTGCAATCGGTATGCTACGGCCCCAATTCTTTCAAGAATCACAAATGGCCCTATGTAGCGTGGGTTAAGTTTCCCTCGGCTTTGAAATCGGATGATTCCTTTCCAAGGTGAAACTTTCAAGAATACCTCATCTCCCACCTTAAACTCTAAGGCTCTCCGGCGTTTATCGGCATAGCTCTTCTGTCTATCCTGGGCCGCCTTAAGCCTATCACGAATCACCTTCACCTTTGACTTGGTGATCTCCACCAATTCCGTGCTCTCGAGCTTGGCCATGCCAACCTCATCCCAACACAACGGTGTACGACATTTCCTCCCATACAATGCTTCGTATGGAGGCATGCCGATACTTGCCTGATAACTGTTGTTATAGGCAAACTCAACAAGTGTTAAATGGTTGTCCCAACTTCCTTGGAACTCCAATGCACAAGCTCTCAACATATCCTCCAAAATCTGTATAACCCTCTCGGATTGTCCATCTGTCTGGGGATGAAAAGCAGTGCTGAACTTCAACTTCGTTCCCATGGACTCTTGAAACTTTGGCCAAAATCGTGATGTGAATCGTGGATCCCTGTCGGATACAATGGTGATAGGAACCCCATGTAACCTCACGATCTCATCCACATACAATTTGGCTAACCTCTCAAGCGCATAGGTAGTGTTGATAGGTAGAAAATGTGCACTCTTCGTGAGCCTATCAACCACAACCCATACGGCATCATAGTTCCTCACAGTTCGTGGTAGCCCTACCACAAAATCCATAGTCACGTGCTCCCATTTCCATTCTGGAATGGAAAGTGGCTGCAATAACCCAGCTGGATGCTGATGTTCTGCCTTAACTTGCTGACAAGTAAGGCATCTACTGATGTACTCGGCTATTTCTCTCTTCATACCAGACCACCAGTAACTCTCTTTCAAGTCACGGTACATCTTCGTGCCCCCTGGGTGCATGGCATAGGCCGATGAATGAGCTTCCTCTAAGATGGACTTTCGGAGCTCATCATCTGCCGGTACACACACTCGGTCACGAAATAGTAAGAGACCGTCATCTCTTTCCCTGAAGTCCTCCACCGGTCCCGCTTGCATGCGCTCCCGGATCTTCATAATTTCTTCGTCAGTTTCCTGACCCTTCTTGATCTCATCAATCAAAGTAGGTCTCACCTCAAACCGTGCCAACAAGGCACCATTGCTAGATACCTCCAGTTGGGCTCTTAATGCCCTCAAATTTGCTATCAATGCCCCAGATGAGCTCTTCCGGCTCAAGGCATCTGCCACCACATTGGCCTTGCCTGGATGGTACTCAATCACCAGGTGGTAGTCTTTTATCAACTCCATCCACCGTCTCTGCCTCATGTTTAACTCTTTCTGAGTAAACACGTACTTCAAGCTCTTGTGGTCAGTGTATATGTGGCATGTCTCCCCGTAGAGATAATGTCTCCATATCTTGAGTGCAAACACCACTGCCCCGAGCTCTAAATCATGAGTAGGATAATTTACCTCATGCTTCTTCAACTGTCGTGAAGCATAGGCAATTACCCTCCCCATTTGCATCAACACACATCCAAACCCTTGGATGCTAGCATCACTATAGACATCGTACCCCATACCCTGTTTGGGTAAGGCAAGTACCGGTGCCTCGGTCAATCTCTTCTTTAATTCCGTGAATCCCTTCTCACATTTGTCATCCCATGCAAATTTAGCTCCTTTTCGAGTGAGTTTCGTCAATGGCGATGCCAAAACGGAGAACTTCTCCACGAACTTTCTGTAGTAGCCTGCCAATCCAAGGAAACTACGAATTTCCTTGACATTCTTTGGCCTCTCCCATTCGGTAATGGCTTCTATCTTCTTGTTATCCACCGCAATTCCCGATCCCGAAACCACATGCCCGAGAAAGCCAATCTTCTTTAGCCAAAATTCACATTTAGAAAATTTGGCATAGAGTTGTTTCTCTCGTAGTGTCTCAAGAACGAGTATCAAGTGTTCCTCATGCTCTTCCTCACTCTTTGAGTAGATCAAGATGTCATCTATGAACACTATCACGAATCGGTCCAAGTATTTGTGGAATACTCGGTTCATCAAGTCCATGAATGCCGCCGGGGCGTTTGTTAACCCAAACGACATAACAAGGAACTCAAAATGTCCATACCTAGTGCGGAAGGCACTCTTAGGTATGTCATCCTCTTTGATCTTCAATTGATGGTACCCCGACCTCAAGTCAATCTTCGAGAACACAGTTGCTCCTCGTAATTGGTCAAACAAGTCATCAATCCTAGGCAAAGGATACCTATTCTTGATTGTGACCTTGTTCAGTTGACGATAGTCAATGCACATTCGAAGTGTACCATCTTTCTTTTTCACGAAAAGAACCGGTGCTCCCCACGGGGAGTGGCTTGGTCTAATGAAACCGTTATCCAAAAGCTCTTGCAATTGGGTTTTCAACTCGTTAAGTTCTGCGGGTGCCATTCGGTATGGCGGTATGGAGATTGGTTTGGTGCCGGGCTCGACCTCGATCACAAATTCAATCTCCCTATTGGGTGGAAGTCCCGGTAAGTCCTTTGGAAAGACATCCGGATACTTGCATACCACCCTCACATCATCAATGCTCGTCTCTTCTTTTGTTTTGTCTACCACGTATGCTAGATATGCGTGGCAACCCTTTCTCATCATACTCCTAGCTCTTACGGCGGATATGATACAACTATTGGATTGGGCCCGATCCCCCTCGAAGCGTAAGGTTACCCCTTCATCGCCTTCGAGTTCAAGTATCTTTGTGTAGCAATCGACCCTAGCATGATGTTTCTCAAGCCAATCCATCCCCAGGATTGCATCGAATTCAATCATACTCAGCGGTACGAAATCACACGTCAAGTTTTGGCCCTCCACTTCCACCTCACACGATGGATAGTGGCTATCTCTCTCGATGTCTTCCCCTAGAGGTGTGGATACCAATAGGGCTTGAGCCATCGGTACAAGTGGTTCTTTGAATCCCCCGGCAAACGCCTCACTCACGAATGATCGTTGCGCCCCGGTGTCAATGAGGATTCTTGCGTCTCTCCCGTTAATCTTTAGTGTTCCTACATTCATAAGCAATGTAAGACACACTTCCCACTTATTAGACTCATTTCTTAGGTAAAAGAGTACCCCGGCTATGGTTTGGATGATCGTCCTCTAACGCCCCATCCCGATTCCATCCCGGTTCCCACCCAAAAACCAACACCGTGCACCAATAAGTGAAAGCCGGCCGCTTTTCGTGAAAGCCGGCCGGTTTTCGTACCTTGGCCTTCGGCTCGGAATGGCTGGTTACGTAAGCCGGCCGGTTTTCGCCAAAGCCGGCCGGTTTTCTGTCGCCGAAAGAATTCCCAATTTTAATTCCTAAAAGCCGGCCGGTTCTTACGAATGCCGGCCGGTTTTCGTTAACAGCGCCTCACACCGGAGACGCCTGAACACAAGCCGGCCGGTTTTTACGAAACTCGGCCGGTTTTCCTCCGCCGAATGATTTTAACAAAAATCCTTTACGAAAGCCGGGCGGCTTTCGTCAACGTCGGGCGGCTTATGGTCGCCGTAGGATTTATGTAATAAATCATAGACAAACGTCGGGCGACGTTCGTCAAAGCCGGGCGGCTTTCGCCCCAGGCAGATATCTGTCCACTTCTTTGAACTTTAAACAGGCTGGGTTGGCCATATAACTTCTACATTCCAACATTAATATTGTTTACAAGGAAATAACATCAAAAGTTCAAGAATTTACCCGCGACGGAGTCCGGGTTAGCACGTGCATCGGCTTCCGTAATCGCATAGACCCTCGCTTGGGTCCTCCCTTGATTCACGGACGGTGCATTACTTGTGCTAGCTCCACCGTGCCCCGTGTTTGCGTGAGGTGCCGCTGTCCGGTTCCTGCTCATCGTGGTCCCACCACTCGGCCCGGCACTCACGGCTCGCCCAAGTTGCGGGCAACTTGACCTCATATGCTCCGTGTCACCACATTGATAGCACCTCGGGGGATCACGACACTTGCCCACGTGGTTTCTCTTGCAATTCTTGCATTTGGGCGCTGTTGGGGCTTGTGATCCCGAGTGTTGTCCACTCATCCCCGGGTTTCCTCTCGATGGCGGTGCAGGGGTCTTAAATGAGCTCCCTCCCCCGTGGTTCCCCTTCTTATTGGAACCTTGGGGGCCTTGGTTCTCCCATTTTCTTTTCTTTGCCTCCTCGGCATTCCTTTGCTTTCTTTCTTCCCATTCTTTCTCCCCCTTCAAGCCCTGCTCAACAACTTGACTAAACGTCATATTAGGCAATTGTGTTGCCCTCTCACGTATGTCAAGGTCCAAGGCGTCCCAGAAGTGGTTCACCATCCGGTTCTCATCACATGCATATTCCGGTATGAACTCGGCAAGCTCCCGGAATTTGTGCTCAAGCTGCCTCACAGTATACTTGCCTCCTTGGGTCAAGTTGGTGTATTCTCTCATTTTCAAGTTCACCTCGAAATCGGAGTAGTATTGACTGAAGAATTCTTGGCGGAAGTTCTCCCAAGTGACTGCCTCACCATACTTCCCCTTGACGCCGTCCCACCACGTGGACGCCATTCCCTCTAGCAACCTCGTTGCCACTCTCAACTTCATGATCGACGGCAGCTCCATGTCAAGAGCCGCTTCGTTGAATCTCTTGATCCACTCGGCCGCAATGGAGATGTCTCCCGTTCCATCAAACGGTTTACACCCCAAGTCTCTTGCCTCCTTGAGGTACTTTGAGATCCTTATTATCGGGACCTCGGTACCTCGATCATTCCGGGACTCTACATGTCCCCTAGAACTCACACGGCTTCCTCCCCTGGAAGTCCCTCCCAAAGCACGCCTTGCCCGGCGCCTTTGGCGATCCTGTTGGTATTGACGGAGTAGCTCCTCCATCCTTTCTAGAGCGTCATCATCGTCGCTCTCATCATCATCATATTCCCCATCATATGGGGTCTCAACCGGCTCGGTTCCCGGTTGATACGTCGAATCCTCCTCGGAATCGTATTGCTCATCAATAGTCTCAACATGGCCGTCACTCACCGTCAATGAGTGACCTGCACGGCCCTGCCCACGAGACGCCCTCGATGCCCCTCGACTGCCATGTTGGGATCCTCCCGGTGCCTGGCCAGTCGGGTTTCTTCGAGTGACTTTACCGGTACGTCCCATTTCTGAAAGAGATAGAGATTGAGTCATTAGACCCGTATCAAATGTCAAATGACGGATAGGCACTTAAAGACATCCTTTGGCTCAAATCGCCGCCATGCCAATTGTTAAGGGTACCATCTTAACAATTAGAGACCTTGCCACTCAAGTACCAAAAGTTCTATAAGTACAAAACTTTATGCTCATGGTTTCCAAAATCATTTTCAAAAAGAGTTTTGAAGCTTCATTATGAAGTTTACGGACTAAGGCTCTGATACCAATTAAATTGTCACGCCCCGGACCCACCGGACACGTCAACAACCCGCCGTACAGTACGAATAGTCAACCGCAGTCCAACTCATCCATACTATACTAGGCGTCATGAATACCATTCACAATAGTACATCCATAAACAATCATAATGCAAAATATTTAATCAAGCAGCGGAAACATTAATTCAAATATCCAAGCCACACGTGGCAAACACGGGCATACAAGCCCCAAATAAACATTCAAATAGTATCCATGAGCATTATTTGAAAATGTTTTCAAAACAGGAACGGAAGAAGCACGAACCACGTCTCCTTCCTTGAACCTCCCCAAAGCAACGGCGGCGGTAGCAACCTTCAAGTCCTACCTGAAACTGTGAGGTGGCCTCCCCCGTGAAGGGGAGGTCAGTACTTGGAAGCATTTGACAAGTACAATGACAACTATACTAAGTATAATCAAAGTTTCAATTTCCAAGACCCTCAAATAAGGTGATAATATATTATAGGTCATAACCCGTGGTTTCCCCCTTTGAAAATATACTTACTTTATATATAAAGTCAAGTAGTCGGCCCGAAGACCCATGTTTTCTTTGAAAACGTTCAACCCTTTTCCCGTGACTTCAAGTCACGCCCATCTATATTTATTTACCATGCTAGAGGCTTCCTCTAGTCATGTTTCACCGTGCTAGAGGCTTACTCTAGTCACTACATTCGGTGTTAGAGGCTTCCTCTAATCACCTTACCTACTTTGTGCTGGAGGCTTCCTCCAGTCACCTTAGATTATGCTAGAGGCTTCCTCTAGTCATCCTATTCTACGCTAGAGGCTTACTCTAGTCGTCCTACACGAATGCTGGAGGCTTCCTCCAGTCATTCTTCATCGTGCTAGAGGCTTCCTCTAGTCACGATACTAACTCACTAGCAATTTCTATGCCTAGAGTTCTCAATCTCGAGTAGCCAAGGAGGCCTACTCCTAATGTAACTTAGTGGTTACCCATTCCTACCTTAAGGCATCTCATAAGACTACTTAAGGTGCATCCTTCACAATCCAAGTCCTTAGGATTTGTTCTATCACTTTTTATACAACATTCCCGATTAGTAAATTAAATACTAATCCATAAATCTTTAAACAGTCAAGCTCCTTAACTCATAGTTATAAGGCTCATTTCTATGGATTTTTCTAATCCGTATACGATTTATTCTCAATATCAAAAATATCACTTTTATCCATTCATGATTTCTATACATGAAGTAAAAGTATATTTCATCACAAAAATTAATGGTTTATACAATCATTATACCTTCACATTTATTATGCATCATCATACACAATCTCTCATAAATTTGTATGTTATGCATCTTCTATTCACAAACAATGATATTTCCATTTAGGCATTATTAAGCATTAATAATCCATGAAAATCACATTTACTTACTTTAGGTAATCTTATGAAATTAACCCAAAGATTATAAGCAATATAGTCAGCCATCCTCACCTTGTGATGTGCTACAATAGTTGCCTTTGCTAAGCCCCTCGATCAATCCCCGTTCTAGGCCGATTGAAAGTGAAATTCCTGGACAGCAGCCAAAAGCCGGGCGGCTTTCACAAAAGCCGGGCGGCTTTCGTGGTCTGCAACTACGAACAGCTTCCTTGAAGTGGCGGTTTCCGGTGGTTTCAACTCCTATCGATTCCACGACTCTTCTAAGTTAAATACCACTACTTTATAACAATATTCTACACTTTTAAACGTGTAGAACTTCATGTTTTATCCACCATATGATTTACTAAAAAATCATACAACAATAATACTAGTTAAAAGTGTTTGTTGAGTTCTTACCTCCAACACACCTCCTTTCCTCTTGGGTTTTCTTCCTCCAACAATGGAGTTTGTGAGAGCTTTTTCCCTGAGCTTCTTACCCTTTGTTTGGCCGAGAGAGTGCAAGGGAGATGAGGGAAGATGCCTTCTCAATCAACACAAAATGATTGTGTGAGAGACATAGGCATGGGCTTTTGTCTCAAAGGAGACTTCTCCCTTCAATCATCCGCACAAACCCAAAATGTGTGGTCCCCCTCCCTTATTATTTGAGTCTAATTAGTGTGTAGGATACCCCAAGTGGGTGTAGGAAGTCCCTCCCAATTATTCCTGCTATTTTGGGCAGGTTGGGCCAACATAGCACTCGGGTTGTCCAAATATTTTTATCAACTTTAGTTGGCACATTATTGGACTCCTAGAATTATTATGATAACCCAACTAAATATTTGGTAGCCCATTCTCACATAATGGACCTGATAAATAATTTAATTAATCGCACAATAATTAAATATACCAGTCAATTACACGAATTTTATTCGCTAGGAAATTTAAATACATATCAAATTCCGAATCCGAATATATTCGGGTGCGGTGTCACAAGTAGTTTCAATGTTTCCTTTAATTAAATCATACCTTTGGATTTTAATATCAATTAAACTGTGAATTCCTTAGTTTTTTTAAATATGCATAAGCAAAGGTAATTTGGGTTAATGGAAAATTCAACAATTTGGAACACGAATTGGTTCTTTTTTGAATTGGCTATAGTAGGTGCAACATATTGGGCACAACTCGCACGTAGTGCGTACGCTGCTAGTGTGTGTGTGTGTGTGTGTTTGTGTGTGTGTGTGTTCCTGAGAACCACCTTAAGAGGGTGTGGTAAATGTCAGGGAACATTTACCAAAATTTTATTAAAAAATATAAAATATATTGATATCGAAATTTGATCTCCAATTAGTATATTTATTGATGATTGGTCCTTTAAACATACTGCCCTACTCTCTAAACATAAGTCGAAATTCTGTTTGAGAATGATCCATTAGTGGAAAATAGAGATGATTGGTCCTTTAAACATACTGCCCTACTCTCTAAACATAAGCAGGAGAGGACTTTTTGGAAGCAGAAGACACATATTAAATGGTTAAAAGAGGGTGATTCCAATACTCAATTTTACTATTCATATGTGAACACTAGAAGAAGGATGCAACAAATTACCTCTATCAAAGATTCAGTGGGCCAACTATGTACAGATGTGGATGATATTGGTAAGGTTTCTAAACGGTACTTCAGAGAGATATTCTCTTAAGAACATATGCATAATGTCGAAGAAATCTTAAAACATGTTTCAGAGTATTGAATGATAGCGACAATAACATGCTTCTACTCTTGCCTAATGCTGATGAAATTAAGAAGGCAGTTTGGGAGCTTAACAAAAATGGAGCTCCAGGTCCAAAGGGGTTTAATGGGGTCTTTCAGAAAATGTTGGCATACTATAGGAGGGGATGTAGCAACGAGTCCTGATGTAGCACTCAAAAAGTGTTGCTTTAACTATTTTGCAACAGTTTACCTATCTCATGTAACATGTTCTATGTGCCGCATATTGTTCATTTTGTTGTAGTGATTAACGAATTAATAGTTAATTATAAAACCGTCTTAAATACATTTATGACGCACTATAAGTTAAACAACATAGGATATCAAGTGTTATTCATTGTTTTCATGGTAGTCTCATGCTTGTCTTATACTTCCGCAATTTATCACGTGAGCTATACTATTGATAAAAGTTATATATTTGGCTTTTAAATTAAATTTAACAAATTAATAGTTAATCAGAAAAGAAGTGTTTTGAATGTATTTATGAATCAATAAATATGAAACCATAAAGCACTAATTTTCGTCATCATATTTTCATACTTGTCTCATACTTCCACACTTTATCACCATGAAGTTTTTTTTTTTAATTTAGGGTTATTGAACTATAAGTTATAATGTATTTTTAAAAAGTTTACCTTATTGGTTTGATTAGTTAAAATTTTGCAGTTTTCAGCCGAAGACACACTTCTCAAGTTATTTTTTCCATGTATAAATAAATATATATAGTGCCTGGTTCCGGTAAGAATATTTCTTTCCGTGAAAAATGAGAACGGTCCAAAACGATGCACATCATGATTCACAGATGTGCACATTTATGGTTATGATAGATAATGCACATTTCTAATCTACAAAAAAAGTTGATTTTATTTATGAAAAGGCCATCACATTTTTTTATTATCATGGTAGTACACATTTATGTTTCACATAATGCACAATCTTCAAATCTAACGCTTTATAATCATTCTTATTTCTTTTCTTAGACTATGTTCTCATTTCAATCAAATTATGTGTGTGTACGCGGGCACACACACAAGCATAATAAGTTGACAATTAAAATATACTTCATATTAAGTTTTGATACATATCTGAGAATAAAAAGGAATTAAGTTGACAACATTATGAAAACTAAAAGTGAAAAATATGATGTGAAAAGAAGTTATATACTTTGTAACCAAGCATTCCAGCTCAACTGGTTGTGAGGTTACCATGTCTAGCGGGAGGTCTCGAGTTCGAAACCTGCTAGGCACATAAGGGTTCGAAATTCAATGGAGCGAGTTTCAGCCCTGATTAAAAAATAATCAAGGGATGTGCCTAGCGGAGTAAAAAAAAGAAGTTATATACTTTGTATGACTATTATGTTGATCAAAATTGAAAACCTAATTGTTTGCTAACAAAGAATCACATGAAATGAAATTCACACCATAAAAATGAATGTCAATCAATTAAATCATAGATAATTTAACCGTGATATGACAAATATATATATATATATATATATATATATATATATATATATATATATATATATATATATATATATATATATATATATATATATAGAGGTAAGAGATCAAATACAAACCATGCTTAAAATACTAACCTACAAACTCAATAATATGCAACACTTTGAACTTCAATATGCAGTACAAATAATTTAAAGATGCACACTGTGAATTTCAATATGCATTACAAATAATATGCAACACTTTGAACTTTAATATGCAGTACAAATAATATGCAACACTTTGAACTTCAATATGCAGTACAAATAATGTAAAGATGCACAGTTTGTGATAGTTTGTAGGTTAGCATGGGAAGACTAGTTTGTATGTGATCTCACCCCTATATATATATATATATATATATATATATATATATATATATATATATATATATATATATATAATAGAGATTAAATACAAACCTATCTTAATATGCTAACCTACAAACCTAATCCTAGCCATCCATCTTAATTAGATTACCACACGGTTGAACTTTTAATTGATGGGCTAAGTAGTCTTTTTAGTTTATTCTTATTTTTGGAAAAATCATACGTACTCCCTAATTTCCCTAACTAACCGATTTTGTGGTTATTTACTTTCCATCCACGTTCATTCATCAACATCCATCGCCAAAAAAGTACACCGTCTCCATCTCCTTCTCCGCTTCCATCTTCGTCTCCATCCCTACACCATTCCATCTCCAAACGTTTGTTTGAATCTTTCATCTTCATCTCATTCGATAACAATTGCTTTAGTTATTCAGTTCATAGCAACCATTGATAGGGAACTTCTCTGCAACATAAGTAACTCTTCTCTGATTTGGTTATAACTTCATCTCCATTTTCTTCCCCATGAAATTATGCACTTCGGATTTTTTTTAATTCTTTATATGAAATTTAAAAAATTCTGACGTTTAAGATTTGAATCCAGTGTGCATGCCGGAAAAACTCTTTTGTCTATTATGAAATTTATCATATTTAATGTTTTGATTGTTTGTGTTCATGAAGTTCATCAATTTCATATTTATGCAAAAAAAATGTTTAAATATTTCTACGTTAATGTGCTAGAAACTATGAATTTTGTGACCTAATGAATTTCGTATGCATGTCCATTAGTGCAGATATAATCTTACTAAAATGCAATATATATGAATTGTTAACTGCACATGTCACAATGATAAAATGCAACACATGAACTACTAAGGTGCAGACGCCAAAGCGGTAGGATGCAGTATGGATAAGATGCAACATATACATGGTCTTCTAAGATGTGCATGTCATCTTACTGAAATACAATATACTTTGTATGCACTTCTAAAAATGAACATGTGATGATGATACAATGCAACATATGAACTTTGAAAATCAGTCTAAAATGAATGCACATGTCACAATGATAAAATGCAACATATGAACTACTAAGATGCAGAGGCCAAAGCAGTAAGATGCAGTACAAACTTTTAAGATGTCATAGCAATAAGATGCAACATATGGTCTCCTAAGATGCACATGTCATCTTATTGAAATACTATATACTAGTACTTCGTATGAACTTCTAAAGTGAACATGTGACGATGATACAGTTCAACATACGAATTTTGAAAATGGTTGTAAAATGAATGCACTTGTCATAATGATAAAATGCGGTATCTGGACTTCCAAAGTGCAACGTAATAAATTAATGGGCTCAATATGACAACTATTACATAAATAATGATCACATCATGTGACTACAAGTGCATCATATGCACAACTAATATGCATACGTTATAATTATGAAGTGATTAATTTCGTAAATAAAGGAATTTATTTCACAAATATTATCATATGCAACATTATAATTATACAATGCTCATATCTTTATCTTAATATGCATTTCTCATGAAATGGGAGCTAGGTTTTGATAATTAAGTTTATTAAGGAGCGATTGACCGATCTATGAATTAAGAGATTGATTTTGTAAATGCTACAATTAATTATTAATTGCAAATGGTAGGTTAGTTTTCAATTTATGGCTAGGATCAATTCTGGAATTTAGCTTATCTGCGACTTACCCTCTATGAATTGCATATATTTAGATAATTAATTGATTAGTGCAAGGTTGACGGCAATTCCAGGGAAATATGTTTTAAGATGACCTTAATAGCCTTGCAACGAATTCTTATACGGTAGTGGGTCTTAGGATTTTAATTTGCTACATCTCAATCCATGAACACCATCATGGATGTCATACACATGCCCATCCGTATTGTTCAATCCAACGGATGCATTTGGTTTGTAGATTTGCACCGGAAGCTTGGTTTGCATGGGATCTTCCCCCGATATATATATATATTGTGTAGTGTCATATAACACCACTACATTATTGAAAAATAAAAATAATACAATTATGTATTAGCTAGCATTACACACTACATCCAAAAAGTAAACATAACATAAATAATTGTGGCAATGCAACTTGAAGTGATGGTAATCATGGTAGGCATCCTTCCATTATCACTTCTCAACATCATCCCTTGAAAAATTGGCCAAGCATTTAATACTCCATAGCTAGCAAGAAACATTTGAATCATGAACATATCCCAACATTCCCCTTTTGAGATTATTACTCTTGTAGCTGCTTTGATGAATGCAACGACGTTGATGATTGCGGCGGTTGCTAAAGGCACGAACAAAGGTGATGACATCCCGAACTCGAAAAGTCCTTGTTCATAACGCTTTCCTTGATCTTTGTCAACTACCTTGCTTGTCAAATTGAACCCTTGCAGTGCAGGTATTCGGACTTGTTTGTTTATTATGAACTCAGCTCCTACAAATAAGTAGGACGACAGTGCTCTCATTAGCCACATCCTTTGGTCGCTCCACCACCTCTGAAATGTTCCATCGGTCGAAATGAAGTCATAACAATGTTGTGTGTTCGCTCCGATGAAGAGAAACACATATACAAGAACCCATGCGTCAGATGCCTGATATAACAAAGTAAAGTGTATTACAGTCATGTCATACGTATACATTAAGTACTCCATGTGCGGAAAAGCTTGACAAAAAAACAAGTTTCAAAGTTTAGCGCTTTGACATCTTAAGGAGGTTGTAATATTTGTATATGCATCTACACTTTTTAAATTTTGGGGGTAGCGAGACCCTCTCCAACTTCGTCTAACCCGTGTTATTATGTTATGTTCTCACTATGAATCAATAAAAAGCAAAAACAAAATGACACAAATTTGTCAATCTTAAGTCCCTCTGAACATGTTCACCACTTGTAATGTTCAATCCAATCACTTTGATTTTCATATTTATGAAATTTGCAATATTGAATCTAAGCTATCTATGCATGAAGAAGCATACCTAATGTTTCAAAATTAAAATAAGATACATAAAGTAATGATACATAAATCAATTGCGTGTCAAATAAAATAAGATACATAAAATACTGATAGTAATTACTAATCCCGAAAAATATATCTAAAAGTATACCTTATCATCCTTTTAGAATTAAAGTATGTATTACTCCGTATATATTTGAATACTTGATTTGCTTACAATTTAAGTCATTGGAATGATTTGACTTTTTTTAAAGGAAGGAAGTTTATTAAAAATGGCCAAAGCCAGAATTACAATGTGGAGAGAAAAAAGCTTAGGAAGCTGAATACAAATCAAATGTGGCACACACTAAACAATGTGCTACGAGCTGATTTTAATGAGACTATCTTTCTAGTAATAAGCAAATAAATATACAAAAAATATCAATACCATTTTCATATTACAAAATAAAAGTTAATTATAATTTGTTGCTACGAGCTAATATTAATGTTGACATGTTAATTTCTGTTTATAAACTCCTCTATCTCTTTTTAATTGCCCACTTTGAACTAAAAAAATTGACACTACATTGTTAATATATGATTAGAAGTAATACTAAACTTGTACCTTCGGAAAGATGGAAATTCCATTAAGGAGAGCGAGTTGAGGGAGATAAGCATATATCGTTATCGGAATGCACCAAATTGGCCAAAAGGCAAGGTGGGTATAACAATAACCCATTATGAAGCCAGCCGCACGAGTGCCATATGTTAGTGGGGAGTACTTTGAGAGAGCTACTTGTAAGAGACCAACCCCCCATCTCTTTTGTTGACTGAGTGTGTCACTTAGTGAAGTCGGTATGCTACCAAGAAAAGCTGCCCTTTTTGGGTTGCAATATACTGAATTCCATCCCTCACATGTAAGTCGGTAACCAGTATACATATCCTCCACCATTGATCCATATTTGAATCCCATATGAAAATATCAATCCATATTTCACTCTTGAAATGTGAACAGAGAAGAATCTAGGACGTATTTAGTATAATAAACACTCATTTTTTCCAATAATAAATCTATATACTATCGTATAGTTTTTTTTATTTACACAGTTATTAGGTTGGAGGATAAAATTACAATAATGAATTTTACATACATTTAACAACAGACATAGTTCATTAGTATTTGGTTATCAACCAACAGATTTACCAATGTTAGTAAAAGAAAAAAGAAGTTCTTTGGGAAGTTTTCTAAAAACACCTTTATGTTTTAGGAAAATGATCAAATAGTTATTTAGAAAAATACCACAAGACTACCTCGTAATTTTTTCTAAGTAGTTATAAAGTACCATACAACTATTACATTATAGAGGATTAATTAAAAAATACCAAAAACTTAATAACCATTCCAATTTGTGAGCACATTATTCCACTTTAGGCAAAAATTGAGTAGTATATGGTGGCTCTATCAATTAAATATCAGCAAATACTTTGAAGAGTTATGAGGTTTGCATTATCTTTACAAACTTGCTAAAAAATGTGAACCAAGAACTTTTTAATTTTCTTCATGAAAACTTAGCTTTTGAAATTGTGTTTACACCAAAAAAACTTTAAATCTCCTGCTCCAATTTCTTTAAGTCTGCACCTCACTTTAATGTTTTTGTGTTAGGTAGGACTACTAAGAGCATAGTGTAAAGTTCAACATTGATGTAAACATGGATTCTGAAAGTATTTATTTTTCTATTTGCTGGTGAGACAATTGAGACAAGTATGACCGACAATGTGATATTGAAATAGACTTCCTATATATGATACTTAAAGAAATGCAAAATAGTGTGATGCAAATAATATAGCTTAAAAACGTGAGGTAAAAAAATTAATGTTCGATGTAAATGTGGATACAAAATACAATTTTATCTTTTATATTTATAAGAGTCCATCAATACACAATGTAACTTTAATTTTACACATACCTTATAACCCCATCCATTATGGTCCTCATACTTGCACCTTGTAACTTTATGTGCAAGCTCCAAAATCTCAGGAGCCTTGATGGGCTTTGTTATAGCATAATCTGGACATAATTCCGAAATTTCAGGGTGAACAAAACTAGATGGGCCACCGAAGAATGTCCGTCGCCAGAAAAAGCTCCCAGTTCCATAATAATTTGGGCCTGAGAAGCCGTCCATGCCCATTGTGTTAATTTGGAAAACATGTTTATGTTCACTCCCATATATGTCAGCCTCGTTGATCCCATAAAAGCGTTGAGGAAACTGAATATAACCCAAATGGGGCCTTACTGAGCGGTCCATAAAGTAACATAAAGCCCGTTTAGGTGTTCTAGGATCATTGGAGTACATATCACAATCCAATGTTAGGATTATTGGGGCATTTGTCATAACACCAGAGACTCGAATCTTAATCATAATAAATTAAAGTTAGTACTCTGTATCAAACGCAATACAAAGACTTATCACTATAATTATTATCAAGAGTGTCTAAAATCATTTTCTATTTCACCCACCACACTCAAGTTATATGTATATTTGTGATTGCATCTTAATAACCCAATTTGATAGAAGTGTAATCAACAATAAACAATTGTAGACATATTGGGCTTTGACGTGCACTTGTCGTGAGTGCACTCAAAGTAAATTCAACACTAACACTTATACGTAGTATAGGTGAAGTAGAGTTCGTATCCACAGGGAAAGGAATAATTTTCTTTTTATATAAATAGTAAGTAAAGGGGGGTTTTGATTGTTGAGTGATTTAATTAAATTTAAACACGAAGATGAACGATTTATATGGGATTTAATTCAAAGATAAAATTGATTTGGTATTGCTACTTTCCACTTGTTGATATATTTTAGTCGATCATTGTTATATATATAACTTATCTCCTCTCGAATACTCAATCGAGGAGTATATCCAATTCATCGAGGATAGTTATTAACAACGACCGTTCATTAATAACCCTTACTATTAGTCAAGTATAGAACAACGCCATATACCGACTTGATAGTAGCATTTAATCTTTTAACTCCTTGATGAAATCAATTGAGATTGATAACCTTAACACAACGGTTTCGGTTTAACCAACAAAATTAATCTCTCTTAAGTCTATTAACCACGACCGTGCATTAATAAACCGAAGTTACTTACTTGTGAAACTATCAACGATTAACCATCGGTTCGTTGATCATTTCTAGTAGTAATTAATATATGAAACAAAACTAGTTGATCCTTTAAGTAATGTTCAAAATATTAATATGAAATATGCATAGGAATTAATTAATACTCAAGGAAGAATATTAAAGGGAATGAATCCTACTATAGTTAAATATCAAGATGTTAACTAATTGTCATCTTAGTAACACTCCCCGATATTAACATAGAGGAAGGAATAGCTATTACTAAAACCAATGTCAAGATGTTAACTAATTGTCATCTTAGTAACACTCCCCAACATTGATATAGAAATAGTATTTAAAGGAAGAATTAATATTCAAGGAAAAGAAGTTAAGAAAATAACTCACAACTTTAATAATCAACAAGCTTCAAGAGCAATACCAAGAAATGGAAGTTTAGCTCCTCATTTGGAGACTAAACATGCTAAAAGAAATATAGAGAAATGCTATTCTAAACTGAGCTTAAGAGTGTATAGGAATTGGTTTTTTATTGTGAAGGAAAGGGGGTGTATTTATAAGCTTTTTGGGAGTGCAGCTCGGGTACTCGATCGAGTATAGATAGATACTCGATCGAGTATGTGCAGAATGATGATTTTGAGCTATACTCGACCGAATTCAGGTTCAAATTCATATGTATACTCGATCGGGTATGTCGGTGTACCCGATCGAGTATGACAATAAAACGTGGCCAAATCTTTCCTTGCATGTTCCTTTGCCCCGGATCGGATCCGATTTGAAATTTCAACAAGATACTCGATCGAGTATATACAGATACTCGATCGAGTATAGACCAAAAATCAGGATCTTCCCTTTTGTCTTGTGACTTTGCAATTTCCTTCCACTTTTGGGGTTCACTAACCGTCCTTTGAGTGATAGTAGACCTGTTTGAGCTCAGAATAAACCTAATCTAAACAATTTACAAGAATTCAACAAACTAAACTATTACACCAAAAGTGTGTAATTTCTGAAATACTAAACAACCAAAACTAGCTAAAAACGTAAACATACATACGGAAATTACAAGTGTATCAACTCCCCCACACTTAGTTCTTTACTCGACCTCGAGTAAAACAGAAACATCCAACCGGTTTAAGAGTTTTCCAAAAGTTCAAGAAAGAAGGAAACTAAGACCACCAAGGGGAAAAATGAGTTTTTACAACAACATTCTTTCTTGGGTTTAATGATCTTCTATGCTCCATCTTCTTGCCTTTTTTTTTCTTTTTCTTCTCTTCTTCCTCTTTTTCTCCAAAGAGATTAAATGAGTGCATGCAAAAATAAATATTTCTCTCATATCTCTCATTTTGCCTAGGAGCCTTTTCAGGTTTTCATCCTAGCATCTCTTTTCATTTTCCATTCTCCCAACTCACTCATCATTTTTCACAAGCCTTTTTTTGCTTAGATTGCCCATTTTGTTGGGTTTTCAACGTAACTAGCATTTCTTTTCTTCATTTTTTTTTAAAGAAGTTCATGCGTAGTAAAAGGTAGAAAATAAGATTACATACCCATGATGAGTCTCCTCCCCCACACTTAGTTTAAGCACTGTCCCTAGTGCCCAATTTCGGCTTTTGTTGTTTGTGGAGTAGGGTGATTTTGATTTTTGGTGGGTTGTGGGTGTTTTGGTGGGGAAATGATGGAGATATGGTAGAGAGAAGGTAGAAAAATGGAGTTTTGGGGAGAAGGGGTCGAGGTTGGTATGGGTGTTTGGAGAAGATGAAGTGTTTTGGGGTGTGTTTTGGGGTTAAATCGCAGGTATATCCGATCGGGTGCCTCTCTATACCCGATCGGGTACTGGAGACAGGGGTGCGAATATGGCTTTTCCAGTGATACTCGACCGAGTATTGATAGATACTCGATAGGGTATAGGAGACAGGCTGCTCGTGGTTTTGATTTTCCAGACATACTCGACCGAGTATTGACTTATACTCGATCGGGTATGTCTCCAAATACACCTTTTTTTTTTCTCCCTTGTTTTTTTTTTACACACGCACACAAATTGAAATAAACATGAAAAGAAAACATACCTTGCTTGGGTTGCCTCCCAAGAAGCGCCTAATTTAACGTCGCGGCACGACGCCATCATTGTGTTCAATCGTTCAAGCTTGGATCATGATAATTAATTTTCTTCAAATTTTCACTCCTAGGACCTCCATAGGAGTGCTCAATTTCTCGACTCTCCACTTTGGAAATCTTTCCAGGATCAAATATCCAGATTTTCATTGATTTATGTGGTGGGAGGAAGGGGAAGAAATTATCATGTAGTATGGTCAATGAAAAGTTTTTCGATCCCTCAATTTTGAAGGAAATTTCAGAAATGTCATTTTCCATTTCAAGTTTACGAGATTCTCTTAAAGCTTCCAGAGATGATGGAGATACCTCAAAGGATGACAATGACAAAAATTTGAATTTGAAGCTCAGCTTATCCTCTTCTTTGACCAGTTGGAGCTCCGTGTCTTTTTCTTCTTCTACTTCTTCTGGATTCTGGATCTCCTTTTGTATCTCCTTTTCATTTGTCAATGTGATTGCAAAAGTTTGCTGTTTAGGATCACATTCTATTTGAGAAGGAAGTTTTTCTGAATCCCTTGCTTCAAGCCTACTCACGGCTCCGGCTATTTGACTCATTTGAGTTTCCAAGTTTAAAATGCTAGACTTGGTCTCATTTTGGAATTGTACCATGTTGTTTTGCATGGTGGTCATGTTGGTAGCAATAGCCCGGACCATATCCTCCGTAGACATGTTAGAGTTGGAGAACGGATCATACCTCATGTGAGGTTCATCCCTTTTGTAACCAACATCATCACTTTTAAGGTATTCATCTTGGAGCTTTGGGCAGAAATCCGTAAGATGTCTGTGAGACATGCAAATGTTGCATGTGTTGGCATCTTGAGCTTTTGGGCTTAAGATAAATTCCTTTATTAGAGAAGTCAAGTCGGAAATTTGACTCTCTAGGGATGATAGTTTGGTATCCATATACTCATGAAAGCTCAGAAATAGAAGAGTAAGATTTTATTTTTATTTTTTTTTATTCTAAATTTTTGTTGTTTTTATTTTTTATTTTTATGAGATAAAATAAAAAGAAAAATAATTGCCTTTCCCCGGCAACGGCGCCAAATTTGACGTGCACTTGTCGTGAGTGCACTCAAAGTAAATTCAACACTAACACTTATACGTAGTATAGGTGAAGTAGAGTTCGTATCCACAGGGAAAGGAATAATTTTCTTTTTATATAAATAGTAAGTAAAGGGGGGTTTTGATTGTTGAGTGATTTAATTAAATTTAAACACGAAGATGAACGATTTATATGGGATTTAATTCAAAGATAAAATTGATTTGGTATTGCTACTTTCCACTTGTTGATATATTTTAGTCGATCATTGTTATATCTATAACTTATCTCCTCTCGAATACTCAATCGAGGAGTATATCCAATTCATCGAGGATAGTTATTAACAACGACCGTTCATTAATAACCCTTACTATTAGTCAAGTATAGAACAACGTCATATACCGACTTGATAGTAGCATTTAATCTTTTAACTCCTTGATGAAATCAATTGAGATTGATAACCTTAACACAACGGTTTCGGTTTAACCAACAAAATTAATCCCTCTTAAGTCTATTAACCACGACCGTGCATTAATAAACCGAAGTTACTTACTTGTGAAACTATCAACGATTAACCATCGGTTCGTTGATCATTTCTAGTAGTAATTAATATATGAAACAAAACTAGTTGATCCTTTAAGTAATGTTCAAAATATTAATATGAAATATGCATAGGAATTAATTAATACTCAAGGAAGAATATTAAAGGGAATGAATCCTACTATAGTTAAATATCAAGATGTTAACTAATTGTCATCTTAGTAACACTCCCCGATATTAACATAGAGGAAGGAATAGCTATTACTAAAACCAATGTCAAGATGTTAACTAATTGTCATCTTAGTAACACTCCCCAACATTGATATAGAAATAGTATTTAAAGGAAGAATTAATATTCAAGGAAAAGAAGTTAAGAAAATAACTCACAACTTTAATAATCAACAAGCTTCAAGAGCAATACCAAGAAATGGAAGTTTAGCTCCTCATTTGGAGACTAAACATGCTAAAAGAAATATAGAGAAATGCTATTCTAAACTGAGCTTAAGAGTGTATAGGAATTGGTTTTTTATTGTGAAGGAAAGGGGGTGTATTTATAGGCTTTTTGGGAGTGCAGCTCGGGTACTCGATCGAGTATAGATAGATACTCGATCGAGTATGTGCAGAATGATGATTTTGAGCTATACTCGACCGAATTCAGGTTCAAATTCATATGTATACTCGATCGGGTATGTCGGTGTACCCGATCGAGTATGACAATAAAACGTGGCCAAATCTTTCCTTGCATGTTCCTTTGCCCCCGGATCGGATCCGATTTGAAATTTCAACAAGATACTCGATCGAGTATATACAGATACTCGATCGAGTATAGACCAAAAATCAGGATCTTCCCTTTTGTCTTGTGACTTTGCACTTTCCTTCCACTTTTGGGGTTCACCAACCGTCCTTTGAGTGATAGTAGACCTGTTTGAGCTCAGAATAAACCTAATCTAAACAATTTACAAGAATTCAACAAACTAAACTATTACACCAAAAGTGTGTAATTTCCGAAATACTAAACAACCAAAACTAGCTAAAAACGTAAACATACATACGGAAATTACAAGTGTATTAGGCTTGTATAAGTTAAATTGAAAAGTTTGAAACATTTGAATTTCACACTAATATTCTACCTAGTTGAATTAGTAACCAAATGTTGTAAATGTACGAATTAAATCGGGCTTAGCAAGTTTGGTGTGATTAGATGCCTTCACAATTTTTGTGGAGTAGTTTATATTTAAGATAATTTTAAAAAGGTTTGGAAAACTTACAAGGGTATTGAGTGCGCCACCTTTGAAATGATGTGGAAAGCTCTTGCTTTTTTCCCTTGAAACATAGACAAGGTTTGGCATTGAGTGACCCCTTGTATCTTTGTTACTCGCACTCTCTAGTAGCACCTTCTCATCCATATGTGTACATATAATTTGTCATACTTATTATTTTAGAAATATATTTTTAGTGAGGATGCATGCTTGCTAGTATGTAGAAGGAAGAAACCTGAATAATAGTATGGTGATTTTGACTTGTGAAATTTGGAGTTCGATATTTTTCAAATATCTTATGTGCTTCCTCATCGGTTATATATTCCTCACTTATCATCCCTATCTCGCACACATGTTGCACTCTCTCCTTCATGTTATCATACATCATCTGTACAAGGACACATACATAAAGAGAAAACCCCTCTTTAAATGATGGAATGTGCATTCAATTTCAGAAATGATTACATCCTGATTCTTGGGTAACAATTTGTTGGTTTACTAAATCTCGAGTTCCTACACTAATTTAATACCTAAATAAAATGCGATGTATATATTTTTGTTTGATTTTTTTGCAACATTTACTTTTTAGTAATGCCAGAGGTTTGTCTATAACACATTTAGGACTCAACCTTGAATTTTCACTTTTAACCATTTCATTATTGTGAGAGTGACGCTTTTGGCACACACTTTTAAGTTTTTCTGCTATTATGAAAATGATAATTTCAGCCCTCCAACTAAAACTTTGCCTCAACAATAGTGTTGCTAACTTTGCCAACCAATTATCCAATATGAGAATACTAATAAGTTTTGTTGTTAATTATAGTTGAAGGAAAAATGTCACTTTGATAATAGATGGATGGCTAAAAGAAAAAAAAAAACTCAAAGACAAGTGCAAATTAAAAGTGTCTACATCTCAAACGTCTAAAAAGTAAAAGTAGAAACATTTAAAGAGGAGTACCACAAGTGTAACTTACACAATAGTCGAATGACTAAAACTCAAATTGCTACAAAATCATTTTTACTTCTTCATAGTTACGGTAGTAAAAATAATACAACATATTTCATCCACATTGATAAAATAAAATATTAAATTCAATGTTATAATTGTTGTTAAATCCTATTGTTAAATTATATACCTCGGGGATAGTTGGGAGTGGTGGTCAATGATCCATGCCTCAATAACCTGGCAAATGACGATGGTGTGTGGCGGTGGTGATTGTTGTGAAAGGTCATAAGCTTGTTCATATGGGCTGGGCGATGATAGTGATGGTCGACAACTAGGGACAATAACATATATCCACATTAGTGTGGGATATAGCCAAAATATGTTGAGAAAATGGCACCAGTATTTCTATTGGTCTTTTCAATTCCAAGAATATGACTAATTTTAAAGTTTCCACAAAAGTGGCTTAAAATAGGAGCCGAATCATTTAATTCCCTACCTGCCACGTTTTCTTAATTTGCTAGAGTATTGAACTTTAAACTCCTAAACATTCAACCCGTCACTTCTCTAAAACCCTAAAGCTCTTAAGAGTTCAGCAACGCTCTAGCGATGACACGAGTGTTGGAGATAATGGACGACGATAATGATTTAATCGGCAATGGATCAAGCCTCGGTGACAGTGGTGGGAGACAACCCCATAATTGGAAATGTAACATTGACAACGAATCTCCATGACCGTCAACAACGACTCAAACTTTTATGATTGCGGCCGAAGATGACCCCATAATCGGTAAAAAAGAAGACTCAAAAAGTGCATCAGCAAAGGTTTTATCGAAAGTGCATTAGATAACGATATATATATATATATATATATATATATATATATATATATATATAGGGATTGGTTCAAGTAAAAAGTAGTCTTCCCATGAAAAGTGAGAACAAATCTTGGCCTTCCATCACTTGAAAATGGATGGATTAGATGAACTTTAAACACAAGAGATGATTTCAAAAAATGTGCAAACGTTTATACTATAAAGTGGATAGTTACTCATTAAATGTGCACTCATGCGTGTCAAAAAAGATTGTAAAACTTTTCCAGCTTGTGCACTTTTTATTTTGTACCGTATTGCACTTTTGTGCTCTACGTGTGCACTTTTTGACTATGGTGATGCACATTTGTTATAATATTTTCAATAAAAGTTCTCCGTAATTACAAATATGCCACCGCGTTTCCTACCTCAAAATTGATCTTTTCCATCCATTTTTTCACATCAATGGCCAAGATTAGTTCTTATTTTTCATCTAGGAAGCACTTTTTATTTGATCCATACTCTATATATATATATATATATATATATATATATATATATATATATATATAGGGAGCAGTTCCAATAAGAACCATGCTTAACGTGAGAACGTGAGAACCATGCACTTTTAACACATCTCGGTGCACTATGAGGCTCACCTATTGCACTTTTTAAACTTGGGTCAAAACGTGCCAACTTTATATAAGTGTGGAGACAAATTTGTAATTATTTCGTTAACACGAAAATGTGCAAGAAATAATCGATATAGTGCATCACAATTGCTTAAAAGTGGAGTTCTCACGTTCTCACGTTAAGCAAGGTTCTCATTTGATCCAAAATCTATATATATATATATATATATATATATATATATATATATATATATATATATATATATATGTATGTATTTTTGCAAGTCAAATGATTTTTGCAAGTTAACTGGTCCGGAATATGTATTTTCCGGACCAGTTAACTTGCAAAAATCATTTGACGATCTTCCCGATCGAGTTTTGAGCTGAAATTTGGTATGGACAAACTAGACTTGATGAGGAACATGCTCAAAAAATTTCATCAAAAAATTCCACCGGGAAGGTGCCCAAACGGGCTCGGCCGGACGGGGCAGCCCGTCAGGCCGGCCTGATGAGAAGAGCCCTCATATATATAATTATATATATATATATATATATATATATATATATATATATATATATATATATATATATATATATAGAAGAGAGATCAAATAAAAAGGCTCGTTCGTATGAAAAGTGAGAAAAGATCTGAACCGTTGGTTTAATTCTCACCACCCAGATTATCCCAAAACACTTGAGGCCTTTTTCGTAAATGATTCTTTGCAGCCGTTGGTGAAATATGTAACCGGCCACCTTGTATAGCAGTTATTTTGGTAGTTTTTCAATCAAGGATTGACTATTTTTCCATGATCCTCGGATTCTTATTTTGCTTATTAGTTCTATTTTATCAAATACGTTCTTCCTACCAAATTTTGTTATCTTGATTAGTGAATTTCTTTAACATTCGTATGCACTTTGAAACTTTACTATCACTTTACCTCTATATTGTTGCATTCATTTTTTGTTATTTCAATACTTTTTTTGTAAGGATGGGTAACACTTATTATAACTTCTTTAACATTTTATGAACTTTCACTACTTTACTATTTTGGTTTTACTGTATACCTAGGATAGTGTTGCATTCATTTTTACCCTTTCAATTGCCAGTACTTATTAATGAACCTCTTAAACGTTTTATGCACTCATGTACTATATAATGTCACTTTTACTATGTATTGTTGCATTCATTTTTTATCAATCAAATTCCTTTTCTGTCGGTCTCGGTCGCACATATTGTGAAATTTAACATAATAACATCTTATGCACTTTCAATACTCTACAATATCACTTTTAGTATATATTGTTGCAATCAATTTTTTAAGCCTTAGGTGCACCGACTTTCCAACCAATTGCTGCACATTTTTTTCCAAATAAAATCTGCACAAATAAACTAAATATGCACACCCCTTATAACATCTTTCAATAAAAACGTTAAAACAATTTTTCCATAAAATGATGTCATTATATTGCTTTATACTCCGTATTTTATTATGCATGTCTTTTTCCCAGGACCCTAAACACCTAAGGCTAAAGTAAAAAAGAAAACTTTTACATAATTTCTTTTAAGAACAAAGTGACGTGTGTGCACTTTTGCAGTTGTGGTGCTCTGTGATGGTTCTACGTTTTCCCAAGTCAATTATATTGCCCAAAATATCAAATCTTGTTCTTAATTGAAATGTTGAAAACGATTACTTAAATTTTAAATGGTAGTGGCGTGTAGTTCGGGATCCAGACAATCGTGCATTAATTCACAACAAATTATAAATTTCAGAATTCCTAATACACCCCTAATTGGTTTCAGATTACGTTGCATGTTGTTTGAAGTTTTGTTTTAATACACGGTGTTGCACAATACTACTATGGGGATGAGTTCTAAGTATTAATTAGTGCCATCGATTGCCAAAATACATGGGTGGGATTCGTTCTCACTTTTCATGTGAGCATGCCTTTGTATTAGAATATTGCCCTATATATATACACACACATGTGCATGCACACTTACTTATATAATAGGAGAAACTTTTCACTTGTAGAATAATTTATTGTAGGATGAAATTTTTATTTAATAAAGTGGTTGAGAAAATAAGAATTGTGTTTATTATTTGATTATAATTACGTAAAATCTAGTGAGTTACATATTTCCTTGGTCTTTTTTTTACTAATATTACTAAATTAAATAAGAAAGACAAATATGTGACTAAGTTTTAAGTTTTCCAAAAAGTGATTGTAGATACTTTTATTGTCCTTTATTAAATACGGATTATTAAATTTAGTATTATTTTTGTATTATATTTATTATCATTAGAAGCAATAAATTGTTCTCAACCACCTAACCACCCCCACGGCCATCACTGCAGGAAGTATAACCACCGCTGTGTCGGAGGCGGTGTCGCGCCACTGCCGGCAGTATCGCCGCCGCCGCCATCACTGTCGGCACAAATCTGCCGCACACATGTCCAATGACTCGTGACTATGTTGGCAAATAACTCACCCATGCGAGTGACTCATCTCTTGCTCAGTGACTCGACAATGTTCAGTGATAACCGCGTACGCATTCACTAAAATCCGAAGCTTAATTAATTCATGTGACTAATAAATGTCGCCGCAGTGACTGTCGCCACAGTGACTATCGCCGCGTCCAGTGATTGTCTGCTCGGGCTCACCAGCCCCAACCCCCTTCTCCAGCGTTGCACATCCGGTGCCTCAACCCCCTCCCCACTCCCAACCTCCCACCCCTTCCTCGAGCTGCACAGCCAGTCTTCACCCATGCACATTCGCACCCTACCCCACCTGTGGTAAATAGGGATATCACACCTCACGAAGACTCTGTCGTCCGTACCCACTGTTGACCATCATTGCCCCTGCGCCGTCGACGTCTCCATAACCGCTTGGGTTCGTCGATGTATCAATCCCAGTCGCGCCCAAGAGAAAGAGAAGAAGCTAAGATGAGAAGGGCATGATTCACGATGGGGTAGTGACTGGTGCATGGCACTAGGGCGGCGAGGGTGGATGCATATGGCAACGGAGGTAGATCTGGTGCTCAAATCTGAGATGGACATATCTAGGATGGAAGATGTGGAGGCCAGGTGGCGGCTTCATCCAGTTCTTTTGCGCTACAATAATGGTGGGATATGCGTTTGTGATTGGGATTTAGGGCTACATGAGTTGTACGTAGATCTAGGCATTCTTCTAAAAATCGCTCTAGGCGTCCGACTAGTCCCCAGCTAGGCGGTGCCCGGGCGTCGCGATTTTGATCTAGGCGCTCCAGCTAATTGATTTGGCGCCTAGGTGAATTAATCGGTCGCCTAAGGTGCATAATTGCCCACCCATAGCGCCTAATTGGCCGCCGGGCATATAGATTGGTCAAACATTTTATTTTGCCCTTTTATTTTAGTACTCTATGAGATATATGTACCTTTAACTTTAACAACACATATGAAGAATGCTAGTAGTTGTAAATTAAGATAAAAACTATACATGTTTATAATAATCCTTAGTGTTGTTATTGTTTAATAATATTTATTACATAGTGAAGTTAAATGAGTAGGTATAACATATTATTAGATGTGACAACTCCATCATTCATGCATGTTAATGTGTGTGTGTGTGTCCACACACACATACACACTTTTTATACATACACAAACACAACATTACTAATCATATTTATGCAAAAATATTGATAAAACTATAATTTCCATGTCTCCGACTAGTCCCCGCCTAGGCACCACCCTAGGCGCTAGGCGCTGGGTGGCGAACGACTAGCGCCTAGCGCCTTTTAGAACATTATTGGATCTAGGCATTAATCATTTAATTTACTTACTTTTCTGTCCAAAATAAAAGAGACATATTTATGTCAATGACAATCCTAAGAGTAATATTAGGACCATTATTTTTTATCATTAAAACAAATCGCTTATATTAAGATCATTAGGAATCGGATAGTTACAATAAACTCAAAAAGATTAACCTTGATAACAACAATCCTAACCAAATAGATTGTCAATCCTACTGCTAGACTCAAAGACTATCACCTTTGAAAGAGCAATACGAATCGCGAACCACCAAACGGGTGTGACACAACAATCACTGGTCATATAGATCCTTCTAACGACATACGAAGTAATATCTAGCAGAATTGTCAATCATAATTGTAGACCTAAAACTAAAGACATCAACAAATAACAGAGCAATATTTAACATAATGCGAAAATAAAAACATAAAAAATTTAATAACTGATAAATCTTCCAAACCCTAACACCTCGACCGCTCCAAGGCAGCGGTTCAGGAGGGGAGCGAACAGCCGATCTGTTTAATTTTCTCCCTTGCTCGGCCCACCACCGCCCGCCCTCTACCCATGTTGATTCGCCAGAAACTAACCTTTCCACCTCCCCCTCAATTGCAGGAATGAAACAGCATTGCTCTAGATCATCCTTAGAAGACATTTAGACATGATTATCGTTTTTTGAACCTTGAATTCGTTTTCAAAAGCTGTAGCCACACAAAATTGGCTGAAGTTTAAAGAAGAAGAGCCACACAAAATTGGCTAGATGAAAATCCTACGGGCCAGGGAGACCAAACCCTATCCAACAGGACCAACACTAAGACGCGAGAAACGAGTCCTTGGATTGCGAGGGCTAAGTATGCCTTAGGGCCATTATTTCTATGGTGACAACTCCGGTACCTTTCTAAAAACATGGATACCGTACCTAGCATTCATTTGATTGGACCACATCACTTTATCAATTTTAATTCAGATTTAAATAATTCAACTGCTACCTTTTCATTGGTCCATGTTGACAAATGTATGGTACCTTATGGGTACCATAGAAACTACCTATTTCTATTTCTTTTAAAAAAATGTTGACACATACGGAGTATGAATAAAATAAGGATAGAGTACTTTTTTTTAATCATATAAGGAGAGAGTACTAGAATAGTGGGTGGAAGGCATTAATAAAAAAAATCACTTGGGTGTCATATTCAAGAAAGTTTTGGTCTAGATAATTAGAGTCCATTTGGTAGCACGAAAATCGACTGTTTTGGCTGATTCTGCTGAAATTTCTGAAGTTCTGGCTGAAGTGGCTGTATTGGCTGATGCTGCTGATTTAAGAAACAATTATTTTTAAAATATATTTTATTAATAAAATAAAGAAAAAATTATATGTAAAAATAGCTAAAATGGTTATCTACCGTAGCTTCAGCCAAAACAATCAAAAAAGTAACTTCAACTTTACTTTTTCTGCTTATTACACAAGTCAGCGCGCGAAAGTAAAAGTTACCGGTTGCCAAACGGCCTCTTAATCATCTAATTAAGCTAGCTTAGGTAGTTGTACTTACCTTGAGATAATCTTGAGAATTATCAAGGCTCGTGTGGCGGCGGCCATTACAAGCTGACTGGAAAAACACAGCCGGACACCGATCCACCACCCCATTCTCCCGGCAAAACGGCAACCAGTGCGCCGCGAACTTAGCCGCCTCCATGAAGGCAAAGAGCGTCAGCTCCGACCCGCCGTCGTCCGACACGTAGACCGAGATCTTCTCCGGCGGGTAGTCGTACGCCATGACCGACAGCGCCGTGTTAACGACGTCCATGGGCGGCTCCTTGAAGGGGTCCGCCGTGCATATGAAAATATCCATCGCCGGAAAGTCCTCCTCTATCACCGCCTTTTCAAGATTCCCCAGGAACTCCGTCCGGGTCACCTGGCGCATGCGGTACGACTGAGCCGTTGACCACATGAAGGCCAAGATTACGTCGGCGACGAGCATGGAGAAGTGGATGAAGAAAGAAGGAGAGGCGGTGGAGCGGAGGAGGGTCTGTACATGGCGGTAGAGAAGGGCGGCGATGGCAAAGGCGTAGAGGAGAGCAAATATACGGTTGAAAATCATGCGACCCCGCAAGACCTTCACGGCGTTCAGGGGATAAGCAGCCGGAGCAGTCTCCATTTTTTCCTCTCTTTGCTAGCTAACAGCCCAAGTAATTTAAGACAAATATATACCGAAAGAAAAATACTCCGTACACAACCACAAGTCCTCATAGACTTTATAGTAAAAAAATACTACCTCCCTTCTTAAATAAATGCAACATATGAAATTTTATACTATTCACATGTTCTACTTTGACTATGTTTTATTTATTAATATATGAATATATTTTTATGAAAAAAATATTGTTAAACTTGTCTCATTGTAAATTTTCAATATCTATTTTTTTTTTTAATTTTTTTACTAATATAAATTTATATATATATTAATGGTTAGAGTTGTGTCTCGACAAGTGTGAAATGCTGAGTGTTACATTTATTTAAGAACGGAGGAAATATTTTACTACTCCATCCGTGACATTCATATCTTCCCACTTTCCTTTTTTAGATGTAACATTCATATATTCCCATTTCTAAATCTTCCCATCATACCCCCAATAATTTTAAAAATAATACACTATTACACCTACTTTTTTTTGGATTTATCCTTCATTCCATCACATTATTTCACTATCTTCCCATCATACCCTCAATAATTAATATCCCCTTTCACTATTCTTAATCTACCTACTTTTCAAATGGGAACATATATATGTTACGGAGGGAGTATATATTAGTAATAATTAAACTTTTAGCTGAAATTTGTGGGATATATGGATGTTTTTATTTGGATTGAAATTTCCTGGTCTGGTCTGGTCTAATCTGATCTGAATTGGTCTAGTCTGATCTGATAAATGTCGTGTATTTATAACTATCCAAGTCTGATCTGATCTGATCTTATCTAGTCTAATCTGGTATGGTCTGATCTGGTCTTGTCTGAGACTGAAAACAATCCAAGTAAAAACATCCATGATCTACACTTAATGGGGAACATGCACACAAAATTTTAATGAAATATACCATCGGGAACCACTTCAAAACGTGGTGTCCGCACGGCGCTCCGGTCAGGAAATTCCGACCAGAATATTTGTGTATGTATATATCGACTATATGATTAGAGTTTTATAGATTTGTAGATTGTAGATATACTCCCTACATATCACATATATCTTTTCACTTCCAAAGTGGGTGAGATTAAAAATAGTGAAAGATGATATAAATTATTGAGGATGTGATGGGAAGATAGTGAAATAATGTGATGGAATGAAGGATAAATCCAAAAATAGTAGGTGTAATATATAGTGTATACTCCGTATAATGTAACCACTATGATTTGCTTTATGGTTGGTAGTATATCGAGTGGTCATTTTGTGATCGTTTTTTTCCATTATAGGCATATTATTATAATGATTATTATGAAGCAGACGACTGCCCTACATGCATGTGTGCTTGGATAGCTACGCATCAGAGAATACGTCCTGTAATTCTTCAAAGAGGCAAACAGAGCACAGAGGATGGGAAATCAATGATTGAGTTTGTTTCCATTATATTTTTGTGTGCATAGAAATTAATTAATTAACATCAATATTTGTGTTAAATTAGTTTATTTTTCTTTATTTGTGAAGGATAAGGTTATTCTATACGTCAAAACTTCTCTTTCCTAGGTAAAATAGCATACCTACCCCTCTTCCCAATTCCTAAATGACATGTGTAATTGTGTAATTGTGTGTGGATGGATGAACCGGCCGATAGGTAGATCATAATAGAAACACCTAATCAGTGCTTTGTTTTCTGAAACAATAATAGTTGTAAATTTATAATATAATATCTCACATATGTATGTACTAATACTATTATTATTGGTCGAGATCGGAAGCTCCCATGCCCCAACTTTCCACAGATTGTATATGTTGTTCAAATAAATTTGACAAATTAAAATTTCTCAAGTAAGAGTGAATAAAAGTAAGCTTGTAAAAATAACACTAAAGTTTAAATTTCCAGATTAAAACTAACTATTTGTATTATTCTTTCCCTTATCATGCTTAATACGTAGTACTATATTAGAATTTTTTAAATAACTAGTTTAGCAACGCGCGATGCGCGTTCGTGTAAATGCCCAAGACCTCTGTAGGCATATTAATTGATGAGGTTAGGTTGAGTGAATATGTGAGTATTATGAGTAAACTATTTGTATACATGATTTGTTAGAAATTGATAAAGTAACTTGATGAATAAAATATTTGTAACCTAGATTGTATGTGGGGAAATAAAATAACCAAGAGCACTATAATAACCATAATTTCTGTGTGATTTGAAGCCATATCAATTTGAAAATTTGGACATCGACTGATAAATTGTTGAACTCAAAAATTATACTTTCACCATTATAATGGATACAATCAAACTCTTTACAGTTAACTATCGGTAATTTCAATAGATGTGTATTAATTTAATAGGGAACCATCTGCTACAATAACCTCAAATTACTTTAAATAGGGAAGATGTTCACAATACAAAGAATCTCCTTATGTGTTAAGGTGATAACTTCTCTTTCCCTCATTACCCTCATTGCCCTGTAGTTTGCATATTCTGCAATGAGAATGTTAAATCTCAACTTACAAGCAAAAGGCAATGAGAATAGCAGCAAAACACCAAAAAGAAACTGAAAAACGACACTTAAACAGTTGATATATCTTGTCTGAAAAGCCTAATCAACCGATCACCAAGATGTGGGGGAGTTTAATGTTCTTTCCCCGATGTTTTTAGGCTTAAAAACCAATAGAGCTTATCACAAAATTCACAAAGGCTTCTAAATATAGAAAAATTTAAAGTTCTTGTAACTTGTGTTCTACCTGTTTGATTTAAACTGAGTTCCATGTTAAAAGTCTTTGAACTTGCAGCTTCAACAAAAAAATGAGCTTACAAATGTTCTCATAAGGTGAACTAACATGTTCACAGTCACTAAGGAATTGTTTGGAATGCTTAAAAATCTTATTTTACATCTATTTCGAGAAAGATTCTAAGTACTCGAAAGAACTGACTGTAAGTAGCCCTTATGTAAGTAATAGGAAACCAGAACTCGTTAACAGGAGTAAATAGCGGCCAGATTGATCCCAAACATAAAATGACAGTACAAAGCAAAGATAGTCTCACAAGCTTGAGAAGAAATAATTTTATATGGTAATCCTTAGTGAACCTTAATAACAACGCTTGTTAGTGTGATATAGCAAACCGTAAATGAAGCAAACAAGCTATTTATTTTTCAATAATGATACACAATTAGGTAATTATCTTACTGCGTAACATTAATGCTGAGGGAAAGGAATGGGAAGAGGCGGTACCTAGAATGGGTAAAAATCAATAAACACAATAAACGATGTCAAAAGCCTGTATATATGATATGGAAAACTTTGTAAGCAAAGAAATCTAAATAATATATGTTGGAAGGATCAAATGCTGATAACAATTCATTGCAGCTTCTATATGACATGCCAAAGGCAAAGAAAAATATGCCAAAATTAAAATGTATAAATCATCAAGTCAATATAACAAGTACACGCCATAAACTTCTTTACTCCAGACCTTGTCTTCCTTTAACCCTCATATTTTTATCCGTAAACCCAAAAAAATCTCATGAGTCATGGCTAATCCATACATTAGTGAATGTGGAAGAAGTTGGGGATTTTAGGTGCATCTCCACATTTCAATATTTGATAAGCAATGGAGAATGAGTAGATCTGTCTCTATTGATTGAGCTGGGAGCAAAAAAGAAAACTAAAATTCTATTATCACTAAGCAAAAGCGTGTTTTACTTTTATGGAAGTTCTCCTTTGACCTAGATTACAAGAAATTAGCTAACTTTCACTAATCCAGACCGCTGTGCATAAGAGATTCCCAAAAATCAGCAATAGCTTTAATCATGAAAATTTCCACCCTTTCTATTATGAACACACAAAAAGGTATTAAAGCACTCTCATCTCGCATATATATTGTACTAAGTTTATTCGGATATGATTTATGAGTAGGCTTGTGACTGATTTTTTTAAAATGTGATCTCGTTGTTTAATTGATACTCCGAACCAATTTAGATTACAAAAGCAGGTTAATACTTTAGCTGAAAGAAGATGTACGATGTAAAGGCTCTAATTCCGAATTCAGAAATAAGTAAAGGCTCTAACTCATAAGCTTTATATCCCACACTAAGTAGAAATTCAAGCAAAAGAAAATAAAATCAAGACAACGGAACATGATGAATGAGGCCTTTAACACACCAAACAATAATTTTGGAAATTGACAATATGATGATTTGTTACGGTCGGAGTCCTTCTCATGTCCATTAAGCAGAACTTATAATTCAGTTATGCATTAGTTAATAAGGCTTACATCTGCACATGATTCATTATTTTTAAAGCATTCCAAGTATAACAACAACAGTACAACACTACTTAGAAGTTCTCTGTAAAACATAAGTTTCTTTTAAATATAGTCATGCTTTAGTCAACTTTTTGGTATTGTTGCTCTGTACATTGTTGCATTAGAAACAAATGCAAACAATGTTGAAAAAGCTGAAATAAAATAGGGCTTCTGTAAATAAAGCCTGCAAAGCAAAAATTTACTCAATTTCATATGGGCATTTAAACAAACACATAGGTGGCACAAATATAGAGGGGAAACTACAAAATTGGAAAATGGAAGCATTAACCCAAGTCACCCAAACTACTCTCATAAACAATGGTGGGAGACCGTAGTACAACCACAAAGGGAGTTGGGAGGCGGCAGAATTGAATATTGGAAAACCCAAAAAAAGCTCCACGGACAGGGAACTAATCAAACGAATGTGCATGTAATTAAACACGTGGTCTTAAACAGAGATGCTTAGAACAATAATGACAAAGTAACGACACAATCCAAATCAAATGAAACAAGGAAAAACTTACAAGAGTAAAATAGGAAAGGAGAGGAGCTGAAAGGGTAAGGTTGCGCGTTGCGCAACTGGTTGTGTCGCGCTTTGAAATCACTGTTATTGCCCACTGCCTGATGCCTTTACCTAAAATCCTTTTATATTGAAATAGAAGCTGCGAATAATGGTAGCTGTTTTAAGCCGTGAGGGCATAACGTGAAATCCCCTTAAGTAATGGAAGTTTGGATAATGTACAACAAAGTGAACACAAAGTACAGTAGAATTATGCACTAAGAACCACCAACACTTTTTTTATCACCGTTTAACCCTTGACAATATTCCCCCTTATACTATTGTAGAGATACGGAGTAATAATGAAACAAATTAAAATAAAATCAAATAAAAAATGAAAATAAATAAATAAAAAATCTACAAGCCTCAACCACCACTTCAACCACCTTCTAGCACTATCATCTCAGGTCAACGGGAAATAAATAAGCCAATTTGCAATAAAAAGTGATCATGATAACAATATTGAAAAAATGATGGATAATTTCAAAGAGTAAAAATGTTATCTTCAAATCAAATTCAGTAGAATGTGACATTTTATGCAAAATGACATTTTTATACCTACATATTTTTTCAAATTTTTAGGTATTTTATTTTATTTTTTATGACATTTTAAAGTTTTTTATTTTTATTTTTTATTCAATTTTTATTATTGCTTTTTTTTATTATTTATATTTTTTGTGATATATATATATATATATATATATATATATATATATATTATAAATAAAATTAAAATTTTTTATCAATAAAATAAATGTATTAATTTTTTTTGGATGAAATGTAAGTATATATAAGCCACCCAAAATAACATTTTACAATGCATCAAGTCCAAATCAAAATGACTATCTAAGCTAGAGTAAACTAACCTAGATATAATGCATCAAAATAATGGGACAGTCCCCACTTCACAAAATCACTAATTAAATAAAGCTAATTATTTAAAAGTCCAGCCCATCAAAGGAAGCCGTAGCTTCCCCATCCAAGAAATAATTCCTTCTAGCGCTAGAACCCACTCATTTAAGAGCAGTAGCTACCACAAGATTATTTTACCTTCATTCCAATCATTCTTCCAAGTCGTCTTTTATACTTCTCATTTGTCTCACCCTTTCTCCTCAATTTAATTTGTGGTTTTGTTGCCATGATGTTCCTGATCTGGTTCCTCTTCAGTCTCATACGAATCGATCCTGAGCTATCACTTTCCTCAACCCCAACCAGTGTGGTTGGAGCATGCAGAACCATTACCGGCACAGTAGGCTCCGGCACAATCAACTCCTCCTCGGCTGTAACAAACGTGGCAGCAGGCTCCAAAGAGGGCGTGGCAGCAAGCTCCAAAGAGGGCGTGACAGCAAGCTCCAAAAGGGGCATAGCAATAGGTTCCAAAGAGGCTGTGTCAGCAGGTTCCAAACCTACTGTGACAGTAATTTTCACAGGTTCATTTGGCATGTCGCTAGTCTGCATCATCATCATTAATTCTTCAACGGAAAGTTCACTGGTTAAGCTAGGCACAAGCACATCGTCCTTGAGAGTTGCATTCTCCAGTGCACCTACTCCTAATGTCTTTGCATCAACTTTGGAAAGTTCAGGTGTAATCTCCTTCTCGGCCAAAACATTACAAATAAAAGGATGGTGCCCATACCTTTGCAATGAAAACAAAAATTAGGAAATGTTTCGTACACCACATGTTGTTTGAATACCTTACGGGAAGGTAGTCGTATGGGAAATGATAATTGAGGTGGATTGGAAACATCCACTTCAATAAGCACTCTAGCGAAGTGGTGGTTGCTCTTCTCTTAGGTGACCTTGTCCGTGGTTAGTGGGACACCAACCATAGACGCCACTTCACTCATCGCCTCATCATTCCAAAGCTTTAAAGGTAGATTGGGGAACTTAACCCAAATAGGCACCTTTAAAAATTCTTCATCAACAAAAGAAAAGTCCTCGAACAGTGGTTTAAGCATCAACAATTTCCCAAATTTAGAGTGTGGGCTTCCATTAGACACTTTAGTTCTATCACATTCACTTTGAAACTTGAAAATGACCCAACCCCTATTATGGGACCTAACTTGGCATTTCACACCCCATTCCTCTCTCAACTCGTGAACCGCTTTCAATCCGGGGAATCTACCAGTGAAACACCCAACGAGAGAGTAACCCCACATCTCAACCGTAGTGGGAAAGATCCTATCAGCAAAGTCCAGTCCCTTTTCTTTGGACGGAACATATTTCAGTTTAAGGTCGTGTGTAGGAGCTCGGTTGTCCTTAAACAGAGTGTTCCATGGTTTCATTTCTGAATCAGCACCTTTAGGCTTTGTTATAGTAATCTGTTCAGCTGCATTACGGGCAGAAACCATAACAGCTTGGATTATCACCAAACTGGCAGCATCTGGCTGCACCTGTTGCTTTTTCTTTGTGATCTCTAGACTCATACCTGCAGAAGCATTCTCCACAACTCCCTGGGAGTGTACAGCAGCAGCCACAACCCTCTGTCCAGAATTTTTTCCAGCAACTCTACCAATGTCAGCCTTATTCACATTAGCTGGTGCAAGCAAACTGGCTACTTGCAGGGATGGGATGGAAACTCCTCATCCGTAACCTCCACCACAGAGAACCTGGAAGAAGACCGGGTTGACCTCACCCTGGAAGATTCTCCACATTCTTGCTTTTTCCTTACCATCCCACAATACGAACGCTCCTATTGTAGCAGAAGCAAGAGTCACTAATGAAAGCCGAACCTATGATTTTAAGTCACCTGACTTCCAATCATCTTAAACTCATCAAGAGACCACGCGTTGTTTCCAGATAGCCATAACTTCAACAAAAGCAGGGGAAAAAAATAAACAGTGCTATCGTGATACTCAACACAGTGTTCGGGCAAAATTGGCTTCCAAGTTCAAATCCAAAGTGCGGATTTAAGTTAGCAAGTGTGCACTTTGTCGTGTATGTACTCAAAATAATAATCAATACAACACTAATACGTAGTATAGTGTAGTAAGGTTCGTATCCACAGGGAAATGAATACTTTTCTTTTTCTAGAACTAATAACAAAAAAGGGGGGGTTTGGTTTGATTTGGTTTAATTAATTTAAACACGAAGATGAACGACTTATATGGTTTACTTAATAGAGATGAAGACTTGGCTTTGCTTTTATCCACTTAATGAAATGTTCGTCGATCACGGTTATATCTTTAACTATCTTCCTCTCGAATACTCAATTGAGGAGTATATCCAATTCATCGATGGTAGTTATTAATAACGAGACGCGTTCATTAATAAAACTTACTACCGAGTCAATATAGAACACGCGCCGTATATTAACCCGATAGTAGCAATAAAATCAAGATGAAAACGATTGAGATTGATAACCTCAACACAAACGGTTTATCGGTTTAATCAATATAATTAATTCCTCTTCGGTTATTAACCATGAGACGCATGCATTAACAACCCAAGTTTACTACCGTGAAAGGACCGAATTAATAACAAGCGTATTAACCGATCGCTTCTAGTAATAATTAATATATGAAACAAAACTAGTTGATCCTTTAAGTAATGCTCAAAGTATTAATGTGAAATAGGAATATGAATTAATTAATATTCAAGGAAGAAGATTAAAGAAAATAACTCACAACTTACAATTCATTAAGCTTCAAAGTAGCAAAACCAAGATGGAAGAGTTTAGCTCCTCATTTGGAGACTAAACATGATGAAAATATAAAGAAAGAACTTATCTAGACTGAGCTTAGAAGTGTATAGGAATTGGTAAATTTATTGTGAAGGAAAGAGGTGTATTTATAGGGTCTGCAGGGTCTGATACCTGACCGGGTATATAGGATACCCGACCGGGTATCTTAGGAAATTGCCCAAAAAGTCACTTTTCTGGGCATACCCGATCGGGTATGTCGGCATATCCGATCGGGTATGTGACAAATTTTCACGAAAATTTGCTCCCATGATCATTTGTTTTCGGATTTGATTTGGACAATCGAATCAAGCAAATACCCGATCGAGTATAGGCAATACCCGACCGGGTACATGAATATTTTTTCCAAATCAAAATCTTTCTTGCCTCCTTGCACTTTCCTTGATCTTTTAAGGTCCAATCTTGATTCCTTGAATGATCTTTGACCTGTTTAACTCAAAATAATCCTAATCTAAACAAATTACAAATAAAAATGAAAATAAAGTATTACACCAAAAGTGTGTAATTTCCACAACTAGAACTAATTAAAACTAGTTAAAAATACAAACATACAATCGGAAATTACACGAATATCATGACGCAAACCACAGATTGCGTGAAAATGTCAACATCAACCATCGATTTCTCAGAGATCAAGGATCGCCGTGAACAGTAATTCCGCAATTTCATACTACCTCCGTCCCATATTTATCTTCATAGTTCGGTTTACGATGCTTGACTGACGATAAAGCAACTCGATTCTTGTTCACACTCGGATTATTTTTAGTAAATAAAATTAACATATTCAGAAACTACATTAAAACCGCTACAAAGCCTGATCAAGAAAATTTAATTTTGATAAAAATTTGATATATAAAGTAAAAGATTAAGAGTAATTTGAGTTGACCATGTGAATAGTAACTATGAAGATAATTTTGGGACAGAGGGAGTACATTGTTTTTCAGATTCTGAGCATAAATCTTCCTTCCAATCTCAAATCCAAGGACGGAGTTAAGTATAAGAAGTGATAACTACCTCGAATCAGTAAGTAAACATAACCCTTCGAACTTGAAAGTCATTAAAGCCCTGAAAATGGAACAAGAGCTGGGTCGTAGGTCGTTCCTATAGAGGTACCATAATTATTATTCCTATTATTAGCTACGGTGGTTATTAGTGATGTTTATCTCCAATTTTGCAGCTCTTTATACTTATCACATTAGCTCTCACCTTAGCATGTACGTGTATATAAACACTCCCTTGTATATTGTATTATTAATCATCAATACAATTATTCCTACTTTACATGGTATCTAGAGCCAACCTCAATCGAGCATAATTTTTTTTCTCGATGGTTACCATCACCGCCACCACCCCGGTACTTCAACTCACTGCCACCACCCACTTTCCCATTAAACTCACATCTTCCAACTATCCAGTCTGGAAATGTCAAGTCCATGCCGCCCTCGTCGGTCTCGGGCTTGAAGGATATGTTAACGACACTATTACTGCCCCGACTCAATTCCCGGATGATGCAAAATCCCAGATCAATACCTGTTATACCATCTGGTATCGACAGGATAAAGTTATTTTGAGTGCACTACTCGGAAGTTGCTCCGATGTCATTCAACCCGTACTTTCATCTGCATTCACTGCCCATGATGCCTGGGACAAACTAGCTCTTACGTATGCTAGTACCTCCCGTGGATGCATTATCTCTCTCAAAAATACCCTGGTCAAAACCACCAAGGGAAATAAATCTATTCATGACTATTTGGTTGAGATGACGGCAATATCGGATGATCTTTGTTGAGGTTTAGTCCCGTAGATCCGAAAGCCCAACACACGCTTTGGATATTAAGGATGTTTGTCTCGGTTAAAAGGTGTATCAAATATAAAACAGTGAATTAAGATTTAACTTAGAAGCTAACTTGTATTACGTAATTCTGCGATTACAAAGAAACTCCCCGAACGGTCTGTCGGTATGAGTTCAAATACAAGAACAAGAGAGATGATTCTATTGCTAAGCTCTGAGTCTCAAATTGCTAACCCTTTACAATGTATTCAATGCAGGTATTTATACTAAGAGGGGGTAGGTGAGATGGTGACGTGGCTAAACCCGGTTGGCTGCTGCCTCTGCCACCTTGCACCTGCCTCTACTTTTTTTTTTAACCCGGAAGGTAAACCACCAAAATCAGTGGGGCAAACGCCGGGGAACGTTTGCCGATGTTTTATTAATATAAAAAAGGAGAACAAAGAAGAGGGGGACAAGACCAAAACCTCTTCAGAAAGGGCATTCCCTTTGGAAAAACATTGAAAAGTACAATAAAAGCCAAAAACAGAAATTGGGGGGACCAAACCTTACCCAATTTAAAATAACAAAAAACAGAGATTAAAACATCAGTTAAGGAATTTAAAAGAAGGAATGCCAAAATAATCCATAAAATAGGCCCTCCTTACAGTTAAAGGTAGGTCACTTGGGCTTGAGAATAATTCAAGATGGGCCGTAGCCTGATCCGCCAAAAAATGAGTTGGCCAGTTTCCTTCACGTCTAACGTGATTAAAAGAGTAAACCTTATTTCCTGAAAGAAGTAAGGTTGCCTGAATCTCTGCTTTCCAAAAACGAGCTTCCTTCCCCCTAATAATCGAAATAGCTTCCCAGGAGTCTGATTCCATCACCTATGCCTCTACTTGCTATTGCCATACTTCAGCATTAAATGTGGCTCCCACTTGCTGACTACCCGACCGGGTAGCGCGTTCGGTGTGCAGGATCCCTTTGTGGGTGTTTGGATGCAAATACTCTATTGATTATCTCAAGTGAATAAATCGACCTGAATGTTGTTCAGGTATCCCCCGTTCGGGACATCTTGGACCTTTCTGATTGCGTTTGGGGCTTCCTGTTTGCCCTGGGCCTTCTTTATGCTTTGGGCCGGGCGTATTGGGCTTGGGCCCAATACCCCAACACAAGTCCCACACTTCCTATGTCTCGAACAGTAGTGAGTGCATAAGGAAGTAGAAGAATTCTGCCTGAACGCTGCTCGGGTATGTAGCGGACGGGCTTTCGCCAGTTCCCAAGGCACAATCTTGACAGTTTTCTGCGGCTGCCGTTTCAATTTCCCGATAATCGTCTTGATTACTTGTTGGTGTTTCTCCGCGTGTCACGTGTCCCTATAATCATTCTTAGCGACGTGTCCTCCCCTGATTGGTTGACGAACCGGCGTGTCAGGTTATAAATAAGGCCTTCGTGCCTTGGTTCTGGGTTTCCAAAATTTTACATCCTTCGTGCCACAGCTCTGCCTTCTCTCTAGAGCTTAATTCTTGGTAATGTTCAGGTAACCCTTGCTCCTTGGCTTTTTCTCTCTTCTTGTTCGGTAAATATGTCGTGTCAACCATCCCCCTCCGATCCTTCTGTACCTGAGGTGGTCCCTCATGTGGAGGTCCAAGATGACGCTGTAGAGAATGTGGAAAACTCCGGCCATGCTTCTGGCGACGCCTCCTCCTCTCGTACTTACTCAGATGGTACTAAGTCCGGCGGCGAGCTTGATTCTATGGAGGCTGGCCCTCCAGGAGATGTTCCTCGTCACAAACTTGATCTAACCCTAATCCGGCTACGGCGGCAGAAGCTCACAGGCCAAAATAGGGCCGTAATCCCAACTTTGATTCTTGACCCGGTGGTCTTCCGCCTTCAAGCTGGGCTTCACCCCATGCGTCATTTCCCCGGGATGGTGGTAGTCCATTTGGACTCGGTGAAAGCCGGTCTTAGATTCCCGCTCCACACTTTTTTTGTTTCTTTATTAAAATTTTACAATGTAGTGCCGACCCAAATTATGCCGAATTCCTATCGGGCCATGGCCGGTTTCATCTGCCGTTGTGTGGATGTTAAGGTGACGCCCACCCTAGATCTCTTCCACTATTTTTTCTCGATGATTCCCCAGCAGGCCCATGGGTATTTAGTTGTAAGTGCTCGATCGGGCCATATTCTATTCTCCGATGCCCCCTCCTTAATCAAGGGATGGAAAGATCGGTTATTCTTCATCTCTGTCCCGGATGGTTTGATTCCAAGGAAATGGAATGCTTTCCCGCCGAAGTCTCCTGAGCCGTTCATCTCCGAGGAACTCAGCAAAGACGTCATCGCTGTGGAGACCGATGGTTGATACAAAATCAGGGCCTACCTGACCCCCGATCGGCTTATAAAGGCCGGGATAGGTACTGCCCGTATTCCTGGATTTACTTGATTGAACCCAAGTGCCAAGGCCCGGACGGTCCTTCCCGTGCGAGAAACGCTTTGTTTTGTTTCACACACGCTGAAGCCGCTCGGTACTAACATTTTCCTTTGTTATTTTCAGCTCTTGATCCAGACGCAAACCCGGACCCCGAAGGATCCAACCACCCTCAAGAAGTCATGCATGAAAGTAGGCTATTTTATGTAGGCGGTGGCGATGATGGGGCGCAAGAGAGGCGTGACAATGAACAGAAGAAGGAGCGGAAGAGGTCGAAGAAGACCGTTCAGGCGGGATCTTCTAAGACCGTTTCGCAGGGCATGGAACAATCCCAGCCTGTTCAAGACGTCCCATCTCAGTCCGTTCAAGACGTTCAGCCCGTCCATCAAATCGCCTCCGAACAGCCTAACATGGCCGACATGCTCATAGACAACCTGTTCAGTCCCGAGCAGTTATAGGATTTCCCGGGGTACTTTAGCTCTGTTCCGGGTTCCAGTGCAGAAGCCCACCAGGATGACCTGGTGGGGCGGATCGAGCGGATTTCTTTGGAAGATCCTGCTCGTGAAATTCTGGAGCGCAGTGGCGCGACGGCGTCCTGTATTTGGTCCACTGCTGCTTTCTTCAATGGCCTCCCGCTCCCTCAACTTCCAGTTGAGCGTACGGAGGAATGCCTTGCCCTGACTGCCCTCAAGGTGTAATGTTTCTTAAATCATGTGCTGAGTTTCTGACTATTCTTTGAACGCTCCAGATGGGGCTGTACAGCCTGCAAGTGCAAGAGGCCCGGCTGGCTAAGGAACGTGAGCTGATCGTGGCCCAAGAAAATGCCGAGCAAGCCATCTCTAAGGTTGTGCAGGCGGCCGAGTCTGAACGCCTCTCTTTTGCCGAGGAACGGAAGAAGCTCGAGGCCGGGCTGGGGGAGCTCCGTGTTCAGGTGGCTACCCTCCAGGCGAAGATCACGGCTGCCGAGGCCGCACAGGTCAAATTCAAGGAGGCGCCTTCGCAAATCCCTGACAGTCCTCCCGAAGTGAGCGTGGATCTTTCCTTCGTCCGGGAGGACTTCAAGGCTTCTGAGGAGTTTGCTGCTCTAAAGGAGGAGTATGCCCTCGATCAACTCCCTGCTGTCTTCGGGCGGCATCTGGGGAAACTGAGCAGAGAGGCACGCCAGAAGGAGGGGGTTCGGATGCTTGACCGGGATCTTGTGACCAAGGAGTGGGCCGAAACCCTTGCCTGGGAGGTTTATGGCGTCGGGTGCCAACATATGCTGCAGCCCATCCTTCCTCTCCTTGAGAAGCTCTTAGGCCGAGTAGTACAACCATCTGATTTCCCTCACCTGGCTGTCAATCACCTGAATGCTTTAAAGGGCCAGTTAGGCAAGTGCAGGCGGGCTTTGGGATGGAATTTGATCAGGCTGCTGATGAGGAGGCTGAAGGTGATGATGAGTGTGATGATGAGGATGACGACGAAGATGGCTCCGAACAGTAGAATAGATTTAGTCCTTTATCTGTATTCCCCTTTTCTGCCTTCATCCAAAGTTTTGTAATTTCTGGTCAGTAGAGCCGATGAATACACGTGGAATTTTTTGCCTATCAATTTGACTTGTAGTTCTTTTCTTATTGTTTCGCCTGTGGACTTAGTCATTTTTGTGATCTCTATCAACTCGACCGATGTATCCTGTCCTAAGATAATTGCCAGTTCGCCTGTTCGGGATCCGGATCCTGACCACCCTTAACTGATTTTGTGGAAACTAGACCTAGGCCCAATGTTTTGGACTTAGCCAATTATCATGATCCTTTCCAGCTTGGTCAGGGGATTTGCCAAATTGGGTAGCCACTATAGGTCATCCTGTTTGGGATCCCGATCTTAGCAATTCACAATTTCTGTGGTAAAGGTTGGGTTTAAGCCCAATATTTAGGACTTAGTCGTTTCCCTGATTTTTCCACTTCGTTCGGGAGTGTATCCTCTACCTCTACCCTGGTGCCTGTTCGGCCTTCGGACGTGATAGATGTCTTGAGATAGGTATTCTGGTAACACTTTCATACCCGTTCGGGCAAGGAACTAGCGGTCACTAAGCCTGGATACATAGTCTATTCGTTCTTTGCTTTATTTCTCATTCGGTGCCTTTGACCGTTTCATTTCTTGCTTGCCACTGATCTTTGGTTTGGATGACCGTTCAGGTATCTCTGGTGCTGGTGACGCCTTAATTGCTCTCAACTGCCACGTGTCAGCCATTGATTTGGGCTCTTGACGGCATTTTTCCTTTATAAGGACGCAACTGCTTCCTTTTAAATTTTCTGCTGCTTCTTTAGCTTTCTATCTCCTTCAAGCTTTCTCTCTCTAGAATCTTGTTTTCTCCCTGGTTTTATGTCTGGTTTCTTTAGCTCTTCAGATTCAGAGGAAATGGCACCCAAGCTAGTTAGTTCATCGCCCCAGGGGAAAAGCCCATCCCAGCAATCAAGATGGCGCTTCCGCTCGATCATCAGGTTCCAATGACTCTTCTTCTTCTCCTCGAGCCGAACAGCCCCTCACAGATGATGGGTGCACATCTGGTGATGCCTTGGATATTTATGAGAGGGGGATGCCTGAACGGCCCCTCATTATAGTTTAAATTTTCATTGCATCAGGAAGCAGCGTCAATGTCTTCCTGCGGATACCGAACCGTCGCTCCGCCAGTTGTCGCCTCCACCCCGCCAGATCTATGTGGGTCCCATCAAGCATCCCATGAGGCACCGCTCGGAGTGTTTGTTAGTGCACCTGGATGCTTTGGTGGCCAGTCTGCGGTTCCCCCTGCACCCGTTTATTGTTGACTTCTTACGCCGGGTTTCGGTGTTGCCGGCACAGTTCGTGCCTAGCTCTTACACGATTCTGAACGGCTTCATCGTTTGGTGCCACGATCTGGGGATTGCCCCGAACATTGACCTCTTCCTATACTGATACAGTTACCAACCGTATTGGACCACTGGGTATCTGCGTCCGGTTGCCCGCATTGACCGGGCTCTGTTTACTGACAACCCTACTCTCCTTGAGAAATGGGAGGAGCGCTTCTTGTTCGTCCACGTGGGCGAGCCGCTTCTGTTCCCTGATCGGTGGAATACATATCCCGTTCGGGACACCACCCCTTTGCTGGATGCCGCTCTACTCTGTCAGTATGATCGGCTCCGTCTGGAGGGTTCTAAGAACCTTCGCTCTTATCTCACCCCCTCCAAACTTCTGGCCGCCGGCATTGGTAAACTTTACTCCGTTTTGGGTCGTTCAGTAAGAGTGTTTTCCTTTTGCTGATTCCCATTTATTCTTCTTTATGAAGGCATAGTTCCTCCCGTTTCTACGAAGCGTCCGGCTCCCACCCCCTCCTCGACCGTCCCTGCTGATAAGGGAAAGGGGAAGGTGATTGTTGCTGCCGGAAAGCTGGTCCAGCAATCAGGGTCCTTCTCTAATCAATCTCTCGATCAGGCTCGAAAGCGCCCACGGATTGAGAGTGTAGGTCAATTGGTCCCGATCGACCATGTGGTGGACCTCACTAGTCCCGAGTCGGATCCCAAGAATCCCGCCTCCTCCTTTCTCAAGAAGGATGACTCTGCTTCTGGTAAGAAGGAGGATTCCTCTCTTGCAAACCTCCCGATCAGTGATCGACTGGTTGTGGAGTTCTCCGCCATGGGCCCTCGTGCCGAGGGCCGGACGCTGTACGGGCAAACTGCATCCTCCCTTTGGTGCAGCACTTCCCTGAAGGCTGGTGAAAATTTCACCAACCTGGTCCATTAGTCTGATATAGTCGAAGCAGGCCATTTGGAGAGCATCAAGGTATGTGCCTCAATTAGTTTTTCCTAGCATTAGCCTTTTTTAGACTGTTGCTAATTTAGTTTCCCCACTTTTCAGGCCGATACTTATTATCACCGGGCCTTCCTGGCGGCTGAGCGGGAAATGATGTTGCTAGCTCGCGAACGGGATGAAAGTCAAACCCTCCTCGTTGTTGCTCGTAAGATGGTCGTTGACCTCCAAGATCGAGCTAATAAAGGGGACAAAGCGGTGGTCGAGCTGGCCGAGATGGAGGAACGACTCCATCATCGTGATCAGGAGATCCGGGCTCTTCGTGCCAAAGTGAAGGCTGCCGAGGACCTAGGTTTGAAATTTGAAAGGATCAAAGGGAAGAAACCTTCTGCCCTTTATACGGCCGATGTCTCGCAGATCACCAAACAAGCGGTGATTGATTTCCAATGGGGAAAAGGGCTGAACATCGCCCTAGAAAATACCGCTCGACAGTTCTTTGGGAAACATCTTGGCGAGTTTCTAGAGAAATGCGAGGATCCTCTAACCGATGGCCTCAAGCTCCTGGACGAAACTCCCGCCGGAACAGCCTTTCCTAATGCCTTATCCAGGGACACGCTTGTTAAGTGTCAGGACATGCTGGTCGATCGAAATCTCGAGGTGATTATGGAGCACTTCCCCGAGCCGTTTGATCCCGAGGAGGAAGACTTCGATGTGCTGTTCTGCCGTGCTTACAAGCCGGTGATGGAAAAAAAGGCAGAAGACCAAGGACCATGCTGAGCAGTCAAATTCGCAGTCCGCTTGTTCCCCATCCAAGGATCCTCCCGTAGCGTAGCCTTTATTTTTGTTCTTTATTCTTTTATTCTTTTGTATTCCCCGGCCGGTAGTGCCGAATAATAAAGACATCTTTTCCTGTCTCAAGGCTGTTTACCCGATCGTTCAGACATTGACCAAGTTTTGGTTAAGTATTTAGCTAATGCCTGTCATCTTCCAAACCCATAGTTACGATGCCACCCGTTCGGTTCTTCCGTTCACGGCCATCCATACTAAGGGCTTGAGATGTCCATTTTCCAAACTAAAAACAAGATCCCATGCTCGGGTTATCCTCTTGTTTTTAGCTAAAATGGAGACTCTCCTCCAAGTTACAGCTCGACTTCCACCATAACGATTCCCTTTTGTCGTGGTTCGTTCGAGCTGCATAGCTGAGGTAAGATTTAAAAAGCAGAGTCCCGATCCCCCGCTCGGTCACCCGTGTTACCGAGTGCCGCCCGGTTTGTCCTGCCCAGAGTTTTACATCATCTCCTAAACTGGCCTGAATCCCCTGTTCGGTCATCCGGAGCACAAGGTCAAGTCCTAGTTGAAATGGTGGCTCCCTCCAGATCAAGATGAAGGTTCTCATTCGAACATACTGATCGAGGTGAGGCTTTTGGCCATGGTTGTGATAGTGCCGTTCGGTCATTTCAAACCGGTTATCCAACTTTTGGCCCCTTGTGGAAGTTATTTCTCCCTCTTTTTCTTCTATACACTTTTCTTCTTCTTCTTCTTCTTCTCTCTTCTTTTTTTAAGAGGTGGAAACAACCATTTTTATTGATAAAACTTTCGTAAGTGTTCGATATTCCATTTTCCTGCCGGTCGGCCTTCGGTATCTTGAAGGCCGAACGTTCCTTCTACGTACTTCTTGCAAACTTGGTAAGGGCCTTCCCAGTTTTTCGCCATTTTTCCGCCCTCCAGCGGTTTGCTTTTCTCCTTTTTCTTTAAGACCAAGTCGCCTACTTGGATTGAACGTATCTTGACCTATTTGTCAAAGTATCTCTGCGTTGCTCGGTGATATTCCTCCATTCGTAGGGCTGCCAAATCCCTCCTTTCTTCTATAAAGTGAAGTTCGGCATGCAAGTTGTCTTCGTTGGAACTAGGACTTCAGTTGGCACTTTGGCCTGGAAACCGTAGGCAAGGGCGAACGGCATCTCCCCTGTAGCTGTTCGGGGTGTGGTTCGATATGTCTAGATAATGTAGTTCAGTTGATCGGGCCAGGTGGAGGAGTAATCTTCTAGTTTCTTTTTCATGCCATCCATGATGGTTCTATTCATATGCTCCACCTGACCGTTCGCCTGAGGGTAAGTCACGGAAGCTCTGGAATGCTTGATCCCCCACTTGATGAGGAAGTCTTTAAAGTTCCTGCTCACGAACTGCCTCCCGTTGTCTGTTACCACCTGTTCGGGGAGGCCGAATCTGCAGATAATGTTCTGCCAAAGAAACCTCTGGCATTGAAAGTCGGTGATGCTGGCCAGTGGTTCAGCCTCCACCCATTTGGTGAAATAGTCAATCCCCACAATCACGTACTTCCTTCCTCCCGAAGCTGTAGGTAGGGGCCTTAGCAAGTCGATCCCCCACCTCACAAATGGCAATGCAATAGTCATTGGAGTGTAGAAGGTTGCAGGCCGTCCGAGAACTGGTGCATATAGCTGACATATCTTGCACTTCCTGGTATGGGCAAAACAGTCCTGCTGGATGGTCGACCAATAGTATCCCTGTAGGATGATTTTCCTGGCCAATGTCTTCGGCCCTTGGTGACTCGAACAAATCCCTTCGTGTATTTCTTCCATCACAACAGCTGCCAAACCAGGCGAGAGGCATTTTAGGTAAGGCCCCCCGAATGTTTTCTTGTATAGTTATCCATCCACCAGTTCAAACATTGGGGCCCTCCTTTGGATGCATGTTATGTTGTACGCATCATTCTTGTCGTTCGACAAGGTACCCTCCTTCAGGTAGTTGGTCATATCTATGACCCAACTTGGAACTGCATAGGATATAGCATCTACCTGAAGGACCATCGTTGTTGGTGTGGCCAATACCTCCCGGTGTGCAAATTTTTGGATGTGTGCGGGGATCATTTGAGCCAGTTTGTCCAACGCAACATTTTCTAATTTTGACAGAACATCTGCCTTGGCATTTTCAATTCTGGAGACCTGGTCGAGCACCACCTATTCAAATTTACTGGTTTGCTCCTCGACCAGTTCCTTGTATGTCTTTATTCTTTCTTCTTTGGCCTCTGCGGACCCGTTCACCTGGCTGACTACCAGTTGGCTATCTGATCGGACCTTCACCCGACCGGCACCCAAGGCTTTAACATATTTTAAACCTGCAATAAGTGCCTCATATTCGGCCTCATTGTTAGTTACTTTAAAATTGAAGTGTATAGAATAATATGCTTTAAACCCTTCAAAGGATGTGATCACAGCTTCCCCACCGCAGCCTTTGGCACTGGACGCTCCATCTACATACATCTCCCACCAGTCGTTCATGATCGCCCCATTGGAACCTTCCTCTGTTGGACGAGTGGTACATTCCGCTATAAAATCTGCCAAGGCCTGGCCCTTAATAGTGGGGCGAGGCTTGAAATCCACCTCGTACTGCCTGATCAGGATGGACCATTTGGTGATGCGCCGCTAGCCATTGGATTCCTCAGGATGGTTGCCAGCGGCTGTGTTGTGTAGACGGAAACTGGATGAGCTTGAAAGTATGGTGCCAATCGTTTCATAGCTGCGATCAAAGCCAGGATGGTTTTCTCCATCAGTGTATATCTCGTTTCAGACCTGTTCAGGGCCTTGCTCACAAAGTATATCGGGCGCTGAACGCCCCCCTCTTCCTTCAACAGGACCGAGCTAACTGCAAGGTCAACCACGACCAAATACATATACAAATGTTCCCCGGGGCCCAGTTTTTTCAGGACCAGGGGGAAGACAGGTAAGCTTTGAATTCCTCAAAAGCTACTTGACATTCTGATGTCCACTCAAAAGGATTTGCCTTCTTCATGATTTGGAAAAATGGAATTGCCCGATCAGCCAGTTTGGCCAAGAATCTGCTCAGGGCTGCCAACCTGCCGGTCAGCCTCTAAACCTCCTTCAAGTTCCTTGGTGCTTCCATATCCATGATTGCTTTCACTTTCTCGGGATTAGGCTCGATCCCTCGTTCGCTCATCATGTATCCCAAGAATTTGCCCTCCTTGACTGCAAAGGCACACTTCTTGGGGTTCAACCTCATGTTTGCATTTTACATAATCCCAAAAAATTTCTCCATGTCCCGCACGTGATCTTCTTTCTTTCTGCTCTTGATCAGGATGTCATCCACATATTCTTCCATGGTGACTCCTAGGACCTCTTTGAAAAGAATCTCGATCATCCTCTGGATTGTGGCCATTACATTCTTCAACACGAACGACATGACTATATAGCAGAACACACCGTCCGAGGTGATGAATGCAGTTTTTTCTGCATCATCCAGGTGCATAAAGACTTGGTGATAAACTCTGAAAGCATCCATGAAACTCAGCAGCTCACATCTAGCAGTTTCATCCACCAGCAGATCAATTCTCGGCACAAGATAGGGGTCCATGGGGCAAGCTTTGTTCAGGTCAGTGTAATCCACACACATCCTCCATGTTGATCCCTTCGGGGCAAGGACTACATTGGCCAACCATTCAACGTGAACAACTGGCCGAATGTGTCTGATCTTCAGCAAGGTAGCTACCTCCTGCTTTTTGAACTCTCTCCGTTCGGCAGCCTGATACTGTTTCTTCTGTTGTACCGGCTTTGCATCAGGCCGAACGGCCAATTTGTGGCAGATGAGCTCAGGGTCAATCCTTGACATGTCTTCTGGTCCCCGTGCGAATAGGATTTGAAACCTCTTTAAGACCAACATGGTGGCCGGTGCGGGACGTGCAACAAACTCTGTCCTCCTGGTTGCACTTCGATACTGTTCACCCGCATTCCCCGGGTATTCATCTTCTTCAGAACGTCCCGATAACTTGTTCGGGCTGTTGCTGGGTCAGTTCGGGCTACTCCTACACCAGTATCAGTAGGGAACTTGATGCAGGAGTGTCGAACAGAAGCTATCGCTTCCAAATCTTCCAATCTCGGTCGGCCCAATATGGCATTGCGGGCACAATTAATGTCCACCACTACGAACGTCATACGGACAGCTGCACGGTGTGATTCATCCCCAATCTCGACCAGGAGCTGGATGGTTCCTTCAACCTCGATACAGTTCCCGGTGAAGCTGGCAAACGGTGTCTTCAAGTTTGTCAGTTGACTCCTATGGAGTCTCATTTTCTCGAATGTGTGTAGGTACAACACGTTTACGCTACTCCTTGTATCCACCAGAACTCCGCGGATAAGGGCATTATCAATGCACATACTAATCACCAATTCGTCCCTGTGCGGACTTGGTGAGTTGGGTAAATCTGCTACCCCGAACGTGATTGGCTCCATTCTTCCTTTTTTCTGGGGCGAGGTAGATATGGAGGCTACGTACAAACCCCGCTCGAACCTTTTCCGTTCGGCAGCCGTATCTCCAGTCTCTCCTCCACCAAATATCACTTCCACCTCCATCCTTGGTTTCTTTAATTTCCCGGGTTTCCGGACCCTTCAGCCTCCTCTCTGGGCGGGATGTATGCGTCATTCCTGGGTTTCGCATCCTGTCGACTGTCCCTTCTCCAACTATTTGGTTTCTTAACTAGGGGCGTGTTAGGGGAAGGGTTGTTCGAGTTGGTATTGACATATTTCCTCAAGTAACCTTGCTGAAGTAACTCCTCGATCGCAATCTGCAAAGCCCGGCAGTTCTTAGTTAGGTTCCTGTTCCGCTTATGATATTTGTAGAAGGCGTTCGGATCTGGCCCCATGAAAGCTTATGTATCGGTCGGGGGGGGGGGGGGGGATAGTACCCTTCTCCTTATGAAATACGTTAGCGATCGTCATAACTAGCGGGGTAAAACGCTTGTTCCTTGGATGGGGTGGTGCAGTTGCTGGCATGGGACCTAACCGGTCAGCCAACCTTGTAGGGGCAGGTTGCTGGGCCGTTCGGTCTCGTATCTTGATTTCCTCTTCCAGGGCAGCATGTGTAACACTTGAGATTTAATATAAACGGATTGATAGTACTACTCATACCAACAGAGGTGCATCTCGTTTTAAGGGAGCTCATTACCTAAGAACTCCAAAGTTAAGCGTGCTTGCTCGGGAGTAGTCTTGGGATGGGTGACCCCCTGGGAAGTTTCTCAGGGTGTGCATGAGTGAAGACAAAGTGTGCGGTAAAGGCTCGTGGTGGTTTGTGGGGACAGTACTAGAGGTCCGGAGTAACTACCTCGGGTCTACGGGGCCGGGGTGTTACAACATGCTTCCCGTCCCTCTCCAGCACATCGGCATAGCCCGTACCAGGGTTCTTCTTTAAATCTCTGTACAGTTCCCCGGTCTGGAGGGCATTAGTGAATAGGAGGATTGATGTCTCATCCGTCATGCCCGTCACCTTCAGCCTTCAGGGTCTCACTTCTCCACCTGGTCAGAAAATCATTGATGGATTCCCTTGGTCCCTTCCTCACACTGATCAGGTAACCAAAATGTAACTTGGGGGTAGTGCTGGAGGCGAACTGAGCCAAGAATAATGTGGACAGTTCAGCAAACCTCCCGATTGATCCCGGATGCAAGGTGTCGAACCACTCCTGTGCGGGCCCCGAAGGGTGCTGAAAAATAATCTGCAAATTGCAGCATCAGTGGCTCCCAAGAGCATGAGGCCTCCTTGATAGCTTCTCAAATGTATGTGTGGATCTCCCACCCCATCGTAATTCAGAACGTTTGGGGGTCGGCAGTCCTTTAATATTTCTGCATTCATAATCTCCCTGGTGAAGGGAGAAGTAATCTCAACCCGAGCTAGTGGGGTCTGTTGGGGGTGTGGTTAACCTGCTCCCTGAGTTCGGCCATTTGCCTCCTCATTTCGGCCATTTCCTCCTCTTGGGCCGTTCGGGGAGGTGGAGTCCTCAGGTCCATGAATCCCGGAGTTTGTTCTGGTGGAGGTGCTGTTGTTTCCCTCCTTCGGCGGATGAATCTTTCTCCATCCCTTTCCACATATTGAAAATGTTGTCCCACAGGGTCTATTATGGGAGTAGGCTCCCTGAAGTGAGCTCCGCCCCTAGGCCTGATCAGGGTTCGGTCCCCCGGGGTGTGCTGCCTGTGCCGGGGGGTGTGGGGGCTCTCCAATGGTTTCCTCGATATGCCTGGGAGTGGGCTGATGTGGTAGTGGTTTGAGTATCGTCCTCCCCCTCATCGAATGATGGCATAGAGCGGATGGGGGATAGTGAGTTGGAGGTGTCATCGGTGGAGGTAGCCCCACCCCTCTCCTGTTCGTCAGCCATGCGCTGCATGACGGCTGCCATTTCTTTCATTAGTTGAGGGTTTCTCCTGATATAATCTGGAATGACGTCCTCGAATTCTTGAGAGGCACTTCCGGTGGCGTGCCCCTGTGTAGACCAGTCCCCGGAGGATCCGTTGTCCCTCCGGCCTCTGGTAGCAGAGCTTAGTGTTGCTGAAGCGATTCTAACCATCTTGAAGAAGGTGGTGCTTAGGTCAAATAGTTTTGCTTGGGATTTTTGTTCAGTTTCCCACAGACGGCGCCAATGTTGAGGTTTAGTCCCGTAGATCTGAAAGCCCAACACACGCTTTGGATATTAAGGATGTTTATCTCGGTTAAAAGGTGTATCAAATATAAAACAGTGAATTAAGATTTAACTCAGAAGCTAACTTGTATTACGTAATTTTGCGATTACAAAGAAATTCCCCGAACGGTCTGTCGGTATGAGTTCAAATACAAGAACAAGAGAGATGATTCTATTGCTAAGCTCTGAGTCTCAAATTGCTAACCCTTTACAATGTATTCATTGCAAGTATTTATACTAAGAGGGGGTAGGTGGGATGGTGACGTGGCTGAACCCGGTTGGCTGCTGCCTTTGCCACCTTGCACCCATGCCTCTACTTGCTATTGTCATATTTTAGCATTAAATGCGGCTCCCACTTGCTGACTACCCGGTCGGGTAGCGCGTTCGGTGTGCGGGATCCCTTTGTGGATGTTTGGATGCCAATACTCTGTTGATTATCTCAATTGAATAAATCGACCTGAATGCTGTTCAGGTATCCCCCGTTCGGGACGTCTTGAACCTTTCTGATTGCGTTTGGGCTTCCTGTTTGCCCTGGGCCTTCTTTATGCTTTGGGTCGGGCGTATGGGGCTTGGGCCCAATACCCCAACAATCTTGCTCTCGCTCAAATTCCAATTTCTGAGGAGGACCTAGTTATTTATATTCTCAAAGGTCTAGGTCCGGAATATGGTGAAGTACGATCTGGTATACGTATCCGTGAGACGGCCCTACCTCTGGCCGAACTTCGCTCCATTCTATTGAAGCATGAACAAAAAATTATCTGAGGCAGCAGCAACCGAGCCCATCATCACCTACCCTGTCATGTGATCGTCCATTTGGACCCAGTGTTAGCTGGTTTGGAGTCCCCCCTACACCCTTTCCATATCGAGTTTTTTCGGACGCTCCTAACAGCCCCCACGCAGCTTGAACCGACGACGTACAAGTTTGTTGCTGGTTTCATAACCCGTTGTCATAGCGTAGGGGTCGTCCCCACAATGGATTTGTTCCTTCATTTTTCTGTGTTTCCCCGTTCAGCTGTACGGGTTACCTTGGTCTAACCGCCCGTCCTTGGCGAGTTCTTTTCACCAATAATGGTTCCAATCTGGACGGGTGGGAGAGGAAATTCTTTTTCGTTGAAGTGGGTTCCCCGATGCCCTTTTCCGATCGATGGAACCCCTTCCCGGTCAAGTTCGATCCTCCGACTTTGACTGATGAGGAGATAGAGTATGCCATTTGTATTGCTTACCTTGGTACCCAAAACCTCCGCATGCTCGTGGTGTCCTCCCTCATGGTTAAGGCCGGGATAGGTATGCCCATTCACAACTCGGGGTTTTAGGCCTTGCATGTTCCATGATTCTAACTGTGTTTTCTCCTTGCAGGCGTTAATGCTAGTCCTCCCGCCATGGGTCATACAAACAACACTCCTCTGATCCCCAGTCGGCATGACAAGGAGAAAGGAAAGACGGTCGTCGAGGCCGGCTGTCTGGCGATATGGTCCCGGTCACAAGCCAAACTCGGAAGCCGAGCATCCCCACAAGAGGTTGCGTGATGACGATGCCTCTAAAGTTGTGGTCCTGGTGGACTTGTCAGACGAAGAGACGACCATCCCTTCTGATTGCAACGCCGCTAATCCCTTCCATTGTATAGAGAATGTCACCATTTTTCAAAATTTTTTGCTAATTGAAAAAGAAAAGGTTGAAAAATCAGATCTTGAAAAAGGTTGTGGATGGCCGCCTAGGGTTTCCCCTAGGGTCGGCTCTTCAAAAGTTCGCATGGAAGTAATATTCTTAGGGGGTGTTTGCAATTGCTTTTACTTTTAAAAAATCACTTTTTAAATTGATTTTGGAAAGAGTATTTAATAGTAAAAATTGATAGTGTTCGAGAAAAAATTGATTTTGAAAATTAAAAATTGATAGTGTTTGGTATAGTAGATGCTTTTGTGTAATAGAAAAAGTAAAAAACAGATTTCTGGTTTTAGATTTTAAGTATTTAATTTAAGTAGAAGTTGTCACTTTAAAAAGACTTTTTAAAAATTTTTAAAGTCAAAAGCTCAAAATCACTTAATTTTAATTTTTTGCAAAAACACCCTTATACTCTGTATTTTAAATTTAATTAAGTAGTAGCACTATTTTTTTGTTTAAAGCGGGGCATTTCCCCCCCATGCCCCTAGCTCCTGCGCACTGTTCCCAAATTGTGGTTGTGTGACAACCAACAAGTGCTTTAATGGTGCTACACTTCTGTGTTGAAGGCGTTTTGCACCGTTTGGTGATGGACGGAGTTAGGTGAATTTTGTGCCCTCTACTACCTCTCCTTTTACTTCCTGCTGCTATAAATTCCACTCACCCCTCACCACTTCAACCCATCTCTCAACAAAACCTTCCACCCCTAAATTTTATAATATAGCACTTCCACCCCCAAAATGAAGCTCCCCTGTTTTTTCATCCTTCTACTTTTGCCCCTCCTCTCTTTCGCCTTCACAGCACTCGCCGAGTCTAGCAACAACCCCGTCTCCGACGGTGCGTCGCCGTCGCCGGTCCTCGATGCCGATGGCGGAGCCTTGCAAGCAGGCGTCAGCTATTTTGTCCTGCCAGTCACCCACGGAAGCGGCGGCGGTCTCACTCCGGTCACCTCCGGTCCGGGTGGCATCATCCAAGAAGCCAGCGAGATGCAGACCGGGTTTCCGGTGGCGTTCTCACCGGTCGACAGCCGGACCGGTTCGGTGCTGCTGTCAACCGACGTCAACGTGAAGTTCTCCGCCCCAACGGTCCGTGCCAACGAGACGGGGTGGATGGTCGGGAAGTACGACGAACTGCTGAAGCAGTTTTTCATTGTCACCGGCGGCGAGGAAGGGAAAACTGGACCGGAGACCGTCGCGAACCGGTTCAAGATCGAGAAGCACGGGTCGGATTATAAGTTCGTGTTCTGCCCGAGCCAGGTTCTGTGCCAAAACGTTGGGGTCTTTGTCGGACCGGAGGGTGACCGGTTCTTGGCCCTGACCGATGCTCCGTTGGTGGTTATGTTCAAGAATAGCAGCTTCCCTCCGTTCATTCCGGCTCCGGAGTTTCCGGCTCCTCTTCCACCGGCTCCGGTCGTTCCGACTCCGTTTCCGCCGGCTCCGGTCCTTCCCACTCCGTCTCCACCGGCGCTAGTTCCTCCGCCGCCTCCGGCCCCGGATGCTTCATCGGCTATTTCTCACGCCAAGTCGATTCTCTGTGTCTCCTTGTCATTTGCGGTCTTGTCGTGCTTTTTCTAGATTCGTCAAGTTGACTACTGCATAAGTACTGTTTATTTTGTGTTTTTTTATATATATTCCTAAGGTTTATGCTTAGAATTATGCCTTTTATGTTCATGTCATTTTAACCTGTGGTCGAATTGTTCGTTCATAGACAATTCGTGTGGACAATTAGTGTGACTTATAAAATGACGTGTACAAAAAACGTGTATTAATAGCGTTGCAAACGTTGGTCAAGTGCTGGGGTGTGGTGTAACCCTGGCCTGACGTGTTAAGAATAATGCAAACGTTTTAGGGGCTTTGCATTGGAATAGTTCTGTTGCGTTTCACCGTTTGTCATGTTTGTGCGGTTGTGCCAAACTGATTTTGAACTCATGTAGTCATGTGTGGTAATTTAAAAATTATAATATTGTTTAAACTTTAATGTGTATTATTATGAAGATACCTAATGGTTGATTATGTTTAGTAGTATTGTTCATTGAAAGAGTTTTTGATAGAAAAATGCAGTACTTGTGACTGTATGAGATAGGGAAATGCACGGTTCAGGTGTAACTTAATTAATTGTCATCAAGTTCCTTTTTTTGCTGAAACAATGACATGTAAGGATGCTGTATCTTGATTGATAAACAGAGGTGATGTGAAGTGTGAACGTGATGATTCAAACAAATTGTCAAACAACAGTATACCATTTGTGTACTCCCTATTTTTGGTGGTTTACAAAGATCATTCATAGACTAATTACGTTGCGGATTATTTATTATGAATTGTCTTTGTAAACCACTCAAAACAGAGTGTACAAACGGTGTACAAATAGAAATTCCTCAAACTATTCAACCTTCTTACCTCCTAAGTGTTTGGCACAATTCTTATTAGAAAACAAAGAATTCAATTTTGTTGCTAACATAATCTTATACAGTATTTTAGATTCTGTTAGGCCTTGAACCAAGAGCGAGGCAGATGAATTTGGGGTTGACAATGAAAAGGCCGACGAATTTGGGTACGCCATAGGGCCAAGAAAGCATGAGGGGCGACTTTGGTGCAAATTTGGGCAAAAATCTGAAAGATATCCTATATGTCAAAGTGTCAAATGATATATTGATTTATACGTAGTAGTTTTTATATTGAGTTTTGTTAAATAAATTTGGTATTTTTTTTAATTGTTGATTGCATTAGGAGTTAATCTCTCTATTCAAGGCGTACGTTTCTTTTTCTCTCTACGGTTGCCGCAAGGCAACGTCTAGCTTGAATTGTCGGGCGGTGATCAATTTGATCACGGCGCCGGTGTTCATTTTGATCTGTTTTTCCCGGTCTGGAAGGAGCAGTGTTTCGAGCTCGTTTGCAGTCCTATCATGGTTGTTGAAGAAGCCGAAGTTGCAATTTGCTTAAGTATGATTTCAAGCCGGAGTATGATTTCGATTATGCAGCAAGGATGTCAAAAGTGGATATCGTCATTCAATACAAAAGCATGACTATAGAGGCGGATGAGCGGTGGGCGCGTCCCCTTCCTGAACCGCCGCCATGGAGTGCAAACAAGACTAGGGGTTGGAAGAAGATGGATGAACTCTGTTTTAATTCCGTTTTATTCTGTTTGTGTTTTTCTTTCGAATTGCATGTTGTTTTGAACGTGTTTTTATTTCCTAGCAGAAAGATTCTAGATTTTAAGTTGGGTGATGAAAAGTCTGGTTTGCTAGTCATTGGTTCAGTTAAACTCATTACAGGATCAACGAATATTATTGCTTCTACAGAGGTGATACATTCTAAGTCTGATGTGAGGGCGAACGGCAGAAATAAGGCTTTTTATCACTTTGTTTACTTCTTTTTCTTTGATTGTATTATCAGCCACGTAATAAACGTTATTTTGATTTAATATATTCGTTGAATTTGATGATAAAAAAAAATTGTTGATTGCATTAGGCTTTATGACTTTATGAGTTCATGATGAGACTTTTTGAGTGTTTTTTATGTCGTAGTTAATACTCCGTATAAGATTAGATTTGATGAGATTTTGTAGGCAGTGTTTCTAATTCAGTCGCTTTTCTATCTAATGAGTTCGAGTTGCTTTTTCATGGCCGACAAAGCCAAGTAGTTTTCCCTAGACATTATTTTACAAGTTTTTTTTAACTGTTTTGCAAGTTTTTAATATCTTAATATAGAAATTTTACCCAAAAAACATGTATTCTATATTATACATAATTTTTTTTATATATAAATTAACATTTACCCAATACAATTAGTCATATTTTATTAATTTCACCATATTTAATCGACACCTCTGTTTAGCACTCAGAGGCCGTTTGGAAGAGCAAAAAAAGGCTGACCAGGCTTAAAATCCATGAAAATAGCCAAAACACCTCTTCTATGGGCTGCTTTGGCCGATTCTGATTATCAGCCAAAAAAGTTGCTTCATGGTTACTTTTTGAGTTGTTTTCTATTTTTGTTTGATTAAGATGTTAAAAGACAACTATAACCAGCCTTTTTTCCTAATCGTAGAAGTCATGCTCTGCGGACTTCTCTGCTTCATATTGGTTGTGCCGTTCTGGCCTTCAGGGTATGAAAAAAAAATAGTTCTCTAGGAAATATGAAATCCACCACAGTGCTTTTACCATTATATTAAGTTACGTGATTGGAGCTTTTGTGTTGATGTTTTGATATGTATTGTTGCTATTTAAAGTGTAGTATTTTAGTGTAAAAAGATAATACCCTTTATGGTAATTATACATTCAATCAGCCAATTCAGCCAATATATTACCAAACACTTTCACTTCAGGATTTTAGTCTTTTCAGTCTTATCAGCCATTGCAGCCATTACCAAACAGGCCCTTAGAGTTGTAATATTCAAACCGGCTGTATTTGCTGATTTTGATGAATTTTATGAAGTTTTTGTTGAAGTAGCTGAATTAATCGATTCTGATGATTTATAAAAAAATATATTTAAAACATATTTTGTTATTAAAACAAAGAAAAAATTATATGAAAAAGGTTAAAATTAGCCTTTACAGTAACTTCAGCTAATACAACCGGAAAAATAACTTCAACCTTACATTTTTATTATTATTAAATAATTCAAGCCGTGAAATCAAAGTTACGTGTTTGGTGAAAAAGTTTCATATTTTGTCATTTCTTTAGCTTTCTACCTTCATTAGAGTTGGCTGATAAGTCTGATAAACCGAAAACATGGTCACCAAAACGGGATCTTAGTGTTACACCGTTAGTGGTCTAAAAATGTTTTTACTTTAGCTTATTTCAGTGTTATAACACACCAGAACAAACAGACTAGCTTAAACATATCAGATAAGATTAAAATCCAACAATTACGGAGTATAAAATAAACAAAAACCAAACATGTACCGAGTATCAAACTATATCAATTTAGAAGTAGGTTTAAATATATTTTTGGTCCCTGCAAATATAGTACATTTTGTTTTACATCCCTGCAAAATTATTTTTTTGTTTTTCATCCCTGCAATTTATGTAGGTTTTCATTTTAGTCTATCACTGATGATAACAACCTCTGTTTCACCTCAAAATAACCCTTATTAATAGATTTCCTCTAATCCTTTGTCATGTTATTCAAAAAGTATATAATTTTATTTTTTAGAAGGCGTTTCATATATATTTTTAAAATGTTAATACTTAGTTTTTTATTGTTTTAACTATCATATTAACCTCAAAAAATTATAAAAGGATAAATTTAAATATTTCTAGTAGATTTATGTAACTGACAATAACATTTTTTTGTAAGTAGAGTAGTTTCGGAATTAGATATGGACTAAAAGCAAAATAGAGCATTTTGCAAGGATGAAAAACAAGAAAAATATTTTGCAGGGATCTAAAACAAATTGCGTCATATTTGTAGGGACTAAAAACATACTCCGTATTTAAGCCTTTAGAGTAAACCAAATAAAAAAGATTAGACCAGATAAAAAATTCTAAATTATCCTAACTACTCCATTTACGCTTGAGGACGATTGGTATCTATAGATAATACATTTCAAAGATACAATTATGGAAAGTTTTTGCCATGTGTCATCTTCTAAGCAAACATTCATTATAATATTTTAGATTTTCTTTCTAATTTAGTAAATTAACTATAAGCATGTTACGTTAATTTAGATTAGTGTTTAAGATAGATACCAACTCATGTAACGTGAATTTAGAAAACTTCCTAAAGCTATGTTGTTCAAAAAATAAAATCCCACATTTATTTTAAAGTGCTATAACTTTTTTATTTGCACTATGATGATTACAAAAAATATATCATAATTTATAACTTTTTATTATCTTTCATATGAGACCAATATTAAATATATAAAAATAAAAAAATAATTTAGCACTTAATACATATCTGTTTTTAAAGTGTTATATACGGAGTTTTTTTATTTGTACTATGATTGTTACAAAAAATCTATATCTATATCTATAAATAATACTCCGTACATTTGAAAGATACAATTATGGAAAGTTTTGTCATGCGTCATCTCCTAAACATACCTTTAATATTCTAAATTAGAAATTAGAATTGTTATGAGTTTGTTATTACGTTAGGAGTATACGAAGTATTCTAGATTTTTTTTATCATATGAAGTAGAGTTAAATATCAAAATAGGACTAAAAGTCATTCACTTTGCACAAATAGGACCAAAAAATAAACTATGTTTCCATAGGACTAATTATGTTTGTCTTGGACAAATATACCCTTATACCTATTGGAATGTTTTAATTCATAATAAAATAATAAAAAATAATAAAAATTCGTAAAATATACCAAAAAATTAATAAAAATAATCTGAATAATAATAAATTTAAAAAAAAATTAAAAAAAATAAAAAAATAAAAAAAATAAAAAAAAATCAAAAAATTATTTTTTTTGTCACCGCCGCCTATACCGCCCCAGCACCACCACCTCTAGTCATTTGGGGAAAAAATGCCAAATTTATTATGAATTCCATATTTTTGGCATAATTCAGAATGATTTAAGATGGAAGAAAAAAAATGTTGGCATTCTCAAAGAGAAATATGCCATATTTTTGGCATTTTCCGAAAAAAATGGAAGTTTGTAGGAAATATGACATTTTTTTTAACGGCCGGAGGTGGTGGTGCAGGGAGGCGGTACCACCACCTCCTGTCACCGAGGTAAAAAAATGCCAAAAAAATTTTGAATGCCATATTTTTGGCAAAAGTCAAAAGGATTCAAGTTGGCAGAATGAAAATGTTGGCATTCTCATAGAGAAATATGCCATTTTTGTGGAATTTTAAAAAAAAGTGGCATTTTTTACACCGATCGGAGGTGGTGGTTCAGGGAGGTAGTACAGGCGGTGGGAAACGTATCCATATTTTTTTTAATTTTTTTTATGGAGTTTTCTATTTTTTATTAATTTTTAAAAAAAATAAAAATAAAAAAAAATTCTTATTTTTTATTTTATAAAAAATTTATTAATTTTTTTATTATTTTTCTACGAATTATTGAAATTTTTTCGAATTTATTATGAATTAAACATTTATTTATGACTTTTACCTATCTTTTACTAATATTTAAAGGAGGGGTAAGAATGGAAGGAAGAAATGAGTATGTTTCCAATAGGACCACTATGGTCCTATTTTGGAAAAAAAACATAGCAAGTCCTATTTTGAGTTTTTGTCATAGTTTTAGTCCTATTTGAAGTAATTTCTATATGAAGTATTCTAAATTAGAATTGTACTCAACTTAGAAATCTCCAACAAAAAATATCTCTATTTTTTTTAATTGATATAACCTTTTGATTTGTAATTTGATTTTTATAAAAAGTATCTCAAAAATCATGGTTTTTTTTAATCTTGATATGACACCAATATTGCATATGTAAAAATAAAAATAATTTTGAATATACCATAGATGGAGGTTTTTGGCTTAATTTTGTAAAATAGATCCAAGCTTTAAAATTAAGATCTCATGATTGTATAGAGTAATTTCATGTTGCATGTAGGGGACAATTTATTTATGGGAATGTTCCCGAAATAGGACTAAAACATTTTGAAAATTCCAAAATAGGATCGTCATGTTTTTTATTTCCAAAATAGAAGTAATTACTACAAAGTTTGGAAAATACTGTCATGTTTGAAGTCCGGTACTGCCAAAACATGACAGTAATTAGTCCTATTTTGGGAATAAAGACATGGCAGTCTTATTTTTGAATTTTCAAACCTTTTTAGTCCTATTTCGGGTAATAGTCTCTTTATTTATTGACTGAAAGTGTCAATAGAATTTGGATCTACTTAAGAAAAATTTGAGCCTCAAACCCTCTATAAACCGTATCATTAGACTTATTTTTATTTGTATACATACAAAAGATAATAATAATTTATAAATTTTGATATAACAACAACATTAGCCTGCATGATGGCAATTGGTAATTGGAACATTGGGAAGCGACATAAGCAATTAATTTATTTTACATCAAAATTAAATAAAAATAAATTGCTATAACTTTTTATATTTTTAATTTAATTTTTACAAAAAATGTACCGAAATTCATAGTTTATAATTATCTTTCCTATGACACCAATATTGTATATATAAGTCTAAAATAAATCCAAACATACGATTGATGGATGCATTTTATTTATTTCCTGAAAGTGTCAATAGAAAACGCTTATGATCCACTAAATTTTAGAAATTGAATCCACTTAAGAAAGATTTGGAGCCTAAGAACCTCCATCTATCAGCTATATATTTAGATTGATTTTTATTTTTATATATGCAATATTCGTGTCATACGAAAGATATAATAATTTATAAAATTTGATACATTTTTTTTGTAAATCCTTATTATAAATAAAATAAGTTATAACAAATTTAAAAAAAGGAATTTTTAGCGTCATTTGTGTGTTCTCATTTCCCCTAACTTGCTAGCGTCCTTTGTGTTTTTTTTTATTTTTAAGAGAGAAAACCATTAACTGAGCATTTTTGTTGATTCTATTTGAGTTGGTTTTAAATTAATATTTTAGAACTTAATGTCCCTTATTGACACTTTCAACCAATAAATAAAATATCCCCTTATTGCAACATGTTAAAAATTATTTTATTTGTACATATACATTATTGGTGTCATATCAAAGATAATAAAAGATCATAAATTTTGATATATTTTCTATAAAATCGGATTACAACCTGACCCATGAAATACAAATGGAAAAATACCAAAAAGAAAATTAAAGACTAAGAAACAAACTCACTAAAATGTTATGAGAAACACTTTTAGTAAAAGAAAAAAAGGAAATTTTTTCTTACATGGGTTAGCTTTAGTGAATCTAGGGGCACATAAAGCAATTCCCTAAGTCATCACCAACTTCTCAATGAGATTCTTGAGTTAGAATAAAATTGCCTAGCCTATAGGTATAATAATCATTTCCTTACTTTTAAGCTGCACCCATACAACTTTAATGATATCACTATACTTGAAAACTCAAATCTTCATAATTTATCATATGGATCATACTATATATAAGTCTATAACTTAGAGAGCGGGTTTACACGTAAAACTTTGTCAGTGACATATCAATTGCATAAACATTGCTCATACTCAATTATTTTAAAATGCTGTCTTATTTTAATCGATAAATATATGCATTCTTCATATCAAATACTTTCCACGTTCCTTAAAATTCTTCTCACTTACATTTTTGGAAGCTCCCAAAAATTCTTCAAATTTTCTTTATTGGAAAGCTTTGTGTGCCTAGCATTGATTTATTTATTTTCCTAATCAAACATGCACAACCATACATTTCCACTTTATTCTCACTTTCTTAAACTCTGATCCAAGTCAAATCCAGAAGAATTTCATGACACGGGGTGAGTATCTAAAAATTTGAAACAAATATTACTGACCCCCAAACATGGAATGCCCAAACATTTCTTGCAACATAAATCTTTGATGTTTTCTTAATACAAATTCAGGTATCGACTTTCTCAAAAGGCAACGTGCACCATTGTAGAATTTTCGGATGATATCACATTCTAATAGATCTCAATCTCTCTTGAAGATATAATTGATGTATGTTAAAACAATAACATTATAACCCGAACTAATGTACTTAAATAATTCTTTCATTTATATACCACTGCCATGAAAATCTGAAACCTAAATGTCTTCTACGGACCGAAACTACACATAGAACGGATCAAGGAAGATTAGATCAAACCAAATCAGAATTGACAGTTTCAAGGTACACATAGAACAAACATGTATTAGATCAGTTAAAGGAATTTGCATTATCAACCAATGTTATAATCGACTAAATAATTGATTTCTGTTAGTTACGGAGTATAATCGACTAAATAAGCAATTTCCGTTAGTTATATAGTAAGATAAAAAAACATTTTATGCCGTGCACGGCACGAGTAAAGATACCAGTGATATATACGATGGATAAAGGGATGCATTTCTAAAAAAACAGGTGCTTTTTTTGTTCTTTTCCTCGTTTCTTGGTCAACTTCTCGACTAATTCAGAAATTGCTCTTGTTTTAAGTTATGAGAGAATATTCTACATGCTCCAAAGTGTATGAGAGAACGGATTATTTTCATCCTATGTTTGATAATCAGGGTGCTATTATTGCACTGAAAATTTTGGATCGGTATTTAGGGTTTCATGCCAAAGTATCGAAGGGTGCGCAGAAGCTCGCAGCTCATCCCTCCATAGTTGGGACTTAGGTACATAAATTGATGGGTTTAAATCTGAATATACCAAAGCTAGTAGTTTGGTTGCTACTTGCTAATGCCAGTAGTAGTTCGATGCCTTCATTTGATTACACATGATAGGAGTAATGTACTAAGATGCAAACTCGGGAATGTTTAATTTCTTTAAGGTTTAAATATGGTGTTAGTCCTTGCAAATATGACACACTTTGTTTTAGGTCATATTTGTTTTTGCAAGATATTTTTGTTTTTGTTTTTCATCCTTGTAATATGCGCTATTTTAGTTTTAGTCCATCTCTAACTCCGAAACAACTCTACTTAGATTTTTTTATTGTCGGTTGCATAAATCTACTAGAAACATTTACATTATAAGTTTATAATATTTTTAGGCTAATAAGAGAGTTTTAAAACAATATTAAAACTAATTATTCACATTTGAAAAATATGTATTAAAAACCTTTTTAAAAATGAAATTAAATACTTTTTGAATGGCATGACAAAGAATTAAAGGATACCTATTAGTCGGGATTGTTTCTTTGTCATTAGTTATCATTAGTTATGGATTAAAAAGAAAACGAACATAAATTTCAGCGATGAAAAACAAAGAAAATATTTTGAAGGACCTAATAAAACAAAGTGTGCTAAATTTGCAGGGACTAAACACGTATTTAAACCTTTCTTTAATTGAGAGCACCCTGAGGGGATTGATGAAATCAACAATGGAGCAGAAACTAGTGGCTGAAATCCCACAAAACTACAATAGCTATGAAGTATATAGAAGGTAGTGGTTTGTAAAGGATGCAAACCAAATTGTAAAATTTCTGATGGTTAACTCGAGAATGATGCTATAAGGTGAGATTTTACATGTTGTGTATTTTAATTTCCTGTTTTAAATGGTTCAAAATTCTCTATTGAGATATACTTTGTTGAAACAAAAGAAGATATATTTGGTATAATCTGAATATTCCTGTATCCCATCTGAACATGGGATATTGAGGGAGAGTCTTTACTTTCCCTGCTCTTACCTTATTTTTCTAATTTTCGACATCTTGGCTCCTATTGTTGCAAGATCTGCTTGACATATGTTTTGGTACTTTAACTTTGTCTATATGGCCATATGGGGGTAGTTCTTTATAACCTATTTGTTTTGTTGGGTTCATGGCAGTCACTGGTTCTTTTGTTGATGTGGCAGAAGGGCTCTTGAAGGGTTGACTGATCATGGTTGAAGGTCCAAGGGAGATTTCCCAAAATAAGAGTAAAAACGATGTGAAATTCTAATACAGTAGTACTATGTTTTCCACTCCAAGTAGGATTAAATTACTAACATCCTAAAATTGTACTTCAATACTTTGACATTACCAGACATTAATATGACTGTTTTAATGTCATAATTGACATTATTTTTCAAACATGATAGTAATTAACCATTTTAGGCAATTTCTGAAGGGCCAAATGTCCAATACATTTGAAATACATATGCATGTATGTTTAGTGACCATTATTCAAAATCATTACATTTGCATTTGTTTGATGTTAAACATTGTTGAAGAATAGAAATAGTAATATAGTTGTAGGAGTATTAAAGTTTCACGCTCCTATTAGGTTTAAGGTTTGGTTTCCCATTTGTGCCGAGTTCAGGTCCATTTATCTCCATATAAGCATTGCAGGTCTAGAGATTATGAAGTTGCAAATTCATCATATAAGAGCAGTACTTAATTCAACATGTTAGAGATACTGCTAACAGGGTCATACATACACTCATACATTAAGTTCTCTTGCAAAATAACTGAAAATGTAAAAAATGCATGTTGCTGTTGCTATAGGACTTGTGCAGAAATCATGATTCTTTCACACACCATCTTCCTCCAGGTATGTCTACACCAATGGAACAAGGTTCACTCGATATTACTCAGCAGGCTGCAAAGAAACTCAAGCGGCCTGCAGGATCTATTACCTATGCAGCTGCTAGAGAGTCACAGACTGTACCGGAGTTTAGGGTGAAGAAGGGTGTTGTTTTAGCAGTGGACCCCGAATATATCCGTCACCTCGTGGAGATTAAAGTGCTTGGATTCCAGCGCCCTTTAGGCTCAAAGCCGCAGCTTCTTACTTACGAGGTTAATGCTGAAGAACTTAGGCGTTGCTTTAATGGTTGTATGTTTGCTGCCTTGCGTGTTCGTTTCTTCTCCAGTGCCGCTTATGAGACCCAAACTGAGTCTGCAATCCTAGCACTGGCTACTGAGATTACCAAATTGACAACAGATGTGTGCATGGCTGCTATTTATGCTAAGCTCCACAACATCCATAAATCATTCGAAAGATATGAAAGCCGTTATGCTAGCGACCCGTGCTATACCGATGATGTACCCCTCCCCCTACCCTTTGCAATGGCGGTTCAAGATTTCGGTGTTTTCGAGACACACAGCATGGTGACCAATCTTATTCTTGCACCAACTTACCCAGAGGGTCTACAACATGAAGGCCGTAGTCAACTAACTTATTGTTCTGCTGAGTACTTATCCTTCATCCCAACCCTTAAAGAGCTCGGGTTTCCTTTGAAGCCTATTGATCCTCATGTGACAGCAGGATTTCCTTGGTGGACTTATAAAGTTAAAAACATCTACGGCACATGCGATTTGGCTTGTATTTTGCCTCCATCTCACTATTCTGAACTCAGTGCCATACTTCGAACTGTGCTGTTAGTTCCCGATCACGATGGTCTTTGCTGCCAAATCGTCAAGATTCCGGATGATTGTGCGGACTACGGAACTAGAATGAAAGAGGTGGTGCCAGGTTTCTACCTCCGTTCCTTTCTAGCATTGAGCCATGGTCCTGAAGAAGAATGGAGTTTTTGAGCGGTTTTGAATTGACTCTTATTGCTCAGCTGACTGTTTTGGAAGTTTGTTATTAGCTTATAGACATTTGTTATGAGTGTTCACTTTTCAGCCTGACTTTACCACTATAAGTTAAATTATGTCTTATTGGCATGGCTATGTCCACATTCTCATACACTGATAGACCTGAACTTACAATCACACTAATATGTACTGGAAAAATTTTTATCGGTACATGAAAGTACGGGTGCATCTAGGGGTTGCCACGGTCTCAGCGTCATGGCATTGATTGGAACTGTCTAATTTTTTAACTGGGTCCTGGACTGGCTGGCCAGAACTGTAATGGGGGAGGGACTGAGGGAGTTGTGTAACTTGTGTTACCCTCTCTCAGGGACCAGTCCCCAATGACTATTTTGTTTTTGCAATTCTTCTTTAATACTTGTAATAAATATCCTTAAATTAGCGGTGTAGGATTTTAACAGTTGTCAATGTCCATCTCATGAAGTTCCCATTGAATTGGTTAGATGCTGCCACCTCCATAATACTCGACCTGTAAGTCTGTAACCATTTCCGCAATAGGGCTCTTAGCTTGATGGTTGTCACAAACAACGAGATGATCCAGCTCTTAAACCGGTTCATAGAGAAGAGAACCGCTTTAAACCCCAAAAGTCCAAAACCCCAAATTACACGGAATGCTTTCCCTGTAGGCAAGGTACGTGGTAATTAATTAAGAGACCACCTCCCAATTCCCATTGTATTAAGTGCATCAATCTCTCTTTGCATTGCTTCCTTCGTGAATCTTGAACTCCATGACAATAGAAAGAATGCACTTCTCAAAAAAATTGCAGACAAAATATACTAGATTTTTAATAGAAAATATCAAACTTCAAAGGCGAAATTGACACTAATAATCCTTACGTTTACACATTTTACAAAAATAGTCCTTATCGAAAAATTTCGCAACAATAATCTCAACTAGTTAACTGTTTCACAAAAATAAACCGCGAGTTAAGAGTGTTAACTTTTCCGTTTAGTTTTTTTGGCAAAATTGACGCCAATAATCCTTACTTTTACGTATTTTACAAAAAACTAAACGTAAAAGTTATACTAGAACTTTTTGTGATTATTACTGTGAAATTTTCTGAGTCTGTTTTTGTAAAATACATAAAAGTACGTAGGTACTATTGGTGCTAATTTCACCAAAAAAGTAATCGCAAAAGTTAGCACTGTTAACCCAAGTTTATTTTTGTAAAACAGTTAACTAGTTGGGATTATTGTTTTAAATTTTCCAATAAGGATTATTTTTTGTAAAGTATGAAAAAATAGAGATTATTCATGTCAATTTTACCCCTATAAAATTTCAATTCTTTAAGAAAGTGTGTAGTATTTTTCTCATTATCTCCCCTGCTCATTCACGAGTGGAGCGGATGAGAGTCTCAATTAAGTACCACGCATGGAGTAGTGGGTACGTACCTCACATTCTGAATGACCCAATTAATTCAATCTCCCATTACACATATAATAATAATTTAATAAATGTGTACGTGTGTGTATATTGTATACATTTATACTTTTACGGCATGAATTACTGAATTTAATTCAAGCATGGAGAATATTATATTACTGAATATATGGAGAAAGGGGTATTGAAGTCATTTGAGAGAATAAAGAAGATATCAGAAACAGCCGATATTGAATATAGGCATTAAAAGCAGCAAACTTTTATCAGTGCCACACACTTTGAATTGCTTTTTAACTTTGCTTTTGTTCAAGCTGTACTGTAACAGGCCGGCCATCCAGCAGCAGGTAGGTAAATGCATCTATCCATCTCCTGCCCTTACAGATCCTTTCCTTAGCTTTGTATATTAGTATCACAACTCTCATTCTATTTCCCCCTCTTCTCCCTCTGCTTTAGAAAAAGAAAAAAAGGATGCAATGTTCAAAAGAAGCAATTGCAAGGCTGTTCTACAATGCCTCAGCCTCATTTCAACTTTTCATGCTCTTCTCATATCTCTCCTTTATTCTTCTTGTTACCATCCTTCACTTTCTTGGTGGTGACCTGTTTTATGGAAGGTATGAATTTTTCAATTCTATATAATGAAAAATAATGTTTTCTTTAATGAATCACTGAATCAGTTGTTTGCATGTTATATACTTTTACTGCAGGGCTGCATATGATGAGTTCATTGACACATACTCTGATGATGAAGAAAAAGTAGTGGAAGATGAAGTTGAGTATGATGAATACTACCATGGTACCCCTGTTAGTGTGTCATCAAGACAACATCATCATATCCAGAATCATCATCTGCAACATAGTAGAAGCTTCCAAGATTGTCATGATGATGATGATGGTGATGATGATGATGTGGCTCCCAAAGAAGAGGGAGATGATGAAGTAGTAGAGGAAATCAAAAGTGTTGTCAATGAAGAACCACCCTGCAGCATTTGGACCTCATCATCAACATCAGCCATGGAGACTAATGTTACTAGCCATGGAGAAGTGGCTGATGATGAAGAGAATATTCCAAGTAGGGACAATCATATTGGTTATTCTAAAACAAGTGTTCACCGCCTGGACATGTCACGTGAGAATAATAAAGCTCGTATAGGTAGGTATTTGTTCAAACATATTTTTTTACATTTAATTTTTCTCAATTTCATGTTAACCCATCTAATAATTTTGTTAAAAACCAGAGAAATTTGTAGTCATATAAAATCAGTATTTCTAATTGAATTTTCATAAATAGTACCTATATTGCCGATAAGTCATTTTGTTATTTTAAATAGTGACTCATATTTTAATCACAATACCTACTATGCTACTCCATGCACTAATAAGTGAGGATATCATATCTAAGACGCAAACTAATGTAGCGGAGTAAAGATCTCCTGAGGCACGTCTGACTGGGAGTCCCGTCCTGCCAAACCCGTTTGAGAGGTTTTCAAGTGATTTTTTTAATGAAATTTAGTGAGCATATTCTTCATGAAATGTAGATTATTTGCACAAAATTTAAGTTTAAACTTTAATTGCGAAGTCAGTGCAATAAATTATTGAAAACAAATGGCTTTCAATATACAATAAAGCACAACATTTTTAAATATTTTATTTAACTTTTTTTCGAATTAGATTTTAAGTTGAAATTTCGTGAAGATAATCTACATTTCACGAAGAACATGCTTACAAAATTTAATCAAAAAATTCCACATAAAAGCCCATCAAACGAACCTGTCTGGGCCGATGGGAGTACGGGACTCCCGGTCAATCCGGACTGATGAAATAAATTCTCAATTTACAATACCACAACAATACTCTATAATTTGCCTTGAATTACACATATTATTTGAGAGTGCATGTGAAATTTGGGCTACTAAATTTACAAATAGAAGCAAAAATACCTCTATTGAATTAAAAAACAACCGTTTTATGTTTTAGATAATTTTCCCAAAGAGATGATGAGAAAAGAAAAGAGAGTGGAGGCAAATGGTATGATTCAACCAGTGGAGGAGAAGTTGTTGCACGCGCCACCACCCAAGGTGGAGAGCAAGAGGTTGCACTTTCGAGAAGAAGAAAAAAACGAAGAAGATATATTCGGAGATTCCTGCACCGTTGGATCCACTTCAAAGAGCTCGTCGGAATGGAGAAGCTCCATCAAGGATTCCTGCACCGAAGATCCATTTTCTTCATCTTCCAGAAGAAGTTGCCCCAAGTGGGAGTCATATACTCTTTTCCAAAAGTATGACGAAGAAATGCTGTTTTTGGACAGAATTAGTGCTCAAAAACTCCGTGAAACAGGTGCCAACCATTTCAATACTGCTAATTATTTTTTCACTTTAACATATTTTTATTATCGTAAAATGTGAGTATGTGACTCCCTATTTATTCTCAATGTTATTGTTACGATAGTTCATTTTATAGTCCATACTTCCATTAGAAGGCAATACTCATATGCTACAAGTTGGGGAGGATCAACGGCTGAAGCAAAATCTTGGGGCAGTGTAAAAAATGTATATAAATATATATTTTAAATTTTGGGGTAAATGTACTTAGAAAAAGAATTGATGGGGCGGCGGCCCCCATTCGCCTTGCCTGTGTCTGCCGCTGGGGGGTCTAATCTACCATAGGATTACATTGGGCTGAAATCTAAAACAATACATTGATTTCTTCAAATTTTTAGTGTAATTTTTCTTCATATTTCATACTTAAAGCAAACACTCTGCTAATATTTGAACCTATTATAATAATTTGTGTTCAAGTTTTGAACTTAAGTTACCACAACACTACGTTGTAGTAATGAATAGTCATATTTATGTAAATAGGTTTTATTTAAGTAATATTCTTGTAAAAAACCCTTATAATTACTCTTCAGTAAGTCCAACCTAAATTCATGAATTTGACATTGGCTAAAAGATAAGAGTTTGTTTTGCACAACTAATTGAAAAAAATATTTATGTGCTTTATAATAAGTGTTAGCTTTAAAGGATTGAAAAGATTTCAAAAGCATAAAATATTAGTTGTTTGATAAGAAACTGACTGTTTGATGTAGTTATGTTTGATATACAAGCTGTTGGGAGTAATTAATACTAAAAGTTATGAACTTTTTTGAAAAAAAAAAAGTTCTCTTTTTTAAATGCAAATGAGAGTGGGGTTCCATCTAAAGTCATTGCTTGAAGTTGAATCTGAGACTTCTCTTTTGTGGCGCCCCCATCCTACCAAGTGAGCTACGCCCCTGGTCTACAGACTTTTTTGAGATGTTACTCACTGTAGCATCTAAAGAAATCTTAAAAAAAACTCTTACAAATTAGCATGTCAAACACACACCTGGAAAATTTTAAAAACTTTTTAAATAGTACAGAAGCTAGAAGATAGTGATTTGTGTCTGCCAAACATGCCCGCAATATTTGTATCCTCATTTTACCTTTGATTACTCGCCACTCGTGCTTACATATCACATATCTTCAAAATGAGTGTTATCCTATTATTTTGTCACATTATTAGACCCAATTTCTACAAAATGCTAATTACTGTAGTCTTGAGGTATATATAAAGGTAAGATAAGATAATGAATTCAATTTATTATCTTGTCTCATTTTGATTTTTGACCACAAATAGTCGGAATACACAATGAAGATTACTTGCTTTGATTTCTTCTTTGCTGCTTGGTATCATTTTGAGTGGATATATCTAGGGTCACATTGGTCAAATGCATAAAGTAATGTTGAGAGTGGGCAGTGTGACAATCTTATTCCACTTATATACAGATTATAAAACTTTAACTTTATACCATAAAATATAAGAGATGATATGTTGAGATCTACTCGCACTAGCTACCTGCAAAATATTTGAATAAAGTTTGCTTGATACTCCCCATTCCTTACTGATTACGTAACCAACTTGCTTCTACCTTTTCTTTTTGAGTGTTACCTTATGGTTGGTTTGGTTGGGAAAATCTCGTAAACACAAACCATTCATCTAAAAAATGTAAAATTGTTCTAGCTCTGTTTACATAAACAAATGTGCGAAACGTGTAGTAAACTGGCTTTTAAATTTATTAATGAAGATAAATTGGTAAAATAGATATGCCGTTTATAGTTCCTTATAAGTACTGTATTATATTGCGCAACACTAATCAATTTTGAACATTTGCAAAATAGGGGTTTCTTCTTTTATAGCTCCTTATAAGTATTATATGTATTATTGCGTAACACTAATCAATTTTGAAGAAAAAAAAGTTTTTTTTATCATCAACTAACCACTTGTATTAATTAATGAAATCATTAGCCAAATGGCTTACAATACAGTTCGGAGCAACATAAAAAACACTCCTGTGATCTGAGAGTAAGGATGTTTTTACTTGGACTGTAATTTGCTGGTCTGGTCTGATCTGGTCTGGTCTGAACTGGTCTGGTCTGGTAAGGTCTGGTTTCTTTGTATTTTTATAACTATCCAAGTCTGGTCTGGTCTGGGACAAATTACAGTCCAAGTAAAAACATCCTAAAACATGCGCTCTAGCCAGAGAATGAGCTACACGATTCGCAGATCGTTTACAAAAAGAGACTCTATAATTACTCTTTGTTAAAAGGATTTCCTTAATATCTTCCAAAATTAAATCAATGTAAGAAAAACCACCTCCTTGTCGAAGAAAATAAAAGTTAAGGAGGGTGAACATTTGAATATTTAATTAAAGTATGATAATTTTATGAATGTATTACATATATACTCCCTCTGTCCCGGAAACAAGTTCTCATTTTCCTTATTCGGATGTCCCAAAATAAACTTCTCATTTTCTTATTTGACAAATTATTTACATCAAAACAGTGCAAAACAGTGTCAAACAATGCCGAAACAGTAAAATTTATCTCTCAATAATTTATTTCCTAAAAATGTGTGAAAGTCAATCCAGAAACTTGTTTCCGGGACGGAGGTAGTAAAAAAAATTGAAGTTCCAAGAGGCGGTCATCTACCGTCCCCCTAAATTCGTCCCTAGATCTTTGCACTCAATTACGACCTTTTCCCACTCATACATGTTTAATAAATTGCTCAAAATAGGAGTAAAATGTGGAATGTTTTCAAAAATAGAACCGATTATGTTTAACTGCTAAAATGGGAATATTAATAAAATGAAACTTTCTAAATTAGAAGTTAATGATTCTTCTTTTGGAAGAAAATAATGACAACCTTTTTGAGGTAATTTTTTATATTTTATTTTTATTTATGAAATTTTGGTAATCAAATTAAAGGTAATTAATTCATACTCAGCGTATGGAGTGCAGAGTACTACTTTATTGCTTTGATCATTTTAGAAGAAAAGTTGCGGTAAAAAGTTAAAAACCACATGGGCAAAACTGCAAATGAATACTCCCTCCGTCCCTAAATTTACTTTCAACTTCCCCTATTCGTCCGTCCCAAAAAGAATTTCACTTTCCCTTTTCGACAAATAATTTGTGGTTCACAACATTTCTCTCTCCTCTGCTCAACTCTCCACCATACAATTCTCACTTTCTTAATCTGCGTGCCACTTTACATAACATTTAGGGACAGAGGTAGTAATAGTTTTTTGTTCTTTTTTTTTTTCCCACCAGAATCGCTTAGGTTAAGACTACAATCAAATAATCCAAGATCAGTATCAGATAGGATTGTACATAAGTTTAGACGAAAAAAACGGGGACCGTTGGATCCATACAATGATCTAGAAGCAGCTTACGTGGCACAAATATGCTTGACATGGGAAGCTCTGAATTGGAATTACAAGCAACTCCAGCGCCTACTGGATTTGCGGCGGCGGCGGCGGCCGGCGAATGAACCGGAAGACCGGGGCTGCCCTGCCTACGTTGCTCAGCAATTTCAGCAGTTTCAGGTTCTTCTCCAGAGGTACATAGAGAATGAACCATTTGAACATGGAAGGAGGCCTGAGGTTTATGCTAGGGTGAGGGGCTCATCCCCAAAGTTACTCCAAGTGCCTGAATATAGAGGTATACTATTACCAATGCTCTAATTTCAGTTTTGAATAGCTCTCATTTGAAATAGAGTAAAAGTTTCTAAATTTGAAAACTGTTGCTGAATAGAGTAGGGGGCTGAGATTCGGTGTTAGGCGGTGGTGATCGCCTGTGGTGGTTAATGACGGTGGCCGGAGGTAATCATTATGAGAACCTATAAATGGTCGAACCCAATAATGGTAATTGATCCGGTTGGATAACTATAAAGTCTATAATAACTAGTCAAATTGGTAATTGTAAGTGGGACTCGTGACTGGTGGATCAGGTAACTATAATTGACGGGCCGGGTAATTGTAACTGGCGGATTGGGTAATTGTAACTGACCGGTCTGGTAACTGTAATTGGTGAGTTAGATAATTATAATTGGCATATCTGACAACTGTATCTGACCTATCGAGTAACTGTAAATAGCGGGGTAGGGTCAAATAAATGTAACTCGCATAGTAGCCCCCATACCCATTTTTAGTCTCGTTTTTGAAAATTAAAAGGAAAGATTACTTTTTGACATTTATTCATGAATATTACTAAATTAAATTCAAAAGACAAAATTATTACATATAACTTATTTTCAAATTTTTCAAAAAGTGACATATTGAGTGACTAGTTTTCAGTGAGTCATCATCTAATAGTGACTTGTCATTATGAAATTCAAGTACATTATAATGTCTCTTGTCCAGTTACTCGTTCACACTGACTAGTCATTTTTGTCCAAAAACATGAGACTTTTTTCCATGAATATTACGGAGTACTAAATTAAATTTAAAAGACAAAAATGTAACTTATTTTAAAATTTTCTGAAAAAGTGACATATTCAGTGACTAATCATCTACAAGTGACTTGTGTTACTCTGAAATACATTATAGTGACTTGTCCAGTTACGCATACACTGTGACTGGTCATATTTTCGTCCAAATATATAACTAGTCATATTTTTGTCTCGAAAACTCTGTTAGTAATATTCATGTCATTTTTCGAAACATAATTAGTCATATTTGTGTCCGGGAAACCTCTACTAATAATATACACGTTTTTTTCTTGTTTTTGTATCCAATTGTTATTTTTTAGTAATATTATTGACTTAATTCTTTCCTTTATGATTAGATACATATAAATTATTATAATCTAATTTGTTATTCTTATGTTAATATTCATGTATTTACTTGCGCACGTAAGATTCGGACGAGGAGAAAAGAGAAGAAGGATTTTGTTCCAGGATTCTTTCAGATTCATTCCTTCAAATAATGGAGGAATCAATCCGGACATTCATGAATTTTCTCAAAGCAGACAAGGAGGGCCATTATTGTCAAATGATAGCATCTTTTTTCAAGAAAAGCAAAAGCAGACCAGGCTCAGCTGATCCACTCCTTCTTTTGAACCTCCAAAAAGTAAACAAAAAAGTAAGTTAATGCATTCATACACCTGGGTGTATCAACTAATTTGAATTTACTATTACCTCCCTGATCTTTTTTGCAACATTAGATTTTGGCAAAAGTTTTGAAGCAAAAATAGTAGAAATAATGTAAAGTGATAAAACAGAAAAGAGATTCTAAATAAGTAGGTGATCCGTGATAGACAGGAAATGAAGATTAAATGAAAGAATTTTTGTGTATTTTGATGGATAAAAATTTTCAAAGGGAATTATTTTAAAGATTAAAATATTGTGCAAAAAAAAGAAGTATTGCAAACAAAAGAATAATGATATGCGTGTGTGGATGAGCATAGAATACAAGATTACAAGTCATCATATATTATTCATACTTAAATACTATTAAGTATTTTCTTAAGATATATATAAATGGTTATCGTTAGAGTTTTTTCTTAAAATATTATTGAAATATAATTTTTAAATAAATATATGATTAAAGTTATTATGCATATATATGTTGTTATTGCCACTTTTGTGTAGTTTTGAACATTCTTATCACTAAAGTATAAAAGTCGCATTTTATCCATTGTTTTTTAATGCGATCTCATATTTATCACTGTTTCTTATCAAAAATACTCTTTGTACACACTTTTTGGTGTACAACCGTACACACTATTACACATGTCTGCATAGGCGTTTTTGTTTGTTTGTTTGTACAGAAAAAAAATCCACACAAACATGTGTAAAAGTATGTACACCAAAAAGTGTCTACACCAAGTCCAACTCATTTCTTACATTGAACCAACATACTTTATATTTGGTATATAGAATACTAACAGGCGTTCTAATGATATGACTTGTAAAAATATGTAGAAAAAAAGAAAGCTGAAAGATATGAAGCAGACGGGGAAGTTGCACCTGAGAAAAATAAAGTTAAAACAGAAGGACGAAATGGAGATTTTGATGGCACAAATAGACTTGAAAGTTGTTTGTAGAGTTTTGAGAATGAAAGAGGTGAATGGGGATCAATTGCATTGGTGCAAGGAGAAGATGAACAAAGTGAAGATAAAGGAAGATAATGGGATGCTCCAAAGAGATTCTTCACCACTTTTCTTCCCCTCACACTGACCCACCCATTTCAGCCTACAAAATTTAAGAAATCACATATTATTCATTTATGGAGTCATGGATGACTATAGATTTAGACAATCCTTTTTAGTGAGACAGTCCCACAAAAAATGATTGTTTGTAGTGATAGATGATCATCTATATAACTTCATAAAGGATTCATATATGATTCCATAAAACTACTCTAGACTTAGATGATAGTTATAGTAGAATATGTACATTCATTCATGTTGTAATTTAAAACTTTTATTTATATGGTAAACACCCTACCATGAGCCCTATACTATCACCAATGTAAATATTGTGAACCAAAATATGAAGATATACCTTTGCCAAAAAAAATGAAACTATACCTAATTAACGGTGACCAATGATTAGATTTAGGAGGATGTTTTCACTTCCCAAATAATTACACTTAACAAGTAATACTAAAATATGCACATAATACCATATCAATTCAAATGAGAAAAAAAAAACTCACACGAATTGCCACCCCATTTCTCCCTTCCAAAAAACATCTTTTTTACTCAATGGCCTTGTTTGGTAAATGACTTGTCCACCATTTTTCTGGTTTATTTGACCATATTTAACTAATTAAACTTATTGACTAGCCAAAATACATTTTTGGTAAAGAGGCTTTTTAGAATAGCTTTTGTGTTATCAAACAAGCTCTAGTCTTTTATAATGAAACCACATTTAAATAAAATCTGATACCGAATATCCATATAGGAACTTAATTAGAGTATAACGTGAGCATGATATATCATTCAAGTTCTAAAAGCCATAAATACAATTATTAGGACGTTATGACTAATTTATCATATCTACGTTCATAAACTAAATGATGGTTTAGAAAAAATACGTAGCCATGTGAAAACATAAGATACATTCAGTTAACCCTACATTTTCAAGTTGTATACAGAACAAATAACTTTCATTATATTACTCATGATAAGTATTAGCCCAAAGCCTATGCAGATAAAAACTAGGAGGCACGTAATGTAACATGTGGATCCTAATTAGATCATAATCATACGGAGTACTACACAATAAAAAGGACATAAACATATAGTAACTACAATTAATGCGTGTGGAAAAATAACTTTTGTTGTGCAATGATACTTTTTCATACGCCTTGCCATTTGTTTGTAGAATATTTTTGTGGGAAAAGTGTAAAGCTCACAAAAAAAAAATTTGGTGAGGAAAGGAAACTTCTAACTACAAAGAGTTTTTACATTTAAAAAAGCATTTGTAGGGAAAATACAATCCCCACAAAATATAATCTTTTTGGGCCAAGGACGCATTAAGTTACAAATTTAATTTTGTATGGGCAAATTTTGTGGGCTAAGCATAGTTCTCTAGTAGTAAAAATATAGAAAATAACTGAATAATGAATATGCAATTGCTGCAATTTGAGTTGCTTATTGAGTCGAAACTCTTTAAGTTTCAACTATTATTTACATATATCCATAGTCCGGTCCTATACAAGTTTTAAACTACAAAGTGTGTCATTAACCCCTCACGAAAACATACTATGAACATTCTATCTGAAAACTATGTCCTATTAGCCGGTGGTCCAGGACTGAAAACTATACACCTGAATATCTAATCGGCAGGGGGGGACAAATAGGTTAAAAATGAGAGGATTTCCTGGCAGAAGAATGGTTTAAACAAGCTGCACGAGGAAATCCAAAAAGGAAAAAATAAATCAATTGAATAATATAACTAAGTGTTAACGCTACTTTCCAGCTATCTTCTGGCAGAACATCCCAAGCCTGAAAGTAAAATGTGACAAGTGCCTCAATTATGCATTGAAATGAATGTAGTATTATGAAATGATGGCAATCATTAAGTAACTCCCTCATATCACTTCATTAGTTAAGGGTCAAAGTGATACAAACCTTTAATTATCAAGGAACACGGTGCACTTAACCCTTCACCTTTTGGGGATCTTTGATTAGCTTCAATTTCGTAATCTCATCATCTTTTGCTGCTAGTGTGCCCTTAAGAGTTGTAACCTGCAGGTTAATTTAACTTTAGAAAGGGCCAATGTTTCATTTACTTGAACTCTTAAGATGAAAAAATGGGAAAACAAAATGGACAAACTTATTATGATGCAGTTTCCTAAAATCATTTATTCAGTAAAAAGTTGGTTATCTAGCTGGTTTCGTTTTTCAACAGAGAATAGATAATATATTTGCATGTGACTTAAGTTAGATTAGGGCTTTCTTACCCATATGATGTGTTGTACCAATCTATAAGAGATCACAAGATTCCCACTCAATCATGTGGATGAATGTAAATTATGTATTAATAGAAACATATAATCATGAAAAACAATTTATAAGCCTGCTTAACCGGCCAATGTTAAAAATATTCAAATTTAACATAGATGGTAGAGATTATTGAATTTATACCTGCTCCATCAATTCTCTGACATCCTTACCCTCTTTGCTGCTCTTGGCAGCTCCAAGCTCAACCCCAGATGCCCTTTCAGCAAATTTTAATGTGCTCAGGGATTCAGAATATGAAACACCATCAGGATTCAATTGCACAAACATAAGGGTCTTTGCTTGGCCACCTACATTAAAGAAACAATGAAAACAGAAAATAATACTCCATATTTGAATAAAATATGGGGAAAATATATAGTGTTTTAATGGGCGCTTAGTTGTCCATATATATGATCTAAAAGTAATGTAACCACACTTTCCATTTTCGGCCAAGTCTAGTATCCTATTAAGACTTAGAACTCCATCTTAAAACGTTTAGCTGCAAATAGAAGTAGCGAGAAGCAATTGCTTATTTTCAGCTTTTTTTTCCTTTAGAAAAGCTAAAAGTAGTGTTTCCAAACATGTGCTTCTATTTCAAGTTGAACAGTTTAAAGCTAAATGCAGGAGAAGGATACTTCAAACTGGTTTTCACTTTTTATGTTACACAAACTAACATTTTTCACAAAACATTCTAACTTTTACTTCTTTAAAATAATTTTGCTTTTCAAACATTATTAACTTTTACTATTTATCGATTATCATAAAATCTCTAAAATAAATCACTTCTCAGAAGTGAAAGAAAACATAAGCACTCCTATTGTACATGACTTAAATGTGAATTTGTATCCTTTTTGGCCGGTATGGAATAACCTAGTATGCCCACAAGAATTTGTATCCTCTTTGGAGAAAACGAGTCTTAACATTTGGGTGTTCTGTTGGATCGATTACTTGATTAAGCTTTGGTTCTAGTTTATTATTAAGACTTGACATTTCATCCTAAAAATTCAACCTTATATGAGGATCCATTCAATATCTTGTATGTGAGTTTGTAACTTATATATATTCTAGTGTGGAATGACATAAACAATATTACTATCTATAGAGTTTCACTATATGGGGAAGAGATGAGAAATAATATATACCTAGGGAGCTCTGTAGAACTTGAGTAAGCTTGCTATTTCGATATGGGATATGAGGACTCTTTGTTGCCAAAGCAGAAATGACATCTCCAAGGGCAGCTAATGACTTGTTTATATGTTGTGCCTCCTTTAGTCTATCTCCACTGACCTCTGATCGGTCTACCCTTTCACTTCCAGCAAGATCTACTAAATGAAGGCTGCTTCGCATGGATGACCCACTCTTCTTATCCGTCCCTCGTATATGAATGGTTAAAATGCTGTTGAGATGAGTAGGAATTATAATCTTAATGTAACATTCTAAACTAGCAAGACAGATATATAATATATTAAGAATGATTAGATATTTTTATTTCCAATGACGAACCTGTGTGAACGGCTGCTTCTTTCGTTCATCGAAGTTGAGCTTTTGGCTCTGGTCTTTAATCCAATATTCATTAGGTCCAACACGTCAGAGGGCTGGTTGACTGGAAACATGCTAGCATCTGGGACAGCTAACCCATTGGGTTGGGAGGTTGTCAAAACCCCAAGTGTGTGCACATTAAGGAAAACAAATGTTTTGACATCAAATAATCATAGACTATAAATTTACCGAGAAGTAAATAAAAGTTTTTTTCCCCTGTTATTACTAAAATAGAATTCATGGACAAAATGGATATATGGCCCATGGTAACTGAAATGTAAAATAGAACATCAGTTTGGTCACTACGAAAATAGCATATGGTCATTATGCATTAGATTTCACATGTGTGCTTATTATTTTATTTTAGCCATATTTGTGCTATTATTTCGTGTAGGAAAGGAAAAAAATATTGAAGGATTTGTTAACTATTTTAGTTTAGCCACACTAAAGAAATCATTATTTGGTTAAGGAATAAGGATATCTTTTCTGAGAGCTATCATTAGATAGTAAGTCACGAACTTGTTCATTATATATTTCCACCATTTGCACAGTTATTTCATATGAGAAAGCACTCCCTCTATCTTGTGAAATTCGGAAGAGATCATTTAAAGCACGATAGTTGACTCCCCATTGGTCTTCTGTAGCTCCATCAGGACCAGTCTGTTGATCGATCTCATTGTACTCGGCAATATCTTAAAAGCAACAACTTAACAAAAAAAATACTATGTACAATACAATGAGTTTCTTACCATAGTGTATGTTTTCCCTGATCCTGTTTGACCATATGCAAATATACATGCATTGTATCCATCCAAGACTGACTGTACCAATGGCTGTATATCTGCATATACTTGTGCTGCAATTTTTGACCAAAAGTGAAGTCTCTTGATCATTATAGAGAGGGAACGAAACGTAAAAATAAAAGATGAAAAGTCAACATGACCAATTGTCATGCATGATGCTGAAAATTGTTGTAAAACCTTGTGTTGCAGATTGACCATATACAGTATTGAACTTGAATGAGCGGCGACCCTCTTTTCCTTGTTTTGAAGGATTCACAATAATTAGCTCACCATTGTCACCAATATATTCAACAATTGTCTGCTTGTCCTTTTGTCCAGGAAGAAACGGCCTAATACGACAATATACTCTAATATTTCCTAAAATATTAAACACCCATGAGAGAATTGAAGGTCAATCAGTTAAAAGGGCAAATCATCATCCATGTCACATATAATTTTTAAATGAATCATAAACTTGCACCTTTTAACTCTTGGACCTCATTGTGTAACTTCCTGTTTTCAGCAAGAATTACAGAGTAATTTGCAGCTGCGTCTTCTAATGACCTCACTTTCACGCCTATTGAAATATAAAATTTCAAAAGAGGAGTGCGTGATAATTAATTTTGAATTAAAAGTCCATGTTGATAACAATTGCTAAGCATTAGTGTTTACCTAACTGATTGAATTCATCTGAATAAGTCTTCTGTGTTTTAACAACTTCTGACTTTACTGATTGGGAAGAAAACTTGAGTTCCTGAACTCAGCAAATGTTTGTAACTTAAAATGATATATAATAAGAAATATAATGGAGAGAGAAAATTCAAAGCATACACGTAGTGCTCCAAGCTGGAATTCGGTGAATATCTGGTAGATATGTTGTATTTTACTCCACTTATGAGACTTTTCTTCTGAAATTTTTTCAAGTTCCTCCACTCTTTTTTGTGATTCTGAAAAATGTTCAGTAACTTTCTTCAATCTTTCCTCAAGGCTTGTAATTTGCTTTAACCTTTTTTCTAGATCATGTTGAGCTCCAGTGGTTTCTGTCTTCATTTGTAAGCACTGTTGCTCATAAGTTCTTTTAGTCTCGTCAAATTCTTTTTTCAATCTATCGACTTCTTGATTTGAATCATTCTTTTCCTTCATCAACTTTACCACATCCCGTTCTTCTGTTTTCATCTGCAAGCAGTGTTCTTCATATGATTTTTTAACACGTTCAAGCTCTTTCTTTAGAGAGGCAATCTCTTGAATGGCATCATCTTTTTCTTTAATCAATCTAACCAAATCGTTCTCACTTTTACCCATTTGTGGGTTGGGTTGTTCAACTGCTTTTCTAGTTGCTTCAAGTTCTTGCTTTAGAACTGCAACTTCATGATAAGCATCATCTTTTTCCTTCATCAATCTAACCATGTTGTGCTCATTAGTTTTCATTTGTTTGATATGTTGTTCATAAGTTTCTCGAGCCGTTTCAAGCTCTAACTTCAAAATTGCAATCATTTTGTTAGAATCTTCCTTTTCTTTCACCAATTTGGTGATATCATCTTTAGAATTGTTTTGTGAGCAGTGCTTAGAGGCTTTTTTATTTTCTTCAAGTTCTTGCTTCAAAGCTGCAATGTTTTGATTTGCTGCATCATTTCCCTTCATCAACGAAGCCACATCACTTTGTATTTTATAAGCTTCTGGATGAACTTCTGGTTCTTTTTTTAGACCTGCAATCTCTTCATGAGTATCATCATCATTCCCCTTAATCAATTCAGACACGTCATTATTTTCAGGCTTAATAAATTTGTGGGCCTCTTCATAAGCTTCTGGTGGTTCTTTCTCTAAAGTTGCAATCCTTTGCAAGTTACCATTGTTTCTCTTCACCGATCTAACCACTGCACATTCATTTTTTCTCACATCTGAGTTATGCCCATCACTTCTTTGAGCTCCTTCAAGTTCTAGCCTTGAAGCTCCAATATCTTCTTGAGTGATGATATCATTTACCTTCAATAAAGCACCATCATGTTCTGTAGTTCTCATTTTCTCCTCCGTCCTTTTCTTCTCACTCTGTAAATTGATTTAATTAAACAAGAAATTTTTATAAATGAAATACATAGTAAAACATAAAAAGAATTCAGCAATTGAAATGATATTTTTTGCTACCAATAATAGCAATATTACAATGTTCTGAATAAGGGGTGGGTTCGGTTCTTGCGGTTCAGTTTTGACCTAAAACCAAATATTGAATCAAAGTAAAAAGTTCGGTTCGGTTTCGGTTCGGTTTTACACTCCAAAACTTGGAACCACGTACGGTTTAATTGGTTCAGTTTGTTTCGATTCGGTTTCGGTTTTTTCGGTTTTTTACCAAAAAATTATCATTTGATTTAAAATTGATATAATACTTTGAGGGATCAAACATATATTACATAAAGAATGCAAGCGCACTACAGCAAATAAAATAAAAATGAAAATAAATAAATATGTCATGAATTATATGAGTATGTGAGAGAAATAAAAATATATATTATTAATTTACATTGTTTGTGAGTAGTTCAAATAAAGTTCATGAGTATATTCGTTATATGTGATATAGTTGAGATAAATATTTATTGTTTCATCAATACGAATTCATTAAGTTAAATTAAAATAAAAGTTAATTAATACTAATAACAAGTAAAAACATATTATCAGTATAGCTACATTATTACGTGCAATGAATGTGTAAATGAATTCATAAACTGAACTAAACATAACAAACATTATTTCTCTAGCACAAGAAAACCAAAAACTTTTAATGATATTAGGATTAGTTAGGATTAATGCTTAACAATGGACAAATAAATTTTATATTTTAACTAGTTCGGTTTGTTCGGTTCGGTTCGGTTTTGAAGGGTAAAAACCAAAACCGTACCAAACAACTACGGTTCGGTTCAGTTTTTTACATTCAGTTTCGGTTTGTTAGCTGTTCGGTTTTATTTGGCTATGGTTCGGTATGATTTGATTCGGTTATCGGTTTTCGATTTTTCGGACCCAAACCTAGTTCTGATCACTAAGGAAGGAAAATAGCTGATTGTATGGAATGAAAGCTGAATATGCCTAATAAGTGAAGACTTTTTTGCAAATAAAGGTGAACTAAGTGGTAAGTAATTCTACACAGGCCAGAGATAAATTTAAAATCCACATATCTTTATTCAACTTATCAGTCTACCTACGTCAATTGTAAAGATACATACTCTATATATAAAGTCTTAGACTACTACTTGAACTACTACTCCTATTAGTTTAACTCTTTAAATATGAGACCCGAGTCTTAATAATATACTACGTATATCTTTCGATTAACTATATATTCTTATTAAGAAAGTGAAAGGAAGAGTAAGTTGAGGTTGGAGGGACTACTTGCTGCCACGGGAATTGTTGTGGAAGACTGTGGAAGAGCTCATACGGGCTGGGTGGCGTCTAGAGGGAGGAAGACAGCCCAGGTATGGAGGAGAAGTTCTCCGGCTGCGACGTGGAAGAGAACACGGCGCCGGAAGTGCCCTCTGTAGTGGCGATATCTGTAGAAACCGGTATGGATTGCGCTGCACTGGAAGAAGACTCCATGGTGGAGGAAATTGGCGTGACCACTGTTTCAACGGTGGACTCCATGATGGAGAAGATGCGGCGCTGATTTTTAGAGAGAGAGGACAATCGAAAAAAAATTACCCTAGGCTCTTGATACCGTGTGAATATTTTGGAAAAAAGTACCCCAATAAGAGCCCTGAAATCTCTATTTATAATAAAAGAATTTAAAACAAAATAGGAAACAAATATCCTCATAATATTCTATTAGAATCTTCTAAACAAAGAAAAACTTGAACTATGTTTATTCTAAAGAAACTAGATTGATTCCTTACTAGTTCCTTTGTCACTTCATCGGCGCCTGTTGCAAGGGCTTCCAGATCTCTAATTCTTGATAGGTACTTCTCTTCACGGGCTTTGAACATATCACTTTGCTTCAAGTAGAAAAAAATGTATAATGAGTTCATATTGAAGATTAAAACACAAAACATTAGCATGGTATACCATTCTCAAGTGTTCAGCTTGTGTAGATATCCGCATTTCTGTCTCTTGCACCACTTTTCTGAACAACAAGGCTACACGCTGGTGGTGGAATAAGTAAATAGTGTGTTAAGAGAGCTTGTTATATTGATGACACATATGAAAACATCAGACTAAACATAAATGCTTTGCAATCCAGCAAGAACATGTTATTCCATACTTCTGGTACTCCATTTTTCCGTTCAATGCTTTCATCTATAATTCCATTCACGAAGCTTAAAAGAGAGTGTGTCGGAGCATTCTAAGACAAGAAAATAAATGAGAGAATAAGTCATAGAAAGAAAAAAACACTTGTGTCATGCGCTTTAATGAACTAGTCAAATATATCAAAAAGAATAATATGGTTCTTCAACACAAAAGGGGCCATGTTGAACACACATTCAAACTGTTTGATCTCTTCAATTCTGAAATATTTGATGGTAGCCGATCGACATAACTTCCGTGCTTAACCTGAAACACTTCTTTGAATGTATTCCCAACTTGATGCAACAATGCAGAAGATGGATCTGCACAAGGAAAATGAACAAATTGAGAAATATATTTGGAATTGAAGAACGAAAACATCTTAATTGTAAGAACATTAATTAAATGTGATAAAGATATTCTGTGACCGCTCAATTTTATGTAATATGAAAAGAAATAGTAATAACAATAAAATTTATGGTAACCCTTTTCTTAACTAGTTTTGATTAAGAACATTTGTATACTATAATTTTTTTATACACTACAACAACATGCAACAACATTACCCTAGTGCTGCAAAGGCTCCCACCTACGGTGAGGTAATGGGGGTTGGGTGTACAAGCCTTACCCATGTACTAAAGCATAGAGAGACTATTTCCGAATGACCCATGATGAAACTCGCATAAAAATTTGCATAGACTGACCGCTACTTCATATAAAGAAGCACAGACAGTTTAGTGGGTCATTTTGATTTATTCCATCATATATTAGGGAAAGTTCCCGAAAATAGGACTAAAACAGTTTGGAAATTCCAAAATAGGACTGTCATGTTTTTATTCCCAAAATAGGAGTAATTACTGCCAAGTTTGGAAAATACTGCCATGTTTGAAGTCTATTTTGGAAATAAAACATGGTAGTCTCATTTTGGAATTTTCTAACTCTTTTAGTCCTATTTCGGGTAATATCTCTATTTGTATACACTAATGAAAAAAATGGTCGAGTGCGGTATGAGAAAAGTTCGAAAGTAAAACGGTTGCAACAAATAAAGAACGGATGAAGTTTACAAATATATAAACTAAAAGAAGGATGCATGTAAACTAACAGTACCAGCCACCACAGGACTATGCGATGCACGCCTAGAAGATTGTGAAGAATTAGATTGACGAGATTCTTGTCTTTGAGGAGGAGAAACATCATATCCAATATGTTCACCCAACCCCTTCCATCTTATATTCGAAGCATTTCCAGATAGATTGGATGTATGCATATTCAAATTTTTGTATTCTCCAACACTTGGCACAAAATGTGTTTTAAGTGTTAAAAGGCAGTCAACAATAATTTTCATAGACCCCTGGAAATGTAGTATAGTAACAGTTATAGATAAGAGAACATATGAAAATAAACATAAAAGACTCTTGCAGAAAAGAAAGCACAGACTCGTTATGACCAATTGAGCATAAATACAGCATAAAAAAGGTTATTTTCAGATTCCTAGTTACTAAATTGTCTTGTAAAGAAAGCAAAAAATCCATCAAATGACTCACATATTCTAAGTCTGATGGACGAAATCTAGGTAATCTCATTTTATCCATGGCAAATAAGAATCTCCTAACATCTTGTGAGCACGATTCCCATGAATGGCCAGATCCATCATCCTACATGAGAAAGTAGATGTAGGAAATTCAAGCATCATACTTTGAAATAAACCCATCTCAGTCGCACATCACATAAGTAAAGAGATAATGATTCAATAAGATTATGTGTACTACCAATGTTAGTTAAGATTTAATCTTTTAGTATAGTTTGTCCCTAATGTCTTATGTCGAGTGGTAAGACTCGAATTAAATCCCACATTCTATTTTCTTATAGAGAAACCACTTGAGGGGAGTGTTAGAGTCCCAAGTGTGGTTTGATCCAAGTGTCTTATATAGAAAACGAGTAACATCTTATGTTAAAATGTGGCTTAGCTCAAGTGTCATATTGAGAAAATAATGTTTTATAAAACTTCATGTTGAAGTAACTAATACTTCAATTTTTTGGTATGGTTTGGCGCAAGTAAGATAGCAAATTTGTATTTACCTCTATCACAGAACCAGGTTCCAACTTGTTCAGTAGTTGGCACAAAACACTACCATCAACTAAGAATGCTCGAAGTTCCTCATCTGAAGCATTTACAGGCAAACTCAAACCAGGAAGCGTATCATTTAACCATTCCAACACTGTTGTCCGGTGCTTAGCTGCATGAGAAGGGAGTAGGGCAAGGCAACAAGAAAGTTAGGTTAATCAAGAAACTATGTCAAAACACAAAGTATTGTGCTTTCCATGTTTGATGACCTCACCATTACTACTTGAAGATGGCTCGAATACACGACAACTAATAGATATGTTTGAGTCGCTGAGTCTACCATAGTCCTTGATTGGGCGAGATGCTACAGAGTTCATGCTGGACAACTACAATTCATCTACACAACACGACTAAGAGTAAGAGCAATACTATATGTTAAAGTTGCACATCAAAAAGTTGAAGAAAGAATGATGTGTTAATAAGACTTTGGATTGAATACATAGTGTATGTATGTGTTATCACTTAAAAGAATAAAAAAAATGAAACTGGTTAACATATTTAAGTTCTCTGACAAAGTTATGATCCAACTATGTTCTTGGCACTCTAAGTAAGAATTCTGTTATCAACATATGTCATTACTTAATAGAAATGTAGGACTTTTGACTCCCTAGAAATGGCTAATGGAAAATAGAGTGTTATAGAAGTTTATAAGTGAAAAACAAATGAATAAGAACTATGAAATCTATGAAAGTTCCGAAACACAGATTTTTCATATCTTAATAGCTTTTGGGTTCGAGGGGGTGGTTCCCAGGAAAATTGAAACTCTATGCCAATGAAATCCAAACTTATATTTAATGGTATACTTATACACAAAATTTCCTCTTTAAAAATAATGAAAACCACATATAAATATAAAATATGAATATTATTTGTAACTAGTAAGGTATATGCATCAAAATATTTAAAAAGAAGTATTGTTTTGGCCTTGAATAGAAAATCTAGGTCCCCAATCAGATGAAGAACAAAGTGGCATGCACAATTCCGCAATGTAGAATACAAAAAATGATTATATAAAATGAAGAACAAATAAAACACGCATGCAAGTGAAATTGTTCAAACTCCGTCATGAAAGATACATTTTACAGCAAAAGGAATGGAATTTAACGAAGGAAACGAGATAGGAACCTGATATAATGTACAAGGTGGTATGAAGCTCCGCTAAATCATTAGAGAAGACAAATGACAAATATTATCTTATTTGTATTTATTTATACATTTTTTATTTATTCCTCATTGCCGCATTCGGAGTACCGTTGGTCTTGTGTGACGGATGAGCAAGCTCCGCCATTTTAGGACCTGCTCTCTCTCTCTCTCTCCATTTTATTTTCACCCCATTTATTTTGTTTTTCTTCATTTTTATTTATTTTACTCTTTACACTTTTTTCATCTAAATAATTAAAGAGACTTTTCTTAAATATTACCAAAATATAGGAAAAAATATTTCTATAGTTACATCACGTAAACACTAAAGTGGTAGAGTTGAACACAACCATGATCACTAAAGTTATTACGGTAGTTATTAAGTCATATTTTTATCCATTACCTTTACATCGATCATATATTTGTCATTATTTCATAATTCTATGAAACACAAAATATGATTTTCTGAATTTTATGCTATTAGTTTTGTATAAATGATAGAGGATTATCAATTTATTTTTTTTGTCTAATTGGTCAAGAAAGCATCATAATTGACGAATATATTATCGCATCCCATGCAACAAAAAGATCAAGATATTCTCGAGATTCTGATCTTATTTGAAAACATCATGAGTAATTTCAAGGTTTGAAGAAAAATGGATTAGAATACTACCCGAAAGATGTCAATATTTATCTGTTAATTAAGAACGAAGTTAACATTCTTAAAATGAAAGAGACGGATCATTGCTCTAGATTCGTTCATTATCCAATAATGAATTATCACCACTTTGGAATTGTTATATTTTGTGAGGTATGTACATCATCATCATCATCATCATCATCATTGTACTTCATTTTCGGGCACAATAATTATGTGGCACAATGTGTAACGTTAAAACCAATCCCAGTTCTGAATCAAAATTCTAACTCTTTGTAATACAAAAAAAATGAGTTTTGATTTAAAACTAGAAACGTTGTAAGAATGATTTAGTTATAATCCATATTATGCTTTTCTTTAAAAAAAAATGAATGTTATTGTTTAGAATTGTTTTAATGAAATGAAAACTAGACCTATAGTAACATATAGATGTACATCGCTAGAACTTGACATTGAATAACATATTTCCATTAAGTGTCTACACTTGTGGCCAAACATAATTGATTTTTCTCAGACTCGACCCAACTCTGTCCATTCAACAGTGCGCCGCTTGACAAAAGTTCTAGATCCGTCACTGCTTGTCCCCAAATAGGGACTTCACTAGACAAGGAAACAAAGCTATCACTAATGCAAAGAAACAACACAAGAATGAGAGCTCTCTACCCCTCAGCCTTGATCACCTCATCCACTACTTAGCTATCACTGACGCCACGTGTTAAGTTTTGTAGGAAGTTGTTCATAGGTTAATTTAAACATTTACATGCATGTCGTGCACGGGTAAAAATGATTTTGCTTTTGATTTTACTAATGTAAAATCACTAATTTAGTCGATGATAATATAGATTTATAATGCATATTCTAATTTATTGAGTAAGTCTTATTTTTTAGGTAATTATCTAAATATGTTTGCACTCTATATTTTTCAATGAAAATAGCATTTTCTTATAACTCTACGTTGCATTCAAATGAAATTAATCTTTTAAAATATTGGGAAAATGGAAATTAATAATCCAACCTTTTAGCGGTCTTCTTTTAATAGTCCGACCTTTTCGTTATTCATGAATAATCCAACCTTTGCACCTCATCTTCATTCATTGGTCCCCGACCGGTTGATGACCTGCTATTCCGAGTTATTTTCTTATCTCTGCAAACTATTATACCATAAATTCCACCTTTCACAAAGATAATATTTTGCAAAGATAAGAAAATAACTTGGAATAACAGGTCATCAACCGGTTAGGGACCAGTGAATGAAGATGAGATGCAAAGGTTGGATTATTCATGAATAACGAAAAGGTCGGACTATTAAAAGAAGACCGCTAAAAGGTTGGATTATTAGTTTCCATTTTCCCTAAAATATTTACCTAAACATAAAAGAAAATGCTTAATGTCAGTTTTTTCCACTAAATTTCATTTGTAGCTTCCTATTTTTTTTTTCAAATCTAACTACACATTTTTGTAATTTACTTATCTAAAAGTGGGTGTAGTCAATTTTTTAAGATTTCAGCCCTTCTAGGTTGTAGAATTTTACAAATTGGTCATTCGATCACTTTCTAAGATTTATTTTCTTAAATTTATTTTGCAGTGTTTGCAAAATAGCCTCACTCGAAAATTTATTTTGCAAATTTATGTAGCCTCAATTTTTCTTAGATTTATTTTGCAAATTTTGCAAATCCGTGACTACAATGTTTTTAAAATTCATTTTCGCAAATTGATCGTAATCAAGAAATTGGTTTTGAGGTTAGTTGTATAATTTCTGTAGTCTATGCCATTTTTTAATCTTAGTACCAAATCATGTGTGCCATCTCAAATTTGGTTATAAATCAAAACTTACTCATAAATATTATTAAAATATGAATGACTAACTAATAGTTTAATTAATTTTGTATATATGCATGTCTCACTTCTTCTAATTATGATTAACTACATAATAAGCTAATTAACTTCAAAGTTTACTCATGAATAGCTTTCAGGTGATTTATTGAATTTTAATCTAATATGATATTCAAAATTTTAGGGAGGACTCCATTACAAATGCTTTTAATTAGACAGGTTTTATTTGGCTGATTTGTCTATTCTGATCAAATCTGGTCTGATTTGGTTTGATTTGGTTTGGTCATAGTATCTGGCCATTTTGAAGCTCTTTTTATCAAACAAGTTGACCGCATTCAACCAATAGTTTAGCTGCAACTAACATTTCAAAATTTAGCTCGAGACAATAGTCTCTAGCTCACACAATAACTCTTAATTTAGACATTAGCCTCTCCACCTACAGTTCGAAATGCTAAACATTGCCCGAACCTATGAGCCCCTTTGGCATGTTAGGAATTAAACTCACGCACGAGAAAAACAATAACGAAGAACCACGCTCATCGTCTTCCTGTCCAGCAACTTCCAGTCGCTCTCCTTCATGTCTTCCGGCTTATCGTCCAGAGGTTGATACAGATCTTTACCGTACAGGTAATCTTCGATCTGCAACTTCCTAAATCCGAAATCTGTTCCGTGCATCAACGGTGTCTTCAAATTGTCTGCCATCGTGAGATCACCCTTCGAACCTAGGGCTCTGATACCAATTGTTAGGAATTAAACTCACGGACGCGAAGAACAATAACGAAGAACACGCGAAATTTGGTAACCCATTTCGCCACGAATGACTACGTCTAGGGGCGCTACCAAGCCAGGAATATTATTGCTATTTTCGGATCCACACATGATTACAAGGGAGAGAACTTGTATTTATAGAGAAGTAAAACCCAACCCCAAGGCAACTAGGATGCGTTTAAAAAAATAAATTAAGAAACGTGTTTCCAAAAATAAATTAAGAAAAACTTCACTATACAATCTCTAACACCTTACAATCTCCCATCTTGAGACTGTCTTCTTCAAATCCTCCCTTGTTAGCATGGTAGCGTCAGCCTTTATCTTCAAGTACCAAGGCCAATTGAAGCTATGCAAAGCTTCAATTTCTCCAAGGTTACCACCTTAGTAAACATGCTTGTTGGATTCTCACTCCCACGGATCTTCACAAACTGCAATGCCTCTATCTCTAGAAGATGACAGATGTAGTGCTACTTCAATCGAATGTGTTTGGTTCTCTTGTGAAAAGCTGAGTTGTTTGCCAAGAAAATAGCACTCTGATGTCACTGTAAAGAATGATATTCATGTACTCCTTCCCAAGTTCCCCAAGTAAATTTGGAAGTCACACCATCTCCTTACTTGCCTCCGTAATGGCCACATATTCAGCTTTAGTGGTAAATAATGCAACAATCTTCTGCAGCTGCAAAAGCCAGGAAACTGCCGTTCCACCAAATGTAAAAACATACCCGGTGGTGCTCCTTAATCCATCTGAATCATTTGATGTCAAGTCTGCATCAACATGTCCCAGCAGCTCTACATTCTTCCCATCAAAACACAAAGCATTAGAAATAGTACCTTTCAAATACCTCATGATCCACTTTACAGCTTCCCAGTTTTTTTTCTCGGGGTCTCCCATGTATCTGCTCACTACTCCCACTGCATGTGCAATGTCTGGCCTCGTGCACACCATAGGTACATGATGTTGCCAATTGTCGAAGCGTATGGGACATTCTGCATTTAAGCACGATCCTCCTTGTTCTTCGGCGAGTCTTCCTTGCTAAGCTTGAAGTGACTACCCGGTGGTACACTTGCTACCTTTTCATCTTGCATTCTGAATCTTTCCAGGACCTTCTGAATGTATTCTGCCTGTGAAAGAAACAATTTGTCCGCTGCCTCATCCCTCTCGATTCGCATGCCCAAAACCTGCTTTGCCTCTCCAAGATCCTTCATGGAAAAACGTTCTGACAACTGTTTCTTTAGCTTCTTAATCTCCTTTGAACTAGCTCCTACAATCAACATATCATCAACATATAACAGCAAGATAAGATAACAGTTCTCGGTCTTCTTGTAGTAGCAACAATTTTCGGTGTGGCATCTCAAGAAAATTATGTCCCTAGCTCATGAAACCATCAAATTTCTTGTACCACTGCTTCGGTGCCTGCTTCAACCCGTATAGGCTCTTCACTAGCTTACATACGAGTTGTTCACTGTCCTCTGCCACGTAGCCTTCCGTTTGCACCATGTAAATCTCATCATTCAGATCACCATGAAGGAATGCAGTCTTCACATCCATCTGATGTAACAACGAATTCTCTGCAGCAACTAACCCCAACACTAACCGAATAATAGTTAATTTCACAACTGGAGAGAATATGTCGGTATAATCGATACCATACTGTTGATCGAATCCCTTCACAACCAGCCTAGCTTTGTAGCGTTTTCTACCATCTGCCTCCTTGTTGATGTGGTAGACCCATTTGCAGTGCAAAACCTTCTTTCCTCTCGATAGCTCAACTAACCTCTAAGTATCATTGGATGTGAGAGATGCCATCTCATCATCCATTGCAAGTTTCCACTTGGCCTTGTCATCAACCCGAATTGCCTTTGCATAGGACTCCGGTTCACCACCATCAATAAGGAACAAATAGAAATTAGAAGGTGAATACCCATTTGGTGCTCTCCGGTTTCTGGCAGGCCGCTGCCTTGGTGGGGTTGATGGATCTTCATCACTACTCAACTCTTCATTATGATCGTTCTTGCTCCCACCCGAATTAGAGATATCCAACTCTATGGTCTTCGGACTTTCTTGCTCAGAATCAGGTGCACTCAATATGTCCTTGTACATAACCTGCTCGTTGAAGACCACATCACGGCTACGAATAATCTTCCTATTCTGATCATCCCAGAATCTGTATCCATAGTCATCACCCCCATATCCAACGAACGTACACTTCACAGATTTTGTGTCTAGCTTGCTTCGGTCAGTGGAACTAATATGAATGTAAGCAACACAACCAAATATGCGGAGATAGGACAAATTGACCTCCTTACCCGTCTATCTTTCTTCAGGTATGTCATTATCCAACGAGATCGTTGGACTTCTGTTGATGAGAAAAGCCGAGGTGTTCATTGCATCCGCGCAAAACATCTTCGGTAAGCCACTCTTCAACCTCATGCATCTAGCCCGCTCATTCAGTGTTCTGTTCATGCGTTCAGCAACGCCATTATGCTGCGGAGTCCCCTTTGTTATTTTCTCCATACGAACCCCATTTTCAACACAAAACTTCTTGAACTCATGCAGTTCATACTCACCTCCATTGTCAGACCGAAGACACTTCAATTTCAGACTTGTCTCTGTCTCAACAAGAGCTTTCCACCTTCTAAAAGCATCAAAGGCATAAGATTTATTTTTGAGGAAATAAACTCATACCTTTCTTGTGGCATCATCAATAAAGGTCATGTACTAGGCGGATCCTCCCAAGGATGTAACTTCTGCAGGTCCCCAAAAGTCAGTGTGAACTAGTTCCATCTTCTCCGGTTTAATATCTCGTCTTCCCTTCGAGAAACTGACACGTTTCTGTGACATGCCAAAATGTGTAGTGTGAAATGGTGTAAAAATGTGAATGGAAATGATGTTTTAATTGGCTTGTAACGATATAGTATAGAGTAAGTGAGTATCGTTCCGCTAGAGAATGGCTCAAAAAGAGAACTAGAATTAATGATTGATTTTTAGCTAATCACAAATTGATAACATTTTGCAATGGAGCTAAGTGAACATATTTTTTTATCTTGTTTTTATAAATGTGAAATTGCTAGGAAATAAAATAAATCACAATACTTGATAATTTAACAATTAATGATATAGAGAAAATTAGGCTTGGGCTAAGAGTAAATTTATTATGATGTTCATAAATAATAAAGATTTAACTAATTAACTTAATTACTTTTAGGTGTGTGAAAGATTTACAAATGGTAATCTTCTAATCGTTCCCACGACTTAGTTGATTACACTATCTTAATTTAATTCCGCTCCCGCGGTAATTTTATTAAGACAGTAAAAAGTACGAAATCAATTTATCCTAAATTCCTTAACACTTCCATGTAGTAATTTAGTGGGTGAATTAAATAAATGGATTTTAATGAAATTTCACTCCCGTGATAATATTCATTTCCAATATTAATTTATTTAGCAGATTATAGTATTCAACCCAACACTCCTAAAATTAACCAGTTAATAGTTTTAACCAATTATTATCTTATGAACATTAATAGTAAAAATAACATCTTGCCCAAACCTAAACTAATTTAGTTACACATAATTATAGTGAACAATATAAAAGTAAAAATTCATGCTAGACATATTTAACTTAACAGATTAAAGAAATTAAAGTGAGTGTTTAAATAAGAACCTGAAGGCATAAATAATGAAGAACATAGATGAACTGGAACAGAAAAGCTGAAGTCCTTGTATTAATCTGGAACTGATCGAACGAACTGATAATTGCAAATGAACTTTAATACCAAATATCACAAGCTAATATTTTGGAACTGAGAATTACAAACTGAAATCTATACAGAAAGTGTTCTTGGCAGAATCACTTTTATTTTATTGCTACTACTATGAACAAAGCTAAAGAAAGAAGAGGATGATTCCTCTCTGAATTGGTGTGTTTTCGCAGCTCCCAAATGGCTCTTTATATAGGCAACTTCAGAATAGCTTGGAGCACAAAAGTCATATGATGAAGATGGTGATGGAATTGAGTTCCTATTGAAGAATAGTGCTCTGGACTCATTTTTCTTCTTCTGCGGCGCCTGTCATGAACTTTGATTGAGCTTCTTTTGGTTTGTTGCTGAATGGTGAAGATGATACGTGTGTAGAGCTTCAATTGTGTGGAAGAAACTAAAGTCATCACTATTGAATGGGTCCCTCTCATAATGCAATGTATTTATTTCTTTTCATTCTTGGGAGCTTCCTACGTATGGAGTTTCACTCATAATAAGGAGTGAATAGTACCTGTCAGCCAAAGTTTTGGCTTGTATCCGCCACTTGCATTATTTGACCGGTTAATTGTTTGATCAGTTAACTGGTCAGCAATTAACCGGTACGTTTTATTGCGGACAGTCTGACTTATTCTAAAATGTATTTCGGGACTCTTGATAAAATATTCCGGAGTTAAAGTAAGAACCCACTTCACTTTGATGATTTTTCCGTCTTCATTCGGGAGTAATATTTATTTCTTTTCAGAAATTAATATTCGTCCCGAATTATCCTGAAACTCAAAAATATACCAAAACAAGTGCAATACCTTAAAATGTCCAAAATGATAAAGAGCATTCCTTTTTATTTAAAAATGAGAAATAAAGTATTAAAAGTGTGACAAAACAAGATCATAAATATGGTAAATTAGGAGTACATCAACTCCCCCATACTTAAGATTTTGCTTGTCCTCAAGCAAAAATATTTATATGCATTTCACACAAGCAAGCAAGCAAGCAAAAATGAATTGCCAAATCATATGTGTAATCCTCAAATCATGCACACTTTACCTTCACTCCACCTGGTCAATCAAATTCCCTTGACTTGTCACAAAATTAGAGTAGTGAGAATCATAAAAATATTTTGCATATCATTTGAAACGTTTTGGTCAAATCTCAACTCTAACAAACACAAAGTGTGTGGTGTGAAGATGGAATCTAGCTTCATTTGTTCAATCATGCAAAATTATGCAAAATAAGATTTTCCTATCAACTTATTTCAGACAAAACATAATTAGGATCAATTAGGACTTTCACATAGGGTTATAATGGGGTCTGTGGGATAAGGCTTATGAACAAAGGGAATTAATGAGGAAACAAAAGAAATGAACTTGACATAAATTTAACAAATTTAGAGAGGTATTAAGTAGTGAGTAGGAGCTTTTGACAATAATCTATACAACACTTGTTATTTTTAATAGTTAGGGGTAGTAAACTAGTAACTAGTAAAAAGAGTAAATTAATGTACAAAAAAAAATATACAAAAGAGAGAAGCATATACATGGATAATTAGCCTTGTTTAGATTTTTTTTTTTATTCTTTTTTTTTTTCCTTTTTTCTGTTTATTTTTTTTTTGACTTTTTTTTTGTTTTTTTTTTTTAATTTTTTTGTTTTTTTTCAAGGCTTTTTAGTGCTTCTAACCATAAGAATTTACAAGAACAATATGTACAATGATGATACAACAAGAACAAATACCCCTATAAATGAATATTAACAACTAAGTAATCACAAAAATGTAATTATTAAAGCTCCCTAAATGTGAATGACACTCTCTAAACTCATTAAAATTTATGCAAGCCATTTTAGGGTGGTTGGAAAGTGTTTGGCTTTTAGGCTAAGGGTCACATATAACAGGTTTTTATGAAAGAAAATAAAAAAAAACAGGGTTAAGCGTATAACGCTTATTAAAAAAAAATGGCTCAAAGGGGGTGAACAAGGGATATTAATCACATGGGTAAGGCTAGGTATATGGGTTTATGAAAAATGGCCTATATCATTTCCTAATGTGCTAAGTCAGAAAATCATGTCAAGGAAAATAAAAGCACATAGCACTCTTGTTTTGCACAATTTTAAACATATTGAACAACAATTCACTAGATAACCATTTATGTGCATGAGAGGTTTTGTGTTTGTAAAAAGTTTAAAATTTTGACCAAAATTTTACTCAACGCTCAAAAATTATGATTCTCAATCCAATTATTAAGAGACAAGTCCCGCCAACAATCCACGTACCTTGTGAAAGAATAGAATGCATGATTTGAAAGTTATACAAATTGATAAGGCAGTTCACAAACACACAAACATGCATATTCTCCCCCCACACTTAAGACGAAACATCGTCCTCGATGTGACAAATATATACAGGGCGGGTGAGTAAATGGGTGGGAAAATAAAATTATTCAATGCAAACACACAAGCAAAACACACATTCAAATGCAAGTAAATAAGCTTGGGTTGCCTCCCAAGAAGCGCTATTTTTAACGTCGAGTGCCCGACATTACCTGGGTGGTTTACTCGTAAGGAGGATCATCCAGATGAACAGTGAGTTTCTCCTTTGTGTCATCTCCTTCATGGTATTGCTTAACTCTTTGGCCATTAACAGTGAATTGCCTCCCATCATTGGCCTCCAGAATGATTGCCCCAGATGGAAAGGCTTTGATAACTTTGAAAGGTCCAGACCATTTTGATTTCAGCTTTCCTGGAAAGAGTTTCAGCCTTGAGTTGAATAGTAGCACACTATCCCCAGGAGAAAAGTCTCTCCTAAGGATTCTTCCGTCATGCCATTTCTTTGCTCTTTCCTTGTAAAGTCGGGCATTCTCAAAGGCATCAAGTCTGAATTCTTCAAGTTCATTCAATTGTAGTAGCCTCTTTTTCCCTGCCAGAGTGTAGTCAAGGTTTAGGCTTTGGATAGCCCAAAATGCTTTGTGTTCAATCTCCACTGGTAAGTGACAAGACTTCCCATACACCAATTTGAACGGCGATGTCCCAATGGGAGTCTTATATGCAGTACGATAAGCCCATAAAGCATCATCTAATCGGAGGGACCAATCTTTCCTTGTGGGATTGACAACTTTCTCAAGGACTGATTTAATTTCCCTATTTGAGAGTTCAACTTGGCCACTAGTTTGTGCATGGTACGGAGTAGACACTTTGTGATTAACACCATACTTGAGCAAAAGTTTCTCAAGTTGTTTATTGCAAAAGTGTGTACCATTATCTGTGATGAAGGCCCTGGGAACTCCAAACCTTGAGAAAATAAATTTCTTTACAAACCGGATCACAACCTTGGAATCATTGGTTGGACTAGCAATCGCTTCAATCCATTTCGAGACATAGTCCACCGCCACAAGAATGTAAGAATTGCCACATGAGCTAGGAAATGGGCCCATAAAGTCCATTCCCCATACATCGAAGAGTTCAACTTCAAGTATTCCAGATTGTGGCATTTCATTTCGACGACCAATTGATCCCGTGCGTTGGCATCGATCACATCTTTTCACATACATTTGAGAATCTTTGAACAATGTAGGCCAATAGAAACCTGACTGCAGGACTTTAGCTGAAGTCCTAGTGGATCCGAAATGACCACCATATGGTGATGAATGACAATGATAAAGGATAGCCTCAAATTCATCTTCTGGGATGCATCTTCGAACAATTCCATCAGCACATCTCTTGAACAATAGTGGTTCATCCCAAAAATAGGAGCGAGCATCATGTAAGAACTTTTTCTTTTGGGCCCATGAGAATTCAGAAGGAATATAACCACTGACAAGGTAATTAACCCAATCAGCATACCAAGGAGAAAAGTGCTTGATTGAGAGTAAATATTCTCCCGTGAATGAATCATCAATGGGTAACACTTTAGTCGCTTCATTTTCTGTGTGTGGCTCAATTCTGGACAGGTGATCAGCAATGACATTTTCAGACCCTTTTTTGTCAAGGATCTCAATATCAAACTCCTGTAGTAGCAACACCCATCTAATAAGTCGTGGCTTGGCCTCCTTCTTCGCAAACAGGTACTTTAGAGCCGAGTGATCAGTGTAGACTATCACTTTGCTTCCAACAAGATATGACCTGAACTTCTCTATTGCAAAGACAACAGCGAGTAGTTCTTTTTCTGTTGTGGCATAGTTTTGTTGGGCATCATCGAGAGTATGGCTTGCATAATAAATTGCATGTATGCACCGACCTTGTTTCTGTCCCAACATGGCTCCTACAGCATAGTCACTAGCATCGCACATTAGGATGAAAGGCATGCTCCAATCTGGTGGTTGAATGACAGGTGCAGAACATAATGCTTTCTTAATTTTGCAAAAGGAATTAAGACAAGCATCGTCAAAGATAAACTCAACCTCTTTGGACAGGAGTCTTGTGAGTGGTTTTGCAATATTAGCAAAATCCTTGATGAATCGCCGATAGAATCCGGCGTGCCCTAGAAAACTTCGGATGCCTTTAACAGATGTTGGTGGTGGTAACTTCTCAATCACTTCGATCTTTGCTGGATCTACCTCAATGCCTTTGGATGAAATCTTATGCCCAAGAACAATTCCCTCTGTTACCATGAAATGGCACTTCTCCCAGTTTAGAACAAGATTTGCCTCTTGGCAACGAGTCAGTGCTTTATCAAGATTATCCAAGCACGAACCAAATGAGGTCCCATAAACAGAGAAATCATCCATGAATACCTCCATGATTTCTTCAATAAGATCAGAGAATATGGCCATCATACACCGTTGGAAAGTTCCGGGTGCATTACATAGGCCAAATGACATTCTTCGAAAAGCAAATGTACCATAGGCACACGTGAAGGTAGTCTTTTCTTGATCATCTGGATGGATCATGATTTGAAAATATCCTGAAAATCCATCTAGAAAGCAATAATGGCTATGGTTTGCCATCCTTTCAAGCAACTGATCAATGAAAGGTAAAGGATAATGATCCTTATTTGTGACTTTGTTCAGCCTCCTGTAATCGATGCACATTCTCCATCCCGTGACCAAACGAGTAGGAATGAGCTCATTGTGCTCATTTGGAACAACTGTGAAACCTCCTTTCTTTGGTACAACATGGATTGGACTTACCCATCTGCTGTCCGAGATAGGGTAAATGATTCCGGCATCAAGAAGTTTGATAACTTCTTTCTTCACAACATCCTTCATGTTAGGGTTGAGCCTCCTTTGATGTTCAACTACTGGTTTGCAACCTTCCTCAAGATATATTCTGTGCATACAATAGTTAGCACTGATGCCAATTAGATCATCAATGGAGTATCCAATGATCCGTTTGTGTTTTCTCAGCAGGGTCAATAGTTTGTCTACTTCTTCCTCGTTCAACTTAGTGCTAATAATCACTGGGTAAGTGGAGTTTTCACCAAGATAAGCATATCTTAGGTGTGATGGTAAAGGCTTCAACTCATTTTTGGGTGGTTCTTTTGTGTTGTTAGCCTCCCTCACTTCTTCTTTCACCAGTTTTACCACTTCCTTCCCCTCGTGATTCTTTTTACAACTCTCTTTGTTTTTTACACACTCAACTAACTCTTCTCCCTCATGATTATTTTCAATTTCCTCCACATCATAAACTTCCATAGGATCATTGTGAAAGAATCCCATGAAGTCTCTCACACATTCATCAACTATATCAACCCTCCAACAATCTTCCATACATGCAGGATTTCTCGCCATTTGGAAAATATTGAATTCAACCCTTTCATCCCCCACTTCAATTATTAACGTACCTTTTTTAACATCAATGATGGCACCGGCAGTGGCCAAGAAAGGTCTTCCCAATATGACAGGTACTCGCTCATCTTCATCCATGTCTAGGACGACAAAGTCACAAGGGATGAAATATTTCCCAACCTGTACAGGAATGTCTTCAAGAACACCAACAGGGTGCTTAACAGATCGGTCAGCAAGCTGAATGGTCATTGAAGTAGCCTTGGGAATACCAAGACTAAGGCGCTTGCTCATAGAATAGGGGATAAGGCTAACACTAGCCCCAAGGTCGCATAAAGCTTTGTTGACCATGAACCCTCCAATTATGCATGGTATAGTAAAGCTACCTGGATCCTTCAATTTTTCAGGAAGTTTCTTCTGAATGATAGCACTGGATCCCTCGCTCATGGCTATTGTAGCTTTCTCCTCGAACTTCTTTTTGTTTGACAGAATTTCCTTCAGAAATTTGGAATATGAAGGCATATGTTTTAGAGCATCAAGAAGCGGGATTGTTGTGTTCAACTCACCGATCCATTTAAGGAATTTATCCCTCCTCTCATCAATTGTATTCTTCTTTGCTCTGTGAGGAAATGGTAAAGGTGGAGCATATGGTTGCACTACCTTTTTTAAACCTTCATTTGCAGAAGAAGTAAGATCTTCTTCATTATTTTCCTTTGATGGTGAAGCCTCCTTTTCAGGAATCTTTTCTTTCTCAACTATAAGTGGTGGATCAGAAAGTTGTTCTCCACTCCTTGTAGTGACTGCATTGACATTCTCCTTGGGATGTTCAGAGTAGGCAGGCAACTTTCCTTGAGCTTTGCTAGTTGATGGTGAAGCAAAACTAGCAATTTGGCTCTCTAACATTTTGTTGTGAGCTTGAATTTGATTGAGTTGAGTTGTGAGTTGAGAGAATTGATTAGTAATTCCTTGCATCATCTGTTGGAAATCATTAACTCCAACGAATTGTTGTTGTTGTGGTGGTGGCAATTGTTGTTGCGGTGGATAACCTTGAGGATTTTGGTACCCTTGATTTCCCCTCAATTGTTGGTTGTTTTGGTTTCCTCTGAATCCTTGCTGATTTTGAAATCCAGGAGGTGTTGGTTTGGATGGAAAAGATGGATTTGCTGCACCTGATGAATTACTCCATGAAAATCCTGGATGTGTCTTCCCTTGAGGATTATAGTTTCCTTGATATGGTACTTGAGGTCTACCATATATAGCATCGGCTTGTTCTACTGTGGGGCCAGAAGGAACGTTTTGTGTAAGTTCTAGAAGATTGCATTCCTTTGCAGAATGCCCTCCTCCACAGAGTTCACAGAACAAAACTTGAGCTAAAGATGATGATGGATTTGTTGATTTGCTAGAAGTTGATGATGATTGCTTCTCAGTGAGCTTTTGGATCATGTTTGTGAGAGAATCAACCTTTGCTGTTAAAGCTGTTGTTTGGTCAACCTCATAAATCCCTGCTCCTAGCTTTTGAGTTGATCTTTCAGAATACCATGATGAACTGTTGTTGCAAATTTTCTCAAGCATCTCTTTTCCAGTTTCGGGATCAAGCTCCATGAAAGCTCCATTAGCAGAGGCATCCACAACAATTTTGGAATTATCATGTAATCCCTCATAAAATGAGACAATGAGATCACCCATGCTCATATTATGATGTGGATATTGAACTTGAAGATCTTTAAATCTCTTCCATGATTCATAAAGAGATTCTGATGGTTGTTGTCTGAATTGTTGGATCAGTTTCTTCATTTTTGATGCCTTAGAAGGAGGATAGAACTCCTTCATGAAATCTCTATGCAACTTCTCCCATGTGTTGAAATAACCGGATGGTTTAGAGTTCAACCAACTCAATGCCTCATCCCTCAGTGAGAATGGGAACAATCTGAGCCTGATAGCATCAACAGAGGCTCCGTTTAGTTTAAGAGTTTGGAGAACTCTCAAGAATTGCTTCACATGGCTCGTCGGATCTTCATTCTTTGATCCGCCAAATTTATTTGCTGAGACCAACGAGATAAGTGCTGGTTTGATCTCAAAATTTACTGCATCCACGCCTGGATAGAGAATGCTATCTTGTTCCTCAATTTCACCTGCAACATAATCAAGAAGTCTTCTGCCATTTTGTTGTTGTCTCATGAATTGGCCTTGACCTTGTTGATTATGTGGGTGTTGGTAGTATTGGCCATATGGGTGAGGTTGGTATGGGTGTATAAAAGGAGGAGGTGGGTAAGGATAAGGGTATGTGTATGGATATGGTGGAGGTTGGTTTTGGTGATTTTGGTAGTTTTGGTAGGGGTGTGGTGGATAAGGGTTGGGTTGTGTTTGAGGAGGAATTTGTTGGAAATTTTCAAATCCAGGGGGTCTTTGATCTCCAAAGAAAGGATTATGTCTATCTCTAGGAGTATCAATGGGTGTATTTATAGGGGTATTTTGTGGTGGCGTAGGATTTGGATTTGAAATTTGGTTTTGGCTATTTGGATTATTGGGATTGTTGTGAAGGTCCTCCATGATCTGATTTGGAATTTTAAGTTCAAGGATTTGGGCCTTTCTTCTTTTCCTTAATTCTTTTTCAAAATCAAGGTTAAGTGGTTGCAATCCTTCACTCCCTTGAGAGCGAGTATGCATACACTATTTTTTTTTTTGTTTTTTTTTTACAATTGGAAACTAAAAACAAGTGATGATAACAGGAAATAAAAACACTTAGTCTCCAAATAAATAAAAACAAACACTAATATTAACTAATAATCAATCAATAAAACTATGCCATTCCCCGGCAACGGCGCCAAAATCGTGACATGCCAAAATGTGTAGTGTGAAATGGTGTAAAAATGTGAATGGAAATGATGTTTTAATTGGCTTGTAACGATATAGTATAGAGTAAGTGAGTATCGTTCCGCTAGAGAATGGCTCAAAAAGAGAACTAGAATTAATGATTGATTTTTAGCTAATCACAAATTGATAACATTTTGCAATGGAGCTAAGTGAACATATTTTTTTATCTTGTTTTTATAAATGTGAAATTGCTAGGAAATAAAATAAATCACAATACTTGATAATTTAACAATTAATGATATAGAGAAAATTAGGCTTGGGCTAAGAGTAAATTTATTATGATGTTCATAAATAATAAAGATTTAACTAATTAACTTAATTACTTTTAGGTGTGTGAAAGATTTACAAATGGTAATCTTCTAATCGTTCCCACGACTTAGTTGATTACACTATCTTAATTTAATTCCGCTCCCGCGGTAATTTTATTAAGACAGTAAAAAGTACGAAATCAATTTATCCTAAATTCCTTAACACTTCCATGTAGTAATTTAGTGGGTGAATTAAATAAATGGATTTTAATGAAATTTCACTCCCGTGATAATATTCATTTCCAATATTAATTTATTTAGCAGATTATAGTATTCAACCCAACACTCCTAAAATTAACCAGTTAATAGTTTTAACCAATTATTATCTTATGAACATTAATAGTAAAAATAACATCTTGCCCAAACCTAAACTAATTTAGTTACACATAATTATAGTGAACAATATAAAAGTAAAAATTCATGCTAGACATATTTAACTTAACAGATTAAAGAAATTAAAGTGAGTGTTTAAATAAGAACCTGAAGGCATAAATAATGAAGAACATAGATGAACTGGAACAGAAAAGCTGAAGTCCTTGTATTAATCTGGAACTGATCGAACGAACTGATAATTGCAAATGAACTTTAATACCAAATATCACAAGCTAATATTTTGGAACTGAGAATTACAAACTGAAATCTATACAGAAAGTGTTCTTGGCAGAATCACTTTTATTTTATTGCTACTACTATGAACAAAGCTAAAGAAAGAAGAGGATGATTCCTCTCTGAATTGGTGTGTTTTCGCAGCTCCCAAATGGCTCTTTATATAGGCAACTTCAGAATAGCTTGGAGCACAAAAGTCATATGATGAAGATGGTGATGGAATTGAGTTCCTATTGAAGAATAGTGCTCTGGACTCATTTTTCTTCTTCTGCGGCGCCTGTCATGAACTTTGATTGAGCTTCTTTTGGTTTGTTGCTGAATGGTGAAGATGATACGTGTGTAGAGCTTCAATTGTGTGGAAGAAACTAAAGTCATCACTATTGAATGGGTCCCTCTCATAATGCAATGTATTTATTTCTTTTCATTCTTGGGAGCTTCCTACGTATGGAGTTTCACTCATAATAAGGAGTGAATAGTACCTGTCAGCCAAAGTTTTGGCTTGTATCCGCCACTTGCATTATTTGACCGGTTAATTGTTTGATCAGTTAACTGGTCAGCAATTAACCGGTACGTTTTATTGCGGACAGTCTGACTTATTCTAAAATGTATTTCGGGACTCTTGATAAAATATTCCGGAGTTAAAGTAAGAACCCACTTCACTTTGATGATTTTTCCGTCTTCATTCGGGAGTAATATTTATTTCTTTTCAGAAATTAATATTCGTCCCGAATTATCCTGAAACTCAAAAATATACCAAAACAAGTGCAATACCTTAAAATGTCCAAAATGATAAAGAGCATTCCTTTTTATTTAAAAATGAGAAATAAAGTATTAAAAGTGTGACAAAACAAGATCATAAATATGGTAAATTAGGAGTACATCATTCTGTTTCCCGAATATGCAGTCCTCGCATAAGCCAACCTCAACAGTCTTCAGGTCGGGCAGTTTGCCCTTCGAGCATGTAACACCCCGATTTTTATGAGCTAGTTATATTAATCTTTTATTTTATTTAGCCAGTCAAATAAGATTATTTTATGAATAATGTGATTTATTGTTTGATCATGTGTTTTTCTGGCAGGTAACGTTGACCGGTAGATGTCTTCTCCTTCTGATCCTTGATCTGCTCCTTGCACTGGCTCTTGAAGTGTTTGTACTCCTCACAGTTCCAGCACTTGATCTGACTTCTGTTCTTCTTGCCCTTATTGTTTGACTTGGATTTGGATCTTCATCTATTACGATTTGACTTGGACTTTGACTTCGCTATGCCCCGGTTCTCTGTACTCAACGCCGATCCAGAAGCCAGGCCTGTTTCCTTCCTGCGAATTTCTTCGCTGACCACCAGATTTCTGACTTCATCGAATTTCAGTTTCTCCTTCCCTGCCGAAGCGCTGACTGTAGTCATCGTTCCGTTCCAGCTTTCCGGGAGAGAAGACGGCAGAATTAGGGCATGAATTTCGTCGTCGAATTTTATCTCAACCACACTCAACTGTGTGGTGATTAGATTGAACTCGTTGAGATGCTCCACAACTCCCGTACTTTCTGACATCTTTAGGTTAAAAAGATGTCTCATCAGTTGAACCTTGTTCGCAACTGATGGTTTCTCGTACGTATCCGATAATATCTGAAACATCTCCTTCGTCGTTTTTGCTTTGACGGTGTGTAGGGCGATGTTTCTGGACAACGATAATCGAACCACGCTCATCGCCTTGTTGTCCAGCAACTTCCAATCGCTCTCCTTCATGTCTTCCGGCTTATCGTCCAGAGGTTGATACAAATCTTTACCGTCTGGTAATCTTCGATCTGCAACTTCCAGAATCCGAAATCTGTTCCGTGCATCAACGGTGTCTTCAAATTGTCTGTCATCGTGAGATCACCCTTCGAACCTAGGGCTCTGATACCAATTGTTAGGAATTAAACTCACGGACGCGAAGAACAATAACGAAGAACACGCGAAATTTGGTAACCCAGTTCGCCACGAATGACTACGTCTGGGGCGCTACCAAGCCAGGAATATTATTGCTATTTTCGGATTCACACATGATTACAAGGGAGAGAGCTTGTATTTATAGAGAAGTAAAACCTAACCCCAAGGCAACTAGGATGCGTTTCCAAAAATAAATTAAGAAAAGCTTGGTTATACAGTCTCTAACACCTTACATGGCAACCCTCGTTCTCATCTTATTAGCCAAGCTTTTTTTTAAATACTAAAAACGTAGTTTTGACTTCACGCGCTGAATTGAGAAATTATTAAAATAATTCAAGCTAGGGTAATTTTTTCCGGCGAAATTGGATGAAGTTGGGATATTTTCAGTTAGACTAAAATTTTCTGGTCTTAACTAGTCTATTCTGATTCGGTAAATGTATGGTCTTAATATATTTTATATTTGTCCAAGTTTTGTCTGATCTGAATTGGTCTAGTTTGGTCTAGTTTAGGACTGAGAATAGTCCAAGTAAAATCATTCTTACTGTAGAACACCGTTTTACCTATTTACTTGTCATTTTTTCTCAAATTTATTAATCAAATACATTTTAAATACTCCCTATGTTCTCTAATACTTGTTCCTCTTTCCATTTTGAGATGTTTTCTAATAGTCTCCCTTTCCATTTGTATAAAGTTTTATCAATAAATATACCTTTATACCCTTATTACCTTTCCTACTTTTTTATTTAAACACAACTCACTACACATTTATCTTACCCCTATTAAATCCTTCTTAAAACTTGTGCCAAAGGCTATACTCCCATCTATTAGAGAACGGAGGGAGTATAATTTTTTCAATAATTCAGTTAATGCAACCACTTCAACCAGTATTTCATTATTTTAATGTTATCAAACGGGCCTAGTGTATCCAAATAGGGAATTGATTTATGTGCTCCTAGAATTACTAAACCTAACTCATGTAAGACAATTTAGAAGCTGTTCCGTTCACCTGATCTGAATGTTTCTGATCTGAATTTTTTAAGTTCTGATCTGATCTGATCTGAATTTTTCTGATCTGATCTGATCTGAATCTTTCTGATCTGATCTGAATCTTTCTGATCTGATCTGAATCTTTCTGATCTGATCTGAATGTTGCTGAACTGATCTGAATGTTGCTGATCTGAATGTTTCTGATCTGATCTGAATGTTTCTGATCTGATCTGAATTCTTCTGATCTGATTTGAATATTTCTATAATTGTAATTGTAATTACAATTATAATTATTAGATTTATAATTGTAATTAAAAATATAACTTAAATAAAATTACAATTATAATCATAATTATAAAAATAATAATAATTAAAATTAAATTTAAAATTATAATAATTATACCAATTACACTAATTATAAATACAGATACAATTATAAATGTAATTATATTTTTAATTATGATTAATTTTATAATTATTATTATTGTAATTATAATTATAATATTTATTTCTATAGTCATAATTATGTCTATAATTACTAATTTAAATATATAATTACTCCGAAGTAATAATAATTACAACAATAACAACAAGAACAACAATCATATTAATAATAATGATGATTATAATTATAATTACATTGTAAATCATAAATATAATTATAATTATAAATATATTATATTATATTATATTATATTATATTATATTATATTATATTATATTATATTATATTATATTATATTATATTATATTATATTATATTATATTATATTATATTATATTATATTATATTATATTATATTATATTATATTATATTATATTATATTATATTATATTATATTATATTATATTATATTATATTATATTATATTATATTATATTATATTATATTATATTATATTATATTATATTATATTATATTATTATAATATAATAATAATTTTATATTATTAACATTATTATTATATTATTATTAATAATATTATTATATTAGTATATTAATATTATTAACAATAACTATAATATAATAATCATAATTAATATAATAATAAAAGTGATAAATCATGTTTGAATTTTTTGACCTGATCTGATCTGAATGTTTCTGATCTGATCTGAATGTTTCTGATCTGGTCTGATCTGGTCTGAATCTTTCTGATCTGATCTGAATGTTGCTGATCTGATCTGAATCTTTCTGATCTGATCTGAATGTTTCTGATCTGATCTGATCTGATCTGAATCTTTCTGATCTGATCTGATCTGAATAAAATAAGATTAAGGAATAAGTAATAAGATTAAGACGAACGGAACAGCTTCTTAATCCTTTTTAATTTTCTTTTACTAAAAGTGATTCTCGTTACATTCTAAATACCCCTAACATTTTTTTTAAATTTCTAAGGTGCAGTTGAAAAGTTTTGCATTGAGAGTAATTTTTAACTTCTTAACGTTCTTTAAATTTAAGTTTTTTTTTAAGTTCATTTTGTTAAATATATTGTGTTCTTACTTAGTTCTATTTCATCAATTTGACGCGAAGTTCAAGATAAAATTATTAGTATTAATATATTTTGAAATGGGAGAAATATTAAAAATAAGACTTTGAACTGCGATTTTGTTTTATATTTGGAATACATGTACCTTAAATTAATTAGTTAATTTATAATGGCTTTTAGTACTCGTAATTTTAAACCATATATGCACTACAAAGAATTCTCAACATATTATTTTTCACTTTTCAAATGATAAAAAATAATAAGAACAAATTCCACTTTTAGTCCTCCGAGTTTTGCACCAATTCCACAATTAGTCCTAGTCTTTCACTTTATCCATTTTTGGTACCTGACTATTGTTTTCTTGACCATATATAGTCTTTTTCCGGTAGTAAAAATGCCCAAAGATGGACCGAAAATGGTCAAGAAAACAGATACCAAAAATGGATAAAGTGAAATACGAGGACTAAATATGGAAATGACACAAAACTCGGAGGACCGAAAGTGGAATTAATTCAAATAATAATGTTAAATAACTCTAAAAGCATTGATATATGCTTAAACTGAAAAAATAGTCCAATTAAAAATATCTTTATTGTTCTTATTAGTATTGCATCCTGAAATTAGAATGCATAGAATGTTTCGATAGATTTGTTCTGATCTAATATGGAGACATGGAGTTCTAAAGATTGGGGATGGTTTACTATTTCGAATTGAACTGAAATTTTATGCTCTAATGTCATTTGAATTGATCTTATCTGATTTTCATTTAATCTTATTTGGTTAACATATTATCTGAGCATTTTCAATTCTTTTTGCCAATCAAATTTACCTCATTCAAGTAGCATTTAACACCGGACATGTATCATCAAATCATATTGTGAATTTAATAATGCGAAGGAGGGAGCATAAAAAGACACCACATTAGAGAATGAGGTCGTCATTTCCACCCCATAATTTGACATCACAAAGATTGCGAATGTATCTTTGGAGCTAGAAAGTGATACTGCACTGTAGAAAAGTCATCAACATTAAACGGTTAGTTTGATGATTTAATTTTTCCCGAACGGTCGAAACTCCAAACATACCAATATACCATAGGGATGCAACAAATTAAAATCTCGCACAATCTGGATGGACGAGAGCTAGAAAAGTGTAGGGAAATTAAACCCAATAAAATCAATCAGAAATCCATGTTCATCAAATTACTAAGCGGCTCCGGAAAAGGAAATGCTAGCTAGCTAGATGCCTAGAACAGCTGAACACGGACAAAAAACAGATTCAAAAAACACATCAATCCAAGTATTTGAACTGGATCCATCCACCTCTCTGATCCGATGATATATACACACAGAGAATGTGAAGCTAAGCTAGAATAGGCGGAAATGGAATTGAATTGAAGCTTGAATCGCTAGTTCCTCCTTGCTAGTACTGGAAATCTGGAAATGTATGTATGAATCAATCATGCCAGCAGATTAGCATAACGATGCACCGCCTGATAATAAACAGCCTCCCCTTTTGCTCTTTAATGTGCACTCCGAACCCGCGGCGGCGCCCCCGCCCCTTACCAGAAAACGCCGCCTTCTGCGCCTTCTTATTTATAACCCAACCGCCGCCTTCTCCCGGCCGCATTACACACGAGTCGTCATCAGAACCGCCGCCACTCTGCTGCCGCCACCGCATGTTGATATGCCCGCACTTAAATTCAATTGTCTGAGCCGCCGCCGTTACGCCGTCTATGAGGTCAATTATTGATCTGATGACCAGCGACGTACTGCAACAACCCATGCAATCCCTCTTCTTATATACCAAGTACTCCGTATATTCCCAAATAAGGGGGGCCGGGAAAAAAAGAAACAGAGAAAGACAGGCAATTAATTGATCTAAAGAAATTTAGCTAAACTGAATCAAAATTTCAAAACACAAGCACCATATTTTTTGTATCTTAGTTCCCTTTTTAGTTTGGATATTTTTAGTTTGGATGATATTCACTCTTAGACCAGGCTAGACATAAATAGATCAAATCAGACCGCATTTAAACAAAACAGACATACCAAATTTGAATAGTTATAAAATAAACAGATATCAAACTTTTACGAGTTAGACTAGTTCAGATCAGACCTGAAAATGTTTAGTCAATTTAAAAACATCCTTATCCTTAGTTATTATTGCCTTTTCTAATCAATTTTAATCATTCTTTTTAAATAACATACCTAATATACTTATTACGAAGTCATAAATTTTATACTTTTGAAATTCCATGTTTAACAAGCTAAAAATCATTTCCATCTCACTTTCATATGCTAAACAATTTCATATTCATATATAAAGATACTATTTGTCAAAGTTTAGTATCATTGATTGAAAATGTCTAAATTTATTAACTAAAAAGAGAGGGATGAAGTATTTATTCCATTACTTTTATGCCCTTGAAAGATAGTGTGTGACTATATACAACCATATTCAAAGACGTGTAGTGCCAAAGTAGGATAGTAAGAACGTGTTTGGAATTGATTCTGCTTATATCTTTTTCTTCTAAATGTAAATGTTGAATCGGAATCAGTTTTTAAGAAGCTAGACTCACTCGACTAAGAAGTACTTTTACATTTTCATCCTAACATACCAATATCTGCTTACTCTTTCATGTATCAAAAGCAATTTTAAGAAATAGATCCAAACACCCCATAAATTAATTCGATATAAGAAGAAAATATAGTACTAGAATGTTGCATTGTTTTTAGTATGATTAGATGCATGTCAATATGTGATATACCACTTACCACAGGTTTAATCAGGTAGCTAGTATAATTGAATTGAAGGAGGGAAAAAGAATAGAATCATGTTAGTTAATTAGTTCTTCATTTAGCTAGTATTAAGAATGAACAGTAGTATACAGGCTGGCTATTAGGCATTTGGTGCCCCATGCCCCATGCCTCCTCCCCACACAGTGTTTGGTCCTTAATTCCATCCATAATTAAGAAGACACTACAAGAAAGATGCACTTTCCCTACAAATCACATTGGTATGGAAAGACCATTTTTTGTATTCTAAGACCTTTCCATACAATGTTTTTTTGTGGTGTGATTTGTGACGAAAACCTTGTGGGCAAAGGCTTTAGGCCACAAAGTTTAGAATTTTCTATGCTAAAATATATGAAGACAAATCTTTAGCACACAAATAAATTTCCTTGGCTTAGCTCTTTTGCAACAAATATATTTGTGGTAAAAAGGTATTTACACCAACAAATTTTCTTGTAGGGAAATCATAAAGAGCACAAACGTCACAAGATAACATACGAGTTTGCAACATACTATACTTTCGTATGCAAAAGTTAATTTGCATCGATATAGTGATAGAAATCATATTCTTGCAGCCACAAATACATATTTTAATATAATGACTAGACCAATGTATACATATGAAGTAACAGGTACAAAAACAATAGATACTCTGATCTGATCTTCATTCTTTCATAATGAAAGAAAAAGTAATATCTTAAAATGTTTTGATCTAGTCTATAATAAGTTAATCTAATATCAAAAAAATAACCGCTTCTGGCCATGAAGCCCATGATTATCTTAATCAAGATCATATGGTTCATCTTCAACCTCATCATCAATATCAACTGGTAATGCTGTAAAAGGTGGTAGAATAAACCCCGGGACATTACTGTACGACTGTTGTAGTGAAGTGTGCCATGCCTCCAATGTTGAATTGAATTGTTTTCCCATAACCTTTATTTTCTTTTGTAACCTTTTCTCTGTCTCTAATCGGGCCATGTCAGCAGCTTTTCTCGCAGCACGTTCAACGGCTAACTCATTCTCCATATGCTTTTGTTTTAAATTGGTATCCCGAAGACGTCCATCTCCACAACCACGAATTCTCCGCCCAGGCTTTACACCTAGAACAGATACCATAATATCAAGTCCAGCATCCGGATTATCAACAGGTACCTCTTCTAAGGGAGTATCTTCAGGAAGTTGCTGCTCTCTTATCACACCCAAGAGATACTCATCTGTTTTTTCTAGCATTTCATCCTGCAGTTTTTAGATAAAGTTAATTAGTACCAACGTAATATAATAAATACCTTTTTCACTGGTTATATACAAAGACAGTACATATACGAATGATATTGTTTCATTCATTCAATCAATACTATGTTTATGAGTCCTAATTTCAGAATTTCACCATCCACCGGTGCTCAGTTTTCTCCTTGAATACGAATGGCTTTTTCACCCTCTTCTTCACCATTTAGTCTCCCCTCTTCTAAGTACAGTTCGTCTTCACCTATATACATGCAATCAGGATATATACAGTCCATCCTCACCCAACTATAGCCCTGGCTCTTCCTCCGGTTATAGCCTTACCTCTCTCGCATATTTTCTAGCATACAGTCCATCCTCACCCAGCACACAGCCCTACAACTTCTAGGTATAGTCCTACATCACCAAGCTATATTCCCGCGCGGGAACAGTTCCTAGTGGGAAAATCAAGTTTGGAAACCAATACGGCTGTGGCGAGTAAGGATTTGCCGAAAGCTTTTCTAAAGGCAGTGTTTGTTATATATCTCAAATTGGTGGATGAGTGAAACAGTTAAAGCACTAAATATTCGAGTTCATCTGATTTTGTTAATAATGTGTATAACATAATATCCAGCTATACTCCAATTTTAGAAATGTTTCTCATTCTCAAAATAATAGCTACACACAGCTATAGTCTGATCATAAAAAATTTTAGTGATCAAGTTGTATTGCTTTTCATGAAATAAAAAATAGCTATAAGTTGTAGCAAACAACGTATCTTACATGTTGAGCCTTAGCTTCGTCACTCTTCCAAGACTTATCTTTTCCAGTGTAAGTATATTCAAATGTGTCAACTTCAGGAAATTTTGAACCACCCTTTGAGCAAAAAACAAAAAAAAAGAACTCAATTACTATATATGTATATATATATATATTAAAATCTAAAGATTTTGCAAGTGAATAAGTACTATTTATATAACTTATTACCGCTGCCATTTCCTCTACAATGTATGCGATGGGGCGAGAACCTGTGCGGTGATTGTGTTTTTTCTTAGAACGGTTGCTTGTATTAGCTACGGAGGATTTCTGTACAAGATAGGTTTTAATTAGACCACAAACAACTCATGTAATCATCAATAATGAAAATTATAATAAACAGTGCGTATATACCATGAATTTTTCAGAACTGAAATGATCACACAACTTGGTCCATTCATCAGCATCTCTATCTTGCATCCCTCGAGGTGGTGTTTCCAATGCCTTCTCAAGTGTTTTGCATGACTTGAAGTATTTACTTAGCTCAGCCTTGAACTCTATGTACCTTCCAGCATAAAGTCTGGAGATATAACCCTTCATCTCCTTGTCTTGTAGGTCCACATCAAAGTTTGTCTAATTTGGTGTTAAATGGGACAACGAGCATATTTAGAATACAACAAGAACTACTGAAATAATATTTCGATTAAAAGATGAAGTATATATGTTAATATCACATATATATTCTTTTTCTTATGAAAAGTTTATATGTTCAATTTATGACACTTGAACTTACAGTTATCTCATCTATGAGGTCCGTCATAGTGTTAGAAGAAATTGTACTCCAGTACCCTGTATCCATTGGGCAATGTGTCCTCACAATAGCTCCAATGTCATGAACTAATAGACTATGTATCTCTGCACTAGTTGCACGTCTAGTCACTCCATTGTATACAACTTTAAGTCTTTGTCTAGTGGTCCGCACCATACGTGAAGTTTTAATCTGTTTGCACGGCCCTCGTGTTGGAACCTCACTGGTGGTCCTCGGTGAGGAGATAAAGTCTATCATTCCAATCAAAAGAAAAATCCCAACATAAGTTGTGTCTTATCATATACTCAATTATATTTAAATAATAACACATGGTGAACATGAAACCAAACTATACCATTCGCTTCATCACTTAGTGCTTCATCATTATCTTTCTGTCCATGATTATTGTTGCTTGGTGGTGAAACTATAAAACATCAGTCTTGTTAAGATAACATAAGTAAAACTCATAACTTTTACAATTTAATTTAAATAAAATAAAAAGTATGGCATAATAAACAATTTAAAAGTAAAAAAAAATGAACATTATCAACTAAATATATAAGAAGTCAAAGTACGAGGAGGAATCATTACAAGCTCCAGAAGAACTGTTGGGATGTGTAGTGTCCCCTATGATCTTTCTTTTAGGAGCAGTACCAATTGACACATTTGATCTTTGAAAAGTCGAGTTCGACTGTGTTCTAACTTCTTTAGTTGGAAACATGAATTTGTTGATGGGGGGCGTATTTCTTTGAGGTGTGGGAGCAGTACACCTCTTATTAGGTGGCAATGAGTTTCTTAGTGGCAGTGAGGATATATTAGACGATTTACGATTTACAGTTTTTGTTTCTAATGTGGGAGGCATATCTGTTGTTGTCACTCTAGCATTTTTGTAGGTTGAGGTTGTCGTTGAGTTAGTCTCCTTCTTCTTTTGAGAAATGAGCCGCATCTATACAAAATAACATAACTTCATTATGTTAAGAAAATGATATCTTCAAAGAGCACAATATATAAAGCTAGATAAAAATCAATTATACAATTCAGTTAGTAGTTAAAGTTTTGGAATGTTATGAGACTCAATAATCTAAATTCCTATCTTCATCAAAATCGTCTTCAAAGTTTCCATCATTACATTGAGTTGTAAGACATTGAAAGTAGGAGCAATATATTAAATCATTAACCAATCTCAATAGATATATCACAGATTTTATTCCTTACATACCTAGTCCTATAGAATTAGTAGTTGGAAAATATATGATTCCAACTACATTTGTAGGGAAAGTTGCATTGTGTGGTAATCTCAAAACTCATGAAAAAAATTCTAAACAAAAGAATTATTAATGTGTCCAATATCTATATGCTATAATTATAGCAAGGTTTTTTTTTGGAAGAAATATCAAGACTCAAGAGTAGGTACAAATGGTAGTGCCCAATCAGTTCAAATCATGTTAGGAAAACTATATTCAAATTAAAGCAAGAAATTAAAGCAGCAGAATCTTACCTTGATGAAATTTGCTCTAAGTGACTAAACCCTGCACCAAAAGGAAAGAAAAGCTTGAGAACGACAAGAACTGGGCACAAAGACTGCCCTTTAGAAAGGCAAAATCCTTTTTCAAAATGTTTCAGACTTCACCAGGAAAATAAATCAAAATTACAAATGGCGTATAACTGAAGCATACAATGGTTGTATGGAAAATGAAAATCAAAGTCTAGAAATAGGGGGGAGGTAGTGCTAATATTTTCATTTTAGGAGACGCTTTGACATTACATAATCTTTTTCTCTCTTTTTTTTTTACTTTCATTAGCATATCATTCTTTTTTTCGTCTGTTTTTAACTCAATTAACATAGGTGTTCATTTTTTACATTACTTGGGACTCCCTGGAATAAACAATGAGATAAACATGAACATAATTCTACATTTTCTTTTTGAAAATGACTTCCACCTCTTTTATTTATCAAACTCATAATGTGATTCTTGAAACCGGAATACTAAATCATTCTAAATTGTATGGATGTGTTATATTTATCAAAAATATTATGTGTTTCTTGAAACAAGTATACTCAATTTTTCGGTCCTTTCTGTGCATAACAACTCAGATAAAATGGGTTCCCATGAATTGCACATTTAATTGAAGCAAATAAAAGATGCAAACTGGTTATCATGTTCTTTTGCCTAGACATAGAAGCCTTTACTTTTCAATTTAACAATTGGACAGAGCAATACATCATTCGGGACTTAGATACCATGGGGAAAAGGTAATAACACAAAAGACATACATAAATTAACACTTTCAGCATCTATAAATTCATAAAAAAGTTCAAACCAGATGAGTTATTGAACGGAACTAAAGTAATTAGATAGTGAATCCACGCATACCTTATAGAACGAGTTCTATATTACATACCTTCCTACTCAGCGCAACGAGAAGCTATGTTTTGAACGGGGGATAAAACTGTATAACCTCCGGCAGCCACAAATTGTTCTGTCTGACCTTACCTGCGATTAAAAGTCGTATTATGAGAAAACCAACAACCTCTTCAACTAGACATTCATACGGACTATTCTAAATATCCCTAGTTCATTTGGAGATTGGCGAGTGCAAAAATGAAGGAAGAAGAAGACACAAACCAGAGAGCGGCAGGATGTAAAAAACATTGGCGTGCAGCGTACTACTCGGTAATATTTAGGTCAAAAAATGGGTGGGAAAATTTTGGATTGGAGCCAAATTGAGCTTTTCATTAGCGCCTCTTTCGTGAAATTCCAGATACCGCCAGAGAGAATGCCGCTTGGTTATTGTTTTCTAATTAGTGCCTGCTTTTAATTTTTATTCATATACGGATTATTGATTTGTTTTTGGGCCATTTTTTTAATGTTAAAGTAGTAAGCCTCAATAGTCTAAAACTTTCTTGGTTGAAGTAAAAAGTGCTTAATACTTCTTCATCATGGGATCAAGTTAGGAGGTTTTTATCGATCATTTTAGTAATACTACATGTTAACTTTAAAAAATCACCTTAAAGCTAAAGATAAACATATGTATATATAGATATATCGCACAATAAACTTTTTCTTGTTAGGAAAAACGATATTTGCCTACAAATTTGATTTTGTATCATACCAGTCAAACATTTGTGGCCAAAATACTATCCCTAAGAAATATTGCTTTGTAGGGATATGAGAACTTACCACACACATATTTTTTGTATGGAGAAGAAAATTTGTATGAAAACATAAGCACCTACAAAGTACTTAATTTGTGGGCAAAGTACGTCTTTACCAACAAAGTTAATTTCGTATGCAAAAAAATTGTAGGGAAAGGGTGAAAATCTAGTAGTGAGACACAGTGCGTTTTTCAATTAGTAAGTCGGCCGGCCACATCCGGTTAAACTTTCATTATCCGGGCGGCCCTCATTGTCAAAACCCCAGGAACACACTTAATTGCTACCATTACCCCAACCATTAGCTACTATATCATGAAGCACCGACATGATCACACAAGGTAAATCATCCCCATCCACCCTTCCACTTCGACCAGACTTAGCTTAAACAAATTTGGGATAAGATTAAACTAAAACAAACCAAATTGAAAAGTTTTAGTACAATAAAAACCACTTTCTAAATGAATAAGTCAGTAACCCCATGCCCGTTTCAACTTATCAATCATTTTTTTAACCAAATACAAAGTTTTTGATTTTGCATGTTGAATTATGTAATGATGAAAATAAGTAAGAAAATAAGTAATTAAGATTAATGTTACTTTTTTTATTGAAATTATTGTAGATGACCACTTTACTTATTAATGAAATTATTGAAATCATTCTTTCTTAGTTTTATTAATGAAATATATATCAAATGTATTTTTTTGCATAATTCATCAGATTCAATATATTCAATTATTTCAGCCAAAATTTCATCAATTTCGAGTTTTCAACTTATACCGACGATTTAATCAATTTCACTATTACGAAACCATTTTAAATAAAGATGCAACTACTCACCAGACCGGCCATTATATTGAAAGTGTGGAAGACATCTTAATTTGTTTGTTTATTTATGGTACAGATCTAATACTGGATTCCTAGTGTTTGCATATCTGTAGATCGAGTAGGTCTTGCATGAGACAACATTCGAGTCAATTCGTACGTACGAGATAAAAGTGATATACTGATATGGAGTACATATTTTCAATAACGCTATTTTTTGATCTACCAACACCCTAAGCAATTCAAAGGGAAAAAGTAAATGTTAATCGGAAATAGTAATTTCCCGATGATTAGTTCACTGATTTTGCTTTATGTTATGGGATTGTAAATAATTTCATAATGTTTAGTTCACTCATATGATTTTGCCTTATGATATCTGAATGCTTTTTGCTCCTTATTTCTATCATTAATAAATAAATGTATTTACTCTAAATAAATGTTCATTGATTTTGCATCGGAAAATTCATATCAAAATGAAATAGAGCAAGTTTATTTTAAACTTTTATTTTTTTTTTACTTTTCTAGCTTCTTAGTGTTTATACATCCTACAAGTATATTCCTTTTTATTAGTCGTAACATGTAGAATTGTACACTATTTACATGCTCTACTTTGACTACATTTCTTTTATTAATGTATGAGATTTTTTGAAAAAATATTGGATTTATCTCATTATAACTTTTCAAATTCCGATCTTTTGTTTTTTATACTAATATACAATTAAATATATTGGCGATCAATATTGTGTGTCGACGAACGTCAAATTAAGATGGTTACATCTAACAAGAAACAGTGGAAGTACGTATAATATTAGAACAGTATTAAAAACAAAAAGAATCTGATCACATAATAAACATTAATTAATCAAGTTTCAAATTGTACTTTTATTACTTTCGTTGTGGATTAATTCTTCTAAACTTTCCTCTTCCCTTTCTTTCTATGGCATTTTCGACCACAAAACAGACCCTTAAACCAACCATTAATGATAGCCCCTCCCTCCTACATTTGCATTTTTACTTGTATGAAAAATAACTAAAAAATGACAAATTTACGGTTGGCAGAGGTCTTTTATTTCATACTCCAATCATGATACATATGAATTAGGGCGGGCTGAAGCACGTGTAACTTGTTTTTCTTCAACTTTGTAAGGTAATTTTTTCATTTTTCATATTTAGTCTACTCCGCTTACATTTAAACCCAATATAGTTGCTCTTTAGCCCGGGCATCTGAGATTACTAGATTGATATAGGCCAAAGTATTCCAAGATAACATGCTTCAAAGTTTAAACTAGGAGCAGTAGTAGTGTAGGACGTAACGATTGTATTAAATAACTGGGCACGTGAAGTAGGAAAAAAGCACGTTACATAACTCCCAGTCCAATGAAGTACAGAGAATCTGCTTAAGTAATAAATGAGTAATTAAACGCATCTGAATTTTGAAATCCAAGGATGACTATTGCATTATACACAACTCAATTATGAAGCTAGCTAGCGGGTCCGGTCTAGACTTTTTATTTTTATTTTCCATACACATAGGTTGTTGGTGTAATATAATAGAAGCTGCCAAACAAGCTAGCAACAAAAATTATTAGAGAGCATGTGAAGATCACAAGACATATGTATGGTCTGTGTCTGCAGTTGGCCAAACAACCTTTGTTCATTATATTCTTCTAACCCACACCCTCGTATTTGAAGAGAATTAACTACTTTTGTCTATCTATCACTCCCCATAGGCATGTACCCCATCCGGTCTGGTCCCGGTTCTGGGGTGAGAGCGGTCGGTCTTTGCCCAAAAAAGAGAGACTCGAGACTGGCCAAACATCAAGAGATTCCGGTTCGGGTCTGGTAGACGTACCGACCCGCCTAATCCCGGTCTCGGTTCAGACAAAATAGAAAAAACAAAATGGTTGGAGATTGGACCAATCCAGGTCAGAAAAATGGTACCTGGGTCCAAATAACACGGCCCGAGAGGGAGGGGTAGGGGTAGGCACGGGTCGGGAAGGTCCAGGATTAGTTTATCCCGGTCCCGACCTAATTACTAATAACGGTACGGGACGAGAAATGCCTTTGTCCTAGTCTTGTTCCATTTAAATCGGGACCAGGATAATTCGGAACAATTCAAGACGTCCCAAACTAACAAAAGAGTATTAAACAAAAAAACCACCATTTACAATTAAAATATATTAGCATTTCTAAAGTATCATGCACCAAGTTAAAGAACGGAAATTCTCCTAAGGAGTATAGTGAGAGAGCTTCTCTCTCTAGGAGTATAGTGAGAGAGCTTCTCTCATGAGGTCCATGAATGCCGCGGGGGCATTTGTAAGCCCAAACGACATCACTAGGAACTCATAGTGACCATACCTTGTACGGAATGCACTTTTGGGTATGTCACTCTCCTTGATCTTTAGTTGATGGTAGCCCGACCTCAAGTCGATCTTGGAGAACACGGTTGCCCCCCGTAATTGATCAAACAAGTCGTCAATCCTTGGCAAAGGATATTTGTTCTTTATTGTGACCTTGTTCAATTGACGGTAGTCGATACACATTCTCATTGTACCATCCTTCTTCTTTACAAAGAGTACGGGTGCTCCCCATGGTGAATGACTCGGTCTAATGAATCCATTATCTAGTAGCTCTTCCAATTGAACTTTCAATTCTTGAAGTTCAGCCGGTGCCATTCGATACGGAGGAATTGAGATGGGCTTGGTGCCTGGTTCAACCTCAATCTCAAACTCGATCTCCCGATCTGGTGGGAGTCCCGGGAGTTCTTCAGGGAAAACTTCTGGATACTCACTCACCACCCTCACCTCCGTGAGGCTCTTTCCTTTGCCTTCCTTGCCTATGACATAGGCTAAGTATGCTTGATAACCTTTCTTCATCAAACGCCTCGCCCTTAAGGCCGATATGATACAGGGATTGAATTTTCCTCTATCTCCCTCGAAGCATAGAGTATTTCCCTCTTCGTCTTCTAATTCTAACACCTTGGTGTAGCAATCTACCTTTGCATGGTGTTTCTCAAGCCAGTCCATGCCGAGTATGGCATCGAATTCAAGCATGTCTAACGGTACAAAGTCGCCCATTAGACGGTGCTCCCCTATCCCCACATTACATGAAGGATAGTAGTGCTTCCTCTCTACATCATCTCCCAACGGTGTAGAGACCAACAAAGGTTGTGTCATCGCCGTTAATGGTATGTCCAAACCCTCGGCAAACGCTTCGCTCATAAATGAACGTTGCGCCCCGGTGTCGATGAGAATTCTCGCTTGTCTACCGTTGATCTTTAGTGTTCCTACATATATAAGTCATGTAAGACACACTACTCAACGTCCCGACTGAAAAGGACTGAACGAAAAAATATTCTAGCTTGGGGCCACCCTATACCCGGTCGGGTAACTCTCCATACCCGGTCGGGTAACACTCGGGCTCCTAAGAAGAAACTCCCTGTCAACACTGCCCGGTTGAGTATATGTCTATACCCGATCGGGTATCATTCAGGTTTTTAAACAACAACCCCCTGTAATTTCTGCTCGGTCGAGTACACACCTCGAACCCGAACAAACATCTATACCCGGTCGGGTATATGCCCATACCCGGTCGGGTATCACTCAAAGTTTTAAACGAGGAGCTTCCTGCCCACGACGTTCGATCGAGTACACGCCTCGAACACAAAAATTTACTAATACTCGATCGAGTATATAACCATACTCGGTCGAGTATGGCTGGATTTGTCAAAACTGAAGGGTCCTGCTAAACTTGCTCGAACGAGTACAAACCTCAATCTTGAAGAATTTCCCATACCCGGTCGGGTCTATAGGGATACCCGGTCGGGTATTACACATTTTTCGAATGTTTTACTTCAAACGAATGAATAAAACACATGTGAGGTCAAAAGATTACCTGCAATGGAGTCCGGATTGGCCCGAGCGTCAGCCTCGGTCATTGCGTACACCCGTGCCTGGGTCCTCCCTTGGTTAACGGACGCGGCGTTACTAGCCGTGGGTCCGCCCCTTCCTGTGCCGCCCTGAGATGGTCCCGCACGACCCCTACCAGACGTAGGTGCCTCGACAGCTCCCGATGGCCCACCTCCACTCAACATTGGGCAAGAGAGTTTGAGGTGGCTTGTGCTACCACACTTGTAGCACCGAGGTGGTTCATTGCACTTCCCGGAGTGATTCCTATTACAGTTTGGACACCTTGGTGGCCTCACGCTCCCCGAGCTATGCCCTTGCCCTCCTGGGCCCTTACTCTTCTTTGCCGGTGGCTCCGGCGCCCTGAATAATCTTCCATTCCCGGCGTGATGTTTCCGAGAATGGTCTTGGGGTCCAGAATTCCCCCATCTTCTCTTTTTCGCCTCTTCGGCGTCTCTCTTCTTCCTTTCATTCCACTTGGCTTCCCCAAGTAGCCCCTGGTCCACAATCTCACTAAAGGTCATGTGATGATTGTAGGTAGCCCGATCACGGATATCCAAGTGTAGGGTATCCCAGAAGTGATTAGCCATACGGTTCTCATCCATGGCGTACTCGGGTATGTACCGTGCCAAGTCCCGGAACCTTTGTTCCAGTTGCCTCACCGAGCAATCCTCCTCCTGTACCAGGGTCATGTACTCCTTCCTCTTCTGGTTCTTTTCGAACTCTGAGTAGTACTGATTATAGAATTCTACTTCAAATTTCTCCCAGGTGGTCTCACCGTGGAACTTTCCTTCCACGCCTTCCCACCATACCGCGGCTACTCCCTCCAGTAACCTGGTAGCAACTGTCAGCTTTATATCAAGCCCGATCTGCATATCCCTAGCAGCCTCATTTAGCTTCTTTATCCAATCGGCAGCCACTGATATATCACCCTTGCCGTCAAATGACTTGCACCCCAAGGCCCTAGCCTCCTTGAGGTATTTGGAGATTCTTACACAAAAACCTCCTCCATGCATTCCCTGTGACGCCACAGGTGTAGCCACTGATGCTCCCCGGCTTCCGTGACCTGAAGCCCCCTGAGAGGCACGCCTAGCTTGGCGCCTAAGATCTCTCCTCAACTTCTCCTTTTGATACCACTCAAACAGTTCACCCATCTGGGCGAATTTGGCATCACTCTCATCGTTGTCATCATCAGTATACGTATCACCCCCATCATATGGGGTCTCCTCATGTTCCGTCTCGGGAACATATGTAGAGTCATAATCCTCGGTGTGAGTCCCGTGCACCGAGCTAACATGGCCATCGCTCACGGTTTGAGCCCGACGGCCTCCCCGGCCTCCACGGCCTCCACGGCCTCTCCTACCGCCTCTCGCGCCCCGAGATGCAACCTGGCTAGCCCCTTCGGACGTCACCGGAGTTTGCCCTCTCGGGTTGTTCCTCGTAGCCATGCCTCTACCCTCCATTTCTGAAAGAAATTTGGAATGAGCCGTTAGACTCGTATCAATGTCAATTGACGGAATAGTACAAAAGACACCACTTGGTCCAACGTTATGGCCAACAAACTGTTAAGGGTACCGTCTTAACAATAAGAGGTCAATAACTTGGTTTCCAACGGTTCCTTAAGTACAAACACTTTTGCTCATGGTTTTGCTCAAACATTTTTGATGATACTATATTGAGAGGTTAATTATATAGTTTAGAAATCGATGGCTCTGATACCACTTAATTGTCACGCCCCGGACCGCATCCGTGCCACGTAGACAACCGCCGTACAACCCAATAAGAACAACGTAGTTCATTCTTATCAAATCATACAAGGCGTCCGATAGATTCTATTGCCAAACCGATTAGTAAACCCATACAATCAACATCAATATATAAATCAAACAAATGCGGAAATAAAATATGTTTGACATTTAGCCACACGTGGCAAACATGAGCACGCAGGCCCTTCAATAGTTTAATAGAAAACATCGTTCAAATATCCATGAGCAATTTCATAATTTCAAATAAGAATGGAAGCACGAACCACGTCTTCCTTATTTGAGTTCACCCTGGGCAAAGGTGCAGGTAGCAGGACTCTAGCCTCAACCTGAAAAATGTGAGGGCCCCCGAAGGGGTCAGTACTCCATAGAAGTACTAGTGACAAGCAGGCTATATGAGGAATAACTAATGTCTCAGACACGAGACCCAAAAATAGGATGATACATATATTTATAGGTGTAACCATTGTCACCCCATTCCCAAGATAATACATAGTGTATATACTTGTAAAATACTTGACCCGTAGGTCATTTTCTCACAAAAGAGTCTTTTAGAGACAAGGTACTCACTCAACCTTTCCCCTTTCATTCCTGAATGCCTAGCTTAAGAGCTACATTCTACCTTCATAATATCCTACCGAGTTTCAGGAGTGTTAACCCTCCCGGGGATACTCAACCCCAACCGAGTTTTGGGATCATTTACCGTCCCGAGGATGCTCAACCTCAACCGAGTTTTAGGATCATTTACCGTCCCGAGGATGCTCAACCTCAACCGAGTTTTAGGATCATTTACCGTCCCGAGGATGCTCAACCTCAACCGAGTTTTAGGATCATTTACCGTCCCGAGGATGCTCAACCTCAACCGAGTTTTAGGATCATTTACCGTCCCGAGGATGCTCAACCTCAACCGAGTTTTAGGATCATTTACCGTCCCGAGGATACTCAACCTCAACCTTATTTCTAACCAAACCCTAACCCGGATATGGCTAACCTTGCATTCACTTAACTATGGACAATACCTAGTCCTATAGTCATATAATAATCCTTAGTAACCAACGTGGACGGGTCCCACCTGATCGATCCACGTTAACCCACTCAAAAACTACCCGTTTTGAGTATAACCCAATACTCGATCGAGTACCCATCAATACTCGGTCGAGTACAGGAGACAGGAGCCCGTAAGGCTAATTTCCAAGGCATACTCGATCGAGTATCTATCCATACTCGATCGGGTATAGGAGACAGCGGCCCTTGGGGCAAATTTTTCAGCAGACACCCGGTCGGGTATTGTCGTTGACTTGGCGGTCAACGCCCGTTTGACCGCCCAAACGGAGTCCGATTAACGTGAAATTTTACATGAATATTCTACTTGAAGTCCTTGATCCAAAAATACCATTTTTGACCCCTGGATCATTGTACATAATAAGTTATCACATTTTTAATCACCAAACATACAAAACATGCCTTTCAACTTTGTTTTATATATAATCATGGCATAAGCCCATACTTGATTAACTTTAATCATTCCGTAAAACATATCCTTGATTACTTTAGGTAATCTCATGCCTCAATCAAAAGTTATAAAGCATATAGCCGTCTTCTCACCTTAATGAAGCTTATGAAGTTCTAGCCTCTCCGATTTGGCCCCGGTGAAACTCCGGTGAACTTCAACGAACTCCGGCAACAACTCCGGCGACCCTTTCAACTCCGTGAAGGTTCTTGAAATACCTTATACAAGTTAATAACAAGGTTTTATCATCATAAAACCCCTACCAATACAAATAACCTCTAAAAGGTTACTTTTCCGGTGAACCCGTCAACTTTGCTCTCAAAGTTCGTTTTGGGTATAGACCAACCCTCCAACTCCCATTCTACACTTTTTCATGTGTAGAACCATTCTAGGAGTATGAAATAAGATTATATAGTCATATGAGAAGATTAAGGGAAAGGAATGAGGTTAATGGAGTCATTACCTTGTTAATCCCCAAGTCTCCTCCTCTCTTCTTTTCTCCTTCTTTCTTCCTCCTTCTTCTTGAGCTTGGTTCGAATGGAAGAGGTGGAGATAGTATTTTGCAGAGCTCCTCTCTCAAAAATGGATGGTAAGGTCGAAGGTTGATGGGCAAGGGGAAGGATATGGCCTCATTTTGGCTTATTATTCAATAATGGCAAAACCATGGCCCTCCATTGTCCTTTGATGCTATATCACTCAAGTCAACCCCTTCCATCCCCCTTCCCTCACTCCAGCCGCCCACCTCCTTCCTTTGTCTCAAATAATTACGTGGGGTGGCCCCCACATATGTGGGAGGTCATCCTTTTGTGTCCCCAAGTGTATACTCGGTCCCGAAAGTTGTATTTTCCGGACTGTTTAAACTATATTTCATTTTATCGGGTCAAATGAAATATATATAATCCTTCCAATTATTATTGGCAAATAGAATGGGTGTATATCCCCCAACTTTTAATTTAATGGTCTCCATAATTTATTATGGCTTTTTATCTGATGTTACTTCGGTACCGATAAATGAGCTTTATATGCCCAAATGGTTACTCACATGATTTCTATGACCCAAAAAGGGTATCCACCCTCATACACATATTATCTTGGTCCAAACGAATATGATATGTGGTCCCGATACAATCGGGCGGCCCCCACTTCCGGTGTGGGCCCCACGTGAATTTTACTATTCACGTAACAGAAATGATAAAAATTCACAATCACGTAAAATGCGTTTATTCATTTCTTGGGTTCAATACATAATTTGATAAAGTACAAATACTTGGGGGCGGTGTTACAAGTTCTACCCCCCTTATTTGGGATTTCGTCCCCGAAATCCACGTGCCTAGTCAAACAGAAATGGATACTGTTCCCTCATCAGGGTCTCCACTTCCCAAGTTTGCTCCTCGACACGATCACTCTTCCAAAGTACCTTCACCATCGGTACCTCTTTACTCCTTAGCTTCTTTACCTGTCGGTCCATGATCTTTACCGGCTGCACCGCATAGTGAAGGTCTTCCCGGATTTCTACCGGTGGTTTCTCAAGAATATGTGATGGGTCCCGTACATACTTCTTGAGCATAGAAACATGAAATACGTTATGAATCTTTTCTAATTCTGGAGTTAACTGAAGCCGGTACGCTACAACCCCAATCCTTTCAATGATTTTGAATGGGCCTATGTAGCGTGGGTTAAGCTTACCCCGACTGAGAAACCTGATGATCCCTTTCCAAGGTGACACCCTCAAAAATACCTCATCGCCGACCTCAAACTCTAACGTTCTTCGTCGTTTATCTGCATAGCTCTTCTGCCGATCTTGGGCAGCCTTGAGTTTATCTTGAATAACCCTCACCTTATCCTTGGTGATTTCGACTAGCTCGATGCCCTCAAGCTTAGCCTCGCCTACTTCATCCCAACACAAAGGTGTCCGACATTTCCTCCCATACAATGCCTCGTATGGAGGCATGCCTATACTTGCTTGATAACTGTTGTTATAAGCAAACTCCACCAAGGCCAACTGGTTGTCCCAACTTCCTTGGAACTCCAAGGCACATGCCCTCAGCATGTCCTCCAAAATCTGAATCACCCGTTCAGATTGCCCATCCGTTTGAGGATGGAATGCCGTGCTAAACCTCAACTTTGTTCCCATGGATTCCTGGAACTTAGGCCAAAACCGTGATGTGAACCGTGGGTCTCTATCCGATACTATCGTAACTGGAACCCCATGCAGTCTCACAATCTCATCTGTGTACAACTTGGCCAGTCGTTCAAGCGTATAAGTAGTGTTGATAGGAAGGAAATGAGCACTCTTGGTTAACCTATCAACCACCACCCACACTGCATCATAGTTCCTAACCGTGCGTGGTAGACCTACCACGAAGTCCATAGTAACATGCTCCCACTTCCATTCTGGGATGGTAAGTGGCTGTAATAACCCCGCTGGGTGCTGGTGCTCTGCCTTAACCTGCTGACAGGTAAGGCAACGACTCACATATTCTGCAATCTCTCTCTTCATCCCTGACCACCAGTAACTTTCCTTCAAGTCCCGGTACATCTTTGTTCCACCCGGGTGCATGGCATACGCAGATGAGTGAGCCTCCTCAAGAATAGATTTTCGGAGCTCCTCGTCTGACGGCACACACACTCGCTCCCTGAATAGTAGGAGTCCATCTTCCCTCTCACGGAAACCCTCGACAGGTCCCACCAGCATCCGTTCCCGGATTTTCTGAATTTCCTCGTCATTGCCTTGACGCGTCCTGATTTCGTCTAATAAGGTGGGTCTCACCTCAAATCTGGCCAATAGAGCCCCATTCGTGGATACCTCCACGCGTGCCCTCAATGCTTGCAAGCATGAGAGTAAAACCCCAGATGAGCTCTTCCTACTAAGAGCATCGGCTACCACGTTAGCCTTCCCTGGATGATACTCAATAATCAAGTTGTAATCCTTGATCAGCTCCATCCATCTTCTCTGCCTCATGTTCAACTCTTTCTGAGTGAACACGTACTTCAAACTTTTGTGATCAGTATAAATGTGACACACCTCACCGTAGAGGTAATGCCTCCAAATCTTCAAAGCAAACACCACAGCCCCCAGCTCCAGATCATGCGTGGGGTAATTTACTTCATGCTTCCTCAACTGTCGAGAAGCATAAGCAATTACCTTCCCTGATTGCATCAGTACGCATCCAAGCCCCTGGATACTAGCATCACTGTAGATGTCATACCTTAACCCTTGTACGGGTAGGGCAAGCACTGGTGCTTCAGTCAAACGTTTCTTTAGCTCAAGAAACCCCTTCTCGCACTTGTCATCCCACACAAACTTAGCCCCCTTTTTAGTGAGCTTCGTGAGTGGAGATGCTATCACCGAGAACTTCTCCACGAATTTGCGGTAATACCCCGCTAAACCGAGGAAACTCCGTATTTCCTTCACATTCTTGGGCCTCTCCCAATTAGTGACTGCTTCAATCTTCGAGTTATCAACTGAAATGCCCGAGCCTGATACCACATGCCCGAGAAAACCGATCTCCCCAAGCCAAAATTCACATTTAGAGAATTTGGCAAAGAGTTGCTTCTCCCGCAGTGTTTCAAGCACGAGTCTTAGATGTTTCTCGTGTTCCTCTTCGTTCTTGGAGTATATCAAAATATCATCAATGAACACTATGACAAATTGGTCCAAGTATTGATGAAATACTCGGTTCATGAGGTCCATGAATGCCGCGGGGGCATTTGTAAGCCCAAACGACATCACTAGGAACTCATAGTGACCATACCTTGTACGGAATGCACTTTTGGGTATGTCACTCTCCTTGATCTTTAGTTGATGGTAGCCCGACCTCAAGTCGATCTTGGAGAACACGGTTGCCCCCCGTAATTGATCAAACAAGTCGTCAATCCTTGGCAAAGGATATTTGTTCTTTATTGTGACCTTGTTCAATTGACGGTAGTCGATACACATTCTCATTGTACCATCCTTCTTCTTTACAAAGAGTACGGGTGCTCCCCATGGTGAATGACTCGGTCTAATGAATCCATTATCTAGTAGCTCTTCCAATTGAACTTTCAATTCTTGAAGTTCAGCCGGTGCCATTCGATACGGAGGAATTGAGATGGGCTTGGTGCCTGGTTCAACCTCAATCTCAAACTCGATCTCCCGATCTGGTGGGAGTCCCGGGAGTTCTTCAGGGAAAACTTCTGGATACTCACTCACCACCCTCACCTCCGTGAGGCTCTTTCCTTTGCCTTCCTTGCCTATGACATAGGCTAAGTATGCTTGATAACCTTTCTTCATCAAACGCCTCGCCCTTAAGGCCGATATGATACAGGGATTGAATTTTCCTCTATCTCCCTCGAAGCATAGAGTATTTCCCTCTTCGTCTTCTAATTCTAACACCTTGGTGTAGCAATCTACCTTTGCATGGTGTTTCTCAAGCCAGTCCATGCCGAGTATGGCATCGAATTCAAGCATGTCTAACGGTACAAAGTCGCCCATTAGACGGTGCTCCCCTATCCCCACATTACATGAAGGATAGTAGTGCTTCCTCTCTACATCATCTCCCAACGGTGTAGAGACCAACAAAGGTTGTGTCATCGCCGTTAATGGTATGTCCAAACCCTCGGCAAACGCTTCGCTCATAAATGAACGTTGCGCCCCGGTGTCGATGAGAATTCTCGCTTGTCTACCGTTGATCTTTAGTGTTCCTACATATATAAGTCATGTAAGACACACTACTCAACGTCCCGACTGAAAAGGACTGAACGAAAAAATATTCTAGCTTGGGGCCACCCTATACCCGGTCGGGTAACTCTCCATACCCGGTCGGGTAACACTCGGGCTCCTAAGAAGAAACTCCCTGTCAACACTGCCCGGTTGAGTATATGTCTATACCCGATCGGGTATCATTCAGGTTTTTAAACAACAACCCCCTGTAATTTCTGCTCGGTCGAGTACACACCTCGAACCCGAACAAACATCTATACCCGGTCGGGTATATGCCCATACCCGGTCGGGTATCACTCAAAGTTTTAAACGAGGAGCTTCCTGCCCACGACGTTCGATCGAGTACACGCCTCGAACACAAAAATTTACTAATACTCGATCGAGTATATAACCATACTCGGTCGAGTATGGCTGGATTTGTCAAAACTGAAGGGTCCTGCTAAACTTGCTCGAACGAGTACAAACCTCAATCTTGAAGAATTTCCCATACCCGGTCGGGTCTATAGGGATACCCGGTCGGGTATTACACATTTTTCGAATGTTTTACTTCAAACGAATGAATAAAACACATGTGAGGTCAAAAGATTACCTGCAATGGAGTCCGGATTGGCCCGAGCGTCAGCCTCGGTCATTGCGTACACCCGTGCCTGGGTCCTCCCTTGGTTAACGGACGCGGCGTTACTAGCCGTGGGTCCGCCCCTTCCTGTGCCGCCCTGAGATGGTCCCGCACGACCCCTACCAGACGTAGGTGCCTCGACAGCTCCCGATGGCCCACCTCCACTCAACATTGGGCAAGAGAGTTTGAGGTGGCTTGTGCTACCACACTTGTAGCACCGAGGTGGTTCATTGCACTTCCCGGAGTGATTCCTATTACAGTTTGGACACCTTGGTGGCCTCACGCTCCCCGAGCTATGCCCTTGCCCTCCTGGGCCCTTACTCTTCTTTGCCGGTGGCTCCGGCGCCCTGAATAATCTTCCATTCCCGGCGTGATGTTTCCGAGAATGGTCTTGGGGTCCAGAATTCCCCCATCTTCTCTTTTTCGCCTCTTCGGCGTCTCTCTTCTTCCTTTCATTCCACTTGGCTTCCCCAAGTAGCCCCTGGTCCACAATCTCACTAAAGGTCATGTGATGATTGTAGGTAGCCCGATCACGGATATCCAAGTGTAGGGTATCCCAGAAGTGATTAGCCATACGGTTCTCATCCATGGCGTACTCGGGTATGTACCGTGTCAAGTCCCGGAACCTTTGTTCCAGTTGCCTCACCGAGCAATCCTCCTCCTGTACCAGGGTCATGTACTCCTTCCTCTTCTGGTTCTTTTCGAACTCTGAGTAGTACTGATTATAGAATTCTACTTCAAATTTCTCCCAGGTGGTCTCACCGTGGAACTTTCCTTCCACGCCTTCCCACCATACCGCGGCTACTCCCTCCAGTAACCTGGTAGCAACTGTCAGCTTTATATCAAGCCCGATCTGCATATCCCTAGCAGCCTCATTTAGCTTCTTTATCCAATCGGCAGCCACTGATATATCACCCTTGCCGTCAAATGACTTGCACCCCAAGGCCCTAGCCTCCTTGAGGTATTTGGAGATTCTTACACAAAAACCTCCTCCATGCATTCCCTGTGACGCCACAGGTGTAGCCACTGATGCTCCCCCGGCTTCCGTGACCTGAAGCCCCCTGAGAGGCACGCCTAGCTTGGCGCCTAAGATCTCTCCTCAACTTCTCCTTTTGATACCACTCAAACAGTTCACCCATCTGGGCGAATTTGGCATCACTCTCATCGTTGTCATCATCAGTATACGTATCACCCCCATCATATGGGGTCTCCTCATGTTCCGTCTCGGGAACATATGTAGAGTCATAATCCTCGGTGTGAGTCCCGTGCACCGAGCTAACATGGCCATCGCTCACGGTTTGAGCCCGACGGCCTCCCCGGCCTCCACGGCCTCCACGGCCTCTCCTACCGCCTCTCGCGCCCCGAGATGCAACCTGGCTAGCCCCTTCGGACGTCACCGGAGTTTGCCCTCTCGGGTTGTTCCTCGTAGCCATGCCTCTACCCTCCATTTCTGAAAGAAATTTGGAATGAGCCGTTAGACTCGTATCAATGTCAATTGACGGAATAGTACAAAAGACACCACTTGGTCCAACGTTATGGCCAACAAACTGTTAAGGGTACCGTCTTAACAATAAGAGGTCAATAACTTGGTTTCCAACGGTTCCTTAAGTACAAACACTTTTGCTCATGGTTTTGCTCAAACATTTTTGATGATACTATATTGAGAGGTTAATTATATAGTTTAGAAATCGATGGCTCTGATACCACTTAATTGTCACGCCCCGGACCGCATCCGTGCCACGTAGACAACCGCCGTACAACCCAATAAGAACAACGTAGTTCATTCTTATCAAATCATACAAGGCGTCCGATAGATTCTATTGCCAAACCGATTAGTAAACCCATACAATCAACATCAATATATAAATCAAACAAATGCGGAAATAAAATATGTTTGACATTTAGCCACACGTGGCAAACATGAGCACGCAGGCCCTTCAATAGTTTAATAGAAAACATCGTTCAAATATCCATGAGCAATTTCATAATTTCAAATAAGAATGGAAGCACGAACCACGTCTTCCTTATTTGAGTTCACCCTGGGCAAAGGTGCAGGTAGCAGGACTCTAGCCTCAACCTGAAAAATGTGAGGGCCCCCGAAGGGGTCAGTACTCCATAGAAGTACTAGTGACAAGCAGGCTATATGAGGAATAACTAATGTCTCAGACACGAGACCCAAAAATAGGATGATACATATATTTATAGGTGTAACCATTGTCACCCCATTCCCAAGATAATACATAGTGTATATACTTGTAAAATACTTGACCCGTAGGTCATTTTCTCACAAAAGAGTCTTTTAGAGACAAGGTACTCACTCAACCTTTCCCCTTTCATTCCTGAATGCCTAGCTTAAGAGCTACATTCTACCTTCATAATATCCTACCGAGTTTCAGGAGTGTTAACCCTCCCGGGGATACTCAACCCCAACCGAGTTTTGGGATCATTTACCGTCCCGAGGATGCTCAACCTCAACCGAGTTTTAGGATCATTTACCGTCCCGAGGATGCTCAACCTCAACCGAGTTTTAGGATCATTTACCGTCCCGAGGATGCTCAACCTCAACCGAGTTTTAGGATCATTTACCGTCCCGAGGATGCTCAACCTCAACCGAGTTTTAGGATCATTTACCGTCCCGAGGATGCTCAACCTCAACCGAGTTTTAGGATCATTTACCGTCCCGAGGATACTCAACCTCAACCTTATTTCTAACCAAACCCTAACCCGGATATGGCTAACCTTGCATTCACTTAACTATGGACAATACCTAGTCCTATAGTCATATAATAATCCTTAGTAACCAACGTGGACGGGTCCCACCTGATCGATCCACGTTAACCCACTCAAAAACTACCCGTTTTGAGTATAACCCAATACTCGATCGAGTACCCATCAATACTCGGTCGAGTACAGGAGACAGGAGCCCGTAAGGCTAATTTCCAAGGCATACTCGATCGAGTATCTATCCATACTCGATCGGGTATAGGAGACAGCGGCCCTTGGGGCAAATTTTTCAGCAGACACCCGGTCGGGTATTGTCGTTGACTTGGCGGTCAACGCCCGTTTGACCGCCCAAACGGAGTCCGATTAACGTGAAATTTTACATGAATATTCTACTTGAAGTCCTTGATCCAAAAATACCATTTTTGACCCCTGGATCATTGTACATAATAAGTTATCACATTTTTAATCACCAAACATACAAAACATGCCTTTCAACTTTGTTTTATATATAATCATGGCATAAGCCCATACTTGATTAACTTTAATCATTCCGTAAAACATATCCTTGATTACTTTAGGTAATCTCATGCCTCAATCAAAAGTTATAAAGCATATAGCCGTCTTCTCACCTTAATGAAGCTTATGAAGTTCTAGCCTCTCCGATTTGGCCCCGGTGAAACTCCGGTGAACTTCAACGAACTCCGGCAACAACTCCGGCGACCCTTTCAACTCCGTGAAGGTTCTTGAAATACCTTATACAAGTTAATAACAAGGTTTTATCATCATAAAACCCCTACCAATACAAATAACCTCTAAAAGGTTACTTTTCCGGTGAACCCGTCAACTTTGCTCTCAAAGTTCGTTTTGGGTATAGACCAACCCTCCAACTCCCATTCTACACTTTTTCATGTGTAGAACCATTCTAGGAGTATGAAATAAGATTATATAGTCATATGAGAAGATTAAGGGAAAGGAATGAGGTTAATGGAGTCATTACCTTGTTAATCCCCAAGTCTCCTCCTCTCTTCTTTTCTCCTTCTTTCTTCCTCCTTCTTCTTGAGCTTGGTTCGAATGGAAGAGGTGGAGATAGTATTTTGCAGAGCTCCTCTCTCAAAAATGGATGGTAAGGTCGAAGGTTGATGGGCAAGGGGAAGGATATGGCCTCATTTTGGCTTATTATTCAATAATGGCAAAACCATGGCCCTCCATTGTCCTTTGATGCTATATCACTCAAGTCAACCCCTTCCATCCCCCTTCCCTCACTCCAGCCGCCCACCTCCTTCCTTTGTCTCAAATAATTACGTGGGGTGGCCCCCACATATGTGGGAGGTCATCCTTTTGTGTCCCCAAGTGTATACTCGGTCCCGAAAGTTGTATTTTCCGGACTGTTTAAACTATATTTCATTTTATCGGGTCAAATGAAATATATATAATCCTTCCAATTATTATTGGCAAATAGAATGGGTGTATATCCCCCAACTTTTAATTTAATGGTCTCCATAATTTATTATGGCTTTTTATCTGATGTTACTTCGGTACCGATAAATGAGCTTTATATGCCCAAATGGTTACTCACATGATTTCTATGACCCAAAAAGGGTATCCACCCTCATACACATATTATCTTGGTCCAAACGAATATGATATGTGGTCCCGATACAATCGGGCGGCCCCCACTTCCGGTGTGGGCCCCACGTGAATTTTACTATTCACGTAACAGAAATGATAAAAATTCACAATCACGTAAAATGCGTTTATTCATTTCTTGGGTTCAATACATAATTTGATAAAGTACAAATACTTGGGGGCGGTGTTACATGGACTAAATAGAATTTACTTAATCGGGTTTTATCAATTCAAAACCTGAAAGATAGATTAACTATCAATTTGGAATATGAAAGGTGAAATGTAATGGTATAGAAGTCAAGTAATTGCAAACTATCGATGTATGAACTAAATTGTCAAGATTTTTATTAGTTTTTATTTAAAAAATTTTAAATACAAATAATTTTATTAAACTAATAAAATTTTGCGAAGAAAAGTTCATCAAAATTTAGCAATGAAATTAATAAAAAATTAAATAAATCAAAACATTTGCAATTTTAGGTTTTTGGTTGATAGTTTTCAATCTTTTGAGTCATATACAGACACGTAAATCTTGCAAGTCCTGTATATATAGTTCGTCTATCTTTCGGGTTATGAGTTGAAAAAAATCATATTTAATCCTATTAAAAGAATAAAAGAATAAAGAATTCCCTAAACAGGAGTGCATTGGTCCTATATTGGGAAGAAAATAATGTAACTCCTATTTGAGAAAACTTCTACTACTCTTTAGGATTAAAAAAAAAGCTTAGAGCCCGTTTGATAATAACAAAATGAATGAATCAGCTAATTCTGCTTAAGCTTATGAATTTCTAATTAAAATGATTGGATCAACTGATTCTGTTGTTTTGTGTAAAAATTATATTTAAAATACACATAGGTAGTATATTTTATTATAAAATAAATAAAAAATTATATGAAAATTACTAAAATGGCTCTCTACACTAAAAGTAACTTCAACCTTACTTTTTCTTATTATGACACAATTTAGCACACGACATAAAAAATTACGTGTTTGATGAAAAGTTAATTGATAAACCTAATAAGGCGAAAAATATGATGACCAAACGGTCTATTAGTATACACCTTTTTGTATACAAATGGTGTATACTAACATCCTAGGATGAAGTATAAAGTTAAATACTCCTATTAAAGTAAATATTACTCCCTCTCTATCACATATATCTTCCCACTTCCGAAGTGGGTGAGATTAGGAATAGTGAAAGGGAATATAAATTATTGAGGGTATGATGTGAAGATTGTGAATAATGTGATGGAATGAAGAATAAACCCAAAAAAGTATGTGTAATAGTGTATTATTTTTTAAATTATTGAGGGTATGATGGGAAGATTTAGAAATAGGAAAATATAAATGCTACGTCCAAAAAAGGAAATGAGAAGATATGAATGTTACATAGGGAGTATGTGTCTAATATATGGACAACTTCATTCTTTTTAAATGACAAATGAGAGAATTGGAACATTATTCTTGTACTGCTGAGATGCCCAGCAGGTGGGCTCCTTTTATTGCACAAAGTGGCAGTGAGGGCTGAATAGGTGTAGATATCTCACATCTCCGCCCCCAATGAGTCAAATGACCCCATTCATCCACTCGCCTATACATGGATTGCACATGGAAATGGGGTAATACTCCCAAATGTGGGCTTATTAACCGACTATTCACCCTCTCCATCGCAAATGATGAACCAACTTTACATTGAATAGATGTTTGAGATATGAATCGGATTTTCACTCAAACATGGGGTATGCTATTCAGAAAGCTCGCATTGCTGGACCCTTAGTGTGACAACTAAGATCTCTCTCTAAAAGCACAAAAATCCATATTTCGAACGCGTGTCAGTTGTCTTGAGGGAAAACTGGTCTTTGCACAACAATTTTTACCACCCATTCTTTCTTTAGTCATTGCGCCTCGCCGCCTCATGATTACTTTAATTTTTAACTTTATACCTCATCCTAGGGTGTTTGTTCATTGGAAATAAAGGGTGCAGTGCAAATACTCCATGGGGAAAATCTTAGTTCAATTGACATACTCCCCAGTCCCCAGTTTTGGAAGTAAGTTCCTGCTCGTCACAAATTAAGTTCTATTTTTTCTTTTTTCAGTTGTGTGTTTAGAAAATGACGTTTTAGTTATTAAAAAAACACCCATTTAATCATTTTTAGCATTTTAATCTGTGGACCCCGGTGATCCATGTTGTTTTGCAAATAATATTCGGTCTTGACGTTCTTGGAAATAATTGGTGATATAGAAACGTTGCAAATAACACCATTTTGGGCTTAATGGTTTGAAATAGGTCTTACCTAATAACCGCTAGTGGTGGACCGAGACCGGCACGGACTGCCACTGTGCGGTACCGGCCCGTCACGGTGAACCGGGCCCAGGGTCTGGACAAGAGTGGGGGGTCACGGGCTCTGCCCCTCTTGGAACCAGCCCGGCCGGTCCTGGACCGATCCGGGCCCAAAAGATTTTTTTTTCTTGAAGTGTTTTGGTGGTAGGCAGGTTGGACTTGATGTTTTGGCGGGGTTTGGAGGGTAGGGTGTAGGAATTAATTAGAAAAGCTATAAAAAAAATTGAACCCAGCTCGGATCGGTCCCGGCCCGGACCGGTCCCGATAGAATCCCGGGCCGGTATCGGGCCTTAACCCAAAAACTAAAGGCCCGGTTTGGACCGGCCGGGAGCCCGGCCCGGCCCGATACTGGTACATGCCTAATAACCGCTACGTCCAAAAACTAAATTACCAAACACTTTTTTGTAACCCATAAGTATCATCCTCTAAACAAACCCGCTAACAAAATCTATTATCAATAATCCGCTAATATATCCCACTAACCACTGACCGCTAACCTCAGATTGTGAAACACGTTCAATATTTCAATGATAAAATACTCTTTTACCCTAATGAACGCACATCATTAATATGTGAGTATACTTTGAGAGCCAATATTTTTCTAAAAGAGCCGATAAAAAGCTATATAACCTAAAAACTCGTGAATTCAAACTATTAACTTTATTACAAAGAGAGTATTTAAATAGGGACAAGCTTATGAGCATATTAATTTGGTTTTTGGCCAAATAAAACCGTTCCATATCAATCTGAACCAAATTATACACAATTTGATTTCATTTTGGTTAAATTTCTCTAAAGCTGTGTTAAATCAAACCGAAAACATAGAAAATCGAATATCACCAAATGGAACTAAAAAAATAATAAGTAAAACCTGTTAACATAGTATGGTTTAAAATAAGAAATAATTACATATATGATCAAAATAAAGATGATTTACAATAATATGACTAGTGACTAGAGTAGTAATGAAATCATAGTAATTCATGTTCAAGTTTTGAGCTTAAGTTACCACAACACCACATCGTAGTAATGAATAGTCATATTTATGTAAATATGTTTTATATTAGTAATATTCTTGTAAAAAACTCTTAGAGCATCTTCAATGCTACAATGTGCACGATGCACGTGTGGCATGACAAATAGCCACATAAATATTAATAAATAAATTATTTCTTTCCTTATTTGAATGATTTTATATAATTTTGGTAACTTTTCTTGACAATGTCAACCACAATGTCTACATCTAGACGGTCTCCTTGACATTGCAGAGAAAAACTTACCAAAATTGCAATAAATCATTCAAATAAGGACAAAAATAATTTATTTACTCATATTTATGTGGCTATCTCACATGCCACATGTGCACCGTGCACATTGTAGCATTGAAGATGCTCTTAAAATAATAAGTAAAAATAATAAGTAAAATAATAAGTATCCAAATAGAATCGTATCAAATAACGATTAAGCTGAAACCGAAATGCCCACCCTATATTTGAGAGCTGAAACAACTTTTCATAAACTAACTAACATGGGAATTAAGCTTTAGTAAACGCTGGTCCTTTTACTTCAAGCTAGGGCTGGGCACGGGCCGGGTCGGGGCGGGTAATGCAAAATAAAATGGAACCGCCGGTTCCATTGTACGGTTCGGTCCGGTCCGGGTATTACAATTTTTAAAATAGGAACCGGAAATTACCCGGCGCGTTTGAAACGGGTCGGTCCGGTCCGAGTTTTACGGTTTCTATTCTGATGTCTTGAAATTAGTAAAAACTCACGAAGTTCCAAAAATCAATAATGAATAATATAAGACATTAGCAAGTTTCAAAATAACAACATAGTGGTGCACATGTAACACAAGCGACAAGTCAATACTCCATAATTTCATGTATATAAGTTTCAAACAATTAAAGAAATTCCAAAAATATGCAACATAGACAAAATACATATTTTCTAACATTTGTATTTAAACATGTTGTCTAACACCACATATTGAAGTGATTGCTTTTTTTATGTTAAATTTTCTGTATTAGCCAAAGTTGACACATACATGGTGGGTGATAAACACAATTTATATATTTTAAGAACAATATAATAAAAAAATAACAAAATCATTTTTAACAAATAATTAAATTCCATAGAAAGGAATAATTCAATAACAATAAAAAGTCATAAGATATTTATGAAACATTTAATCAATAATTTGAAAACAAAAGGATGTTACTGCAACTCAATTTAAAATCCTACTTCTAGGCTTCTAGCAAAGGAAACAAAACTATTTCAAAACCGATTATCACAAAACTATTAATAAATTAATATACAATATCTATAACGGGCCGGGCCGGGTACCCGTTATTTTTTAATTTTGGAACCGGTCCGGTTCCTTAAAAAAAATTACCCGACCCTACCCGGACTGTTTTATGGCAACAAAAAATGGAACCGGCCCGTTTTGGACCCGAACCGCCATTACCCGGACCGGACCGCGGTTCCAAGACCCGTTTGCCCACCCCTACTTCAAGCTACTGAATTGTTATCTATATCAAGCAACAACCAAGGAAATATATGATCAAGTTGAGAATAGTACTCATGAGTCCCGTTCGAGTCAGGCGCGCCTGACCGGAAGGCCCGTGCGACCTTCCCCTTTTGGGTGTCTTCCCGGTGGAATTTTTTGATGAAATTTTTTGAGCATGTTCCTCATCAAGTCTAGTTTATCCATACCAAATTTCAGCTCAAAATTCGATCGGGAAAGCAGTCAAATAAATTCTTGAAACATACTGAGCATTCTGCACATATATAAAGTGCAATATGTTTCAAGAATTTATTTGACTGCCTTCCCGGTCGAAGTTTGAGCTGAAATTTGGTATGGATAAACTAGACTTGATGAGGAACATGCTCAAAAAATTTCATCAAAAAATTCCACTGGGCAGACACCCAAAAGGGGAAGGCCGCATGGGCCTTCTGGTCTGGGGCGCCTGACTCGAACCAGTCGAACGGCCCTCTAGTACTCATTATCCAGGATCAATAAACAATCCTTGGACGCACACAGCTTAACAAGCAACAGGCATTGGCTTGTTGAACGTCACAGATGGTTAAGGGAAGAACGAATATAGATAGTGTTAGAGGATTGGATTATGTAGGGACCCCAAGACTCCCTAGGGTTTACTTTGAACTTCTGCTCTCTTATTGTCTAAATAATTTTCCCTTCTGCTACATCTAGATTGTTTGCAAGTGAATGGGAACTGGGCCCGAGGTTGTACTATAAGAGAAATGCCAATACAATAAGAAGCGAAAAAAGCTTAGTAAGATTTATCACATTGGCATAGCTGAATCAATGTCTTCTTCAATTCATCAATATCCTTCATCAATTTCTCTTTTTCATTCTCTAGAATTCTTATGTCAATCTCTAGAGCTGCACGCCATAATAAGTTCACTTCAGACTTGGCAGAAATTTCCAGTAAATGTTATTTTTATAATGCAATGAAGTTGGTGAGAACTTCAGATAATACTGATCAGCACAATACATTTTAGGGAGGGATTTAGCAAGCAGTAAAATTATCTCAACATTGTCCCCAAATGAATAAACGAGGCCATGAGGGTGAAAGAATTTGAAATAATTCTATCATTCCATGACCCTCTCCCTCGTACTTGTATCACTATCCATGAAGTTATGTGAGAACTTGATTACACAAACTACCCAAAGACTAAATCAACTATCTGACTAATAGAGCTAACAGAACTTACATATAGAATGGACAAAGAAGCCATAGAACATGGAAACCATATGTTTTAGTAGTGATGTAGCACCAAATGTTGGTAAACCTTAGTAATAAGTAATAACTTAAAAAGTCTGTGATTAAACATAAAAAAAATATAAAAGGAACTATACAAACAAATATATTGACCTGTTTTTAAGCCAAAGAAAACTGTGTCAGTAACGTACATGCCCCCAACATATTGACCTACCTGCTCTATGTTATTCCAAAAATGGAAGGAAAGTAAAGATTATTGTAGCATATTAACAAAGTACCATGAATAGAATTCTGGAGATCTTCAAGAATTTCTTCAACAAATGCAGCCATTGAGTTTTGTAGATCAGAATTTCTTGTGTTTAAGGAATGAACTTCACTTTGTAGGAGCTCTTTCTTCAAGATCAAAGCCCCAATTTCATCATTCTCTTGTTTGCTAATGTTTTTTTGAAAATCCATGCATGATTTCAGGAACCTTTCTCTGTACAGTAACAAATAATTACCTTTTGCCTACTCTGGAAACATCATTTGTGGAGAACACCGCATAGGATTTTCATATTATGAACTTCAAGAACAAACCGCAGCTTTCATCAATAATATTACAGCTTTGGAAAACCTAAATTAATCAAAGGCGTCATATATTCTTGATAGAAAACAAGTTCTCTCGTTACAGTGCGATAAGGAAAACGTTTAGGGATTTATACTACACAATGCATTCAGTCTTGCTTTGCATCTTATATTAATTAATGCTGGGTTGTTTATGTTACTCATAGGCATCAATCAATAAGATTTGAGACATTGACTAGTAGTGTAGTAGGCATGGGAATATAGGAAAGGGAGATTAGAGCTTCAAAACATTCATATTCATATAAAATACGCTGTACTACGTCATTCCTTTTCCAAAACAAACTAACACATTTGGGTTATAATAATAACTTTATCCAGCCAGATTAGAAACACTTGTTAGAAGTTATATTCTGTTAACATTTTTCATGAGATACGAGTACATAAAATGGATTGTGGCCATAAAAGGAATTAGGGAAATTGCCTTAAATAGGACTATTATGTTTTTATTCCCTAAATAAGAGTAATTACTATCATGTTTCAATAGTACCAGTCTTTAAACATGACAGTATTTTTCAAGCTTGACAGTAATTACTTCTATTTAGGGAATAAAAACATGACAGTCCTATTTTGGAATTCTCAAACGTTTTTACTCCTATTATTTCGGGAATTTTTCCAAGGAATTAGCTTTTCGCTTTTGCATATGAAGATTAATGTGAGATTTCGTTATTTCAGATTGCTATTTGTGTTTCGAGTTGCACTTTTTATCAACACAGAGCCAAAATGGTTAGGATCACTACCGTTGGATGTTCATTCGGGTCAGTATCTCATCCTGCTTCCTTTTAAGAGAACCTAACTCTTCCTCTAATGATTTGTGGGAGGTTTTTGAAGCAGCTGCATAAAAAGGGAGAGGAGTTTAGAGCACTACAGTATAGAGAGTAATTTCCACCAAGGATAAATCTAAGGGTTATTCACCAACTCCAAGGCTATAATCCAAACAATTTTCAGTCAAAGTAAAACTATTGACCTATTGTAACTCAAAAGATGCCATAAAACAACACACCACAATCATGCAATTCAGTTTGATCCTATTCCTAATACTACGTATATAGAGATTCAATAATGAATGCAGACAAGAGACTCGTCTTTTGGGATCAAGACAAACGATATAATGAATGTAGATACTACTCCGTATCATTTACTGCTATGCCAGTCCCCTACCACTCCAGCTATTGATTTCCTGGTTATTCAAAAAGAAAACATAATTTCATTTTGTTCCGAGATTTCTTTCAGGGGAATCAAAATTCTAATTTCATTGTAATCCCTAATCACAGTGTTATAGTACCAGTGGCGGCCATCAAGCCTTTGATTTCGAACTGTTGCATGTACGCTCTTTGCATCAGCTCCGATTCTTGGGCAAGCAGGGAGACCTCGGCTTCGGAGCACTTGACAATCTCCGATTCGATTTCTCTGGTGATCTTGATGTTAGCCTCGATTTCCTCGTTCACCTGAAACGAATACCCAACCCTATGATCATGATCTGAGACTCTGGCGAATGGCGATTCTACCGATACACTGAACTGAAGTAGAGTTACCTTATCAAGCATGTCCTTGAGCTGAGATATCTGACACAGAATTGCAACCGAATCGTCCATCCTCTCTTTCCCGGGCATGGATGCCGGTCTGTTCAAACTTCCCGCGCTTTGCAGATGTAGTCCTTACATCCTAAATAAATTCTCATTATATTCTTACAAAAAATAAAGAAAAAACATCAAATAAACCCTTGTACTTTGGCCAATTCCTCAATTAAGCTCTTGTATTTTTGAATCACCCAATCAAATATGCGACTAACCAAAACCAACCAATCAGGCTTTTTAGCCGGTGGACACCCGGTTAGCCTGTTAATGGGTGACATGTAAAATTCCCCAAATTCCCATCCGTTAACTTGACCTAACCTTCCCCGGATTTAGAACAATAGCGAACGATTACATGAGTTAGTTAGAATGTGGGAGCTTAACCAAAGTGCTGCGAAGGAGAGGAAGGTTCATTGTTGGAACGTCGGAGTTCAAGCCCAGTGGTGTGTAGCCCTGGAAGGAACGTTGTTGGAACGCGGGAGTTAAATTGAAGTGGTGTGAAGCCCTGTAAGGTACGTTCTTGTAGTTGCCGCATTCAAATTGTGTGTAATTAATTGTGTTGTGGTCGTTCATGAAGTGCTTACAGTTTATATGAAGATTTTTGGTTGAATTATGGTTTAAGATTACATGAAGTGCTTAATGTTTGGTACAACTGAATTAGTTTGCAGTTCCGGTCATGTTGATGATACAACCCTAAACCTGAGCTTTTAGGTCTTAAAAGTAGTCTATTTATACTTACATGAATGTAATGGTAAAGTTCAATGAATTTCAATTATTGTTCTTATGTTTTATGTGTTAGTTAGTGACTTTTAATTTACACGTTCATGACATTACTTTGAAGTGAAATGCTGAATCTTTATTCTTATATTTGTAGAATGTTTGAGACATGCAGTAGAACTACTAGTACACCATGGGGGGTCAGCTGTGATTCAAAGAAGATGTATGTTGGAGGGGTTGTTGAGACAGTAGCTGCAGATCCTGATGTGATTAGTTATCCCCACTTGAAGAAGTTCTTAGAAGGTCAAAGCAATAGCTCCATCAGATGTATTTTCTTCAAAACACCAAGTGTTAATATGGAGTCCTTGCATGAGTTGTTTGATGATCAGACTGCACTGAACCTAATACAATTAGCTAGAAGTTGTGAAAAGTGTGAGATATATGTAGACCATGCACAAGATGAACTACACCCCCAAGGAGATGATGTTGAGGCCGAAAGTGAAGATCATGAACCAAATGGTGATGAGAATGACATTAATGATGACACAAATGTTGGTAGTGATGTCTCAGGTCATGAAAGTGATGTTGAGGAAGAACATCAAAGTGGTAGTTCTGAAGCAGACTATGAGGATGAAGAAGAAGAGGTGCTACATGATGTAGAAGTTCTGAACAATAATTCCACGCCAATGACAGATAATGTTTCAGAAATGGAAAATATGCAAACTCCTGAGCATGGGGTTGAGAATGACACTGAAGAAGAAACTACTGAATATGACTCATCTAACCCACCTAACTTGCATTCAGAGGGAAAAGATTTTTTTTTTTAATTAAATAGTAACAAGGGGAGTTTTAAGTTTGATTCAATTTAATTAATTTAACACTAAGATGAACGACTTATATGAGTTTAATTAACAGAGATGAAGACTTGGTTTTGCTTTTATCCACTTAATGAAATGTCCGTCGATTTCGGTTATATCTTTAACTATCTTCCTCTCGAATACTCAATCGAGGAGTATATCCAATTCATCGAGGGTAGTTATTAATATCGAGACGCATTCATTAATAAAACTTACTACCGAGTCGGGAATGTAGTTATGGTGACTGGTGGAAGAAACAGGGGACGTGTCGGAGTCATTAAGAGTAGGGAGAAGCATAAGGGTAGTTTTGAGACCATTCACATCCAGGATGCCCTTGGTCATGAGTTTGCCACCCGTTTGGGAAATGTCTTCACCATTGGCAAGGGTGCCAAGCCTTGGGTGTCTCTACCCAAGGGAAAAGGTATCAAGTTGACCATCATAGAAGAAGCCAAGAAGAGGCAAGCTCAGTCTGCAGCCACTGCTTGAAAAGTGCTACAGATAATGGGTTGGTCTATTGATTAGTATTTCGTTTGAAGGTTTTGGTAACTTAAGACACTGTTTTTATCTTATCTTGTGAAACGTATTCTATTTGCTTTTAGCAACACTTTTTGGCACCTGAATTTGAGCTGTTTTCTTATTGGCATTTTCTTTAATCTTATGTCTTGTCCTCTCTTAAATAAAATCTTTTTTGAAAATAATAATAATAATAATAATAATAATAATAATAATAATAATAATAATAATAATAATAATAATAATAATAATAATAATAATAATAATAATAATAATAATAATAATAATAATAATAATAATAATAATAATAATAATAATAATAATAATAATAATAATAATAATAATAATAATAATAATAATAATAATAATAATAATAATAATAAAACTTACTACCGAGTCAATATAGAACACGCGCCGTATATTAACCCAGAAGTAGCAATAAACTTAAGATGAAAACGATTGAGATTGATAACCTCAACACAAGCGGTTTATCGGTTTAATCAACATAATTAATTCCCCTTACATTATTAACCATGAGACGCATGCATTAATAATCCAAGTTTACTATAGTGAAAAGACCGAACGATTAACAAGCGTTTTCGTCGATCGATTCTAGTAATAATTAATATATGAAACAAAACTAGTTGATCTTTTAAGTAATGCTCAAAATATGAATATGAATTAATTAATATTCAAGGAAGAATATTCAAGAAAATAAATGTTACTATAACTAATGTCGAGATGTTAACTAATTGTCATCTTAGCAACACTCCCCAACATTAATATAGATATAGATTAAGGGAAGAATTGTTATTCAAGGAAGAAGATTAAAGAAAATAAGTCACAACTTATAATTCATTAAGCTTCAAAGTAGCAAAACCAAGATGTAAGAGTTTAGCGCCTCATTTGGAGACTACACATGATAGAAAATATAAAAAAAACACTAATCTAAACTGAGCTTAAGAATATATGTGAATTGGTGATTTTATTGTGAAGGAAAGAGGTGTATTTATAAACTTTTGGGAGCTGCAGGGTCTGTTACCCGATCGGGTATCTTAGGAAATTTCCCACAAAGTCACCTTTCTGGGCATACCCGATCGGGCATATGACATATCTTCACAAAATCTTGCGCCCACGTTCATTTGTTCTCGGATTTTATTTGGACAATCGAATCACGCAAATACCGGATCGAGTATTGCCTATACTCGATCGGGTACGTGAGCATTTTTTCCAAATCGAAATCTTTCTTGCCTCTTTGCACTTTCCTTGATCTTTTAAGGTTCAATCTTGCTTGATCCCTTGGATGATTTTTGACTTGTTTAGCTCAGAATAGTCCTAATCTAAACAAATTACAAATAATTATGAAAATAAAGTATTACACCAAAAGTGTGTAATTTCTATAACTAGAACTAATAAAATTAGTTAAAATACATACAATCGGAAATCACACGAATATCACTGTGTATAATAAAAGAGATATAGTCTTTGTTAAGAATGAGCCTATGAGAGTCCGACTAAAATGTGTCATTAATTGCCCTTTTGCTTCTACTGCTAGTTGGGAAGATAGGTTGAAGTGCTTTCAACTTAAAGTTTGGAATCATGACCATCTGTGTAACTTGAAGTTCAAGCTTAGAATAGTAAGTCAGAAATGGATTGTTGAGACCTATGAGGATAAGTTGACCGAGAATCCCTTCACGGGGGCCGCAGACCTAAAAAAATTGCTTAAATCTGAACATAAGTTGAATGTTTCCATTAGTATGGCTACTTGAGCTCTGAAAATAATGCAAGATAAAACCTAGTTTACTTTTAAGGACCAACTCAAGAAAGTTAGAAACTACGGAGATGAAATATTGAAGGTAATTTCTGGTAGTACAATGGTCATTAAGACAGATAGAGTAGTATCTTATGCTCTTATGGTTTTCCAACAAATTTACATGTGTTTTGGACCTTTGAAAAGGGGATTCTTGGAAGGGTGTAGGAAGGTGATAGGTTTGGATGGTTACTTCCTTAAAGGCCAGTTGAAGGGAGAGATTTTAAGTGTCGTCGGAAGAGATGCCAATAATCAGATGTATCCAATTGTTTGGGCAGTAGTAGAGATAGAAAATACTTCTTCATGGACTTGCTTTTTACAGCTTTTGAGGGAAGATCTCCAGATGACAAACCCGGCTGAATGGACCATTATTAGTGACCAACAACAAGTAGGTGTACCGACTTTCATATTAGTCAATGCTTTCATAACTTGCATTGCATTTATACTCATTTTGAATTACTTGATGCATGTAGGGTGTGTCCAATGTGATCGCCAGAGTTCTCCATGAAGATGAGCACAGGAACTGAGCCAGGCATATACATGCCAACTTGGCCAAAAATCGCAGGGGAATGGTGCTGAAGAAATTGTTCTGGAAATGTGCCAAGTCCATTTCAGAATGCCAATTGGAGTCATCTTTGAATGAGTTAGATAAGCTTGACCTAGAAGCCGGTGCATATTTGCGCAAGTATCCATTCAAACTGTTGTACAAGGCTTACTTTATGACCAAGGTAAAATGTGATACAGTGGATAACAATTTATCTAAGCCTAATTCTTTTAAAAAAACCATAATTTTTCTATAACTCTTATAACTTTTTTATTTTTGGGAAAATGGAAACTAATAATCCAACCTTTTAGCGGTCTTCTTTTAATAGTCCGACCTTTGCGTTATTCATGAATAATCCAACCTTTGCACCTCATCTTCATTCATTGGTCCCTGACCGGTAGATGACCTGCTATTCCGAGTTATTTTCTTATCTTTGCAAACTATTATACCATAAATTCCACCTTTCACAAAGATAATATTTTACAAAGATAAGAAAATAACTCGGAATAGCATGTCATCAACCGGTCAGGGACCAGTGAATGAAGATGGGGTGCAAAGGTTAGATTATTCATGAATAACGAAAAGGTGGGACTATTAAAAGAAGACCGCTAAAAGGTTGGATTATTAGTTTCCATTTTCCCTTTATTTTTTACGTAGTATTTTTTTTCTAAATATATATATATATATATATATATATATATATATATATATATATATATATCAAAATTTATGAATTTTTATAATCTTTCACATGACTACAATATGTGAATAATTTAGTGGTCAGTTTCAGTCAACTTATCCTCATAGGTCTCAACAATCCATTTGTACCGTACATATCATTCACTTGATTGGTCCACATAGATATATCAGTTTTAATTTAGAATTAAATAATTCAACCGCACCATTTTGATTAGTCCATGTGGACAAAGGTATGGTACCTTATGGATACCATAGAATCTACCTTATTAAATAATATGAAATTGACATTTTTAGTACTTTTACTTTGATTGTGTCATCAAAAGTGGAAGACTAACAATGTCAATGACCGTGTTTGTTAATAACAGTTGTTTGTTAGCTAATAGTCGGTTGAATTTGCGATAAATAATAGCGGATTTCATTAGGTTTTTTAACTAGTCACTTTCATTAGCGGTTTGCCGGTCCTGTCCAGTTTTGGGCCTATGGGCGATATACTATTTTTGCCTTGTTTCCAAGACAAACAGTAAATTATACTTAAAGTAAAAATTATGGAGTATAATAAAACTAGGAGAAATTACTCTTTTTTTTTACTAAGGAGAAATTACTCTAATTACGTTTGTATATTCCAAACTAAGATTATCATGTTTTTATTCTCTAAATAGAAGTAATTAATGTCATATTTTGGCAATATCATATTTTACACATTGTAGTATTTTCGAACATGACAGTAATTATTCCTATTCAGAAAATAAACACATGAAAGTCCTATTTTGAAATTCTAAAAAAATACTCCTATTTCAGGAATTCTCCCTACAACTATCTTATAAAGGTTATAAAATAAAGATGAAATTCACCTTCATATTATTTGAATTGCATATTTGGACAAAAGTAACAACACGCGTATCACAAAAGAACATTGTGAAGTAAAATCATAATAATTGCTTTATAATCAATCTTTTCCAAGATCACATGTGCAATGTTTAAAATTGCTAATCCATTAAGTTTTATGAGGCATAATAGATAATTGGAATGATGTTTGAGAATTGGGAGGCACCGGCAGCCCAAAGACAATAATATAAATTGGTAATTTTGTAATTAAAAGAATAAAAAATCTTAAAGACTAAAAAAAATGTGAAGAGACGTGCTTTTATTGATTCAGGAAAAAATGTGTTGACTTACAACCAACTTTCTATTTAAAAATCAAAATTAAATTTATATTTTTTTAAAAAAAAACTTGTCCAGCTTTGTTCAAGACTTTTTACTTATCTTTTAAAATTCTCAAATTGTCAACAAAAATTAGACATTACGCCTAATTAATTAATTGAAATTATAAATCAAAAAAAGAAGCCTACTCATATTACATATAAAAAAAAACTTCAGCCTAATTTTCTTTCTACTTTTTTTCAGGCTTAGGGCAGTCGCCCCTGCTGCCCTCCCCCTAGGACCGGCCATGGCGATTTGAAATAAATTGTTAGTAAGACAAGACCACAAACCACTTTGAAAAAAGACTTGTCATTTTGTAACTTGCTTATGTTCTGTTATCATAATTTGAGCCACCTTCTTAAAAAAAAGTTGTTAGTAATTACAGAGTAGCTTTTAAGATGTAAAATGACCATTACGGATATGAATTCAAAGTTTATATATTTAACTTAATTTTATTTCTTTTATTTTAAATAAGTCTTGGAAAAAGTTTTAAATTTTTATTTAGGTTTATTTTACATAACCACTAACACTATCATTTTTAACATATCTACATTAACGTGAGCACACATATAAATTTATATATTTTTAGTATTAATACTTTAAATGTGACTATTTCTTATTATTATTAAATTTACTCCATTAAAAAATCTACTCCGAAATTCCACTCCATATGACTATTTATTAGTTATTTAAAATAAACGTAAATATAATTTTTAAAACTTTTTCCAAGACTTAGTAAAAATAAAAAAATAAATTTAAGAAAAATATATACACTCTCAAATTTATATCCTTACTGGTCATTTTCATTTTAGCGTTTAATTGCAAATAGTTAAATTACTAACATTTTACTTCAAACTGCTAATTTAATGAAAGTGATTAGTTAAAAAAGTTAACAGAATGAAGTAGATTTGTTTAAAAATATACTTCCTCCATATCTAAAAGTTTTTTTACACTTTCATATTCGAGATGTATTTAAAAGTTTGCTACATTTTCTCATTTTGGTATGTTTTCTCTTAAAATACTCAATTACTCTTACTTTTTTACTTTTTATCTTCTGTTTCCTACTCCGTATTTTTTCATATTCTCTCATACTCTTTCTATACTATCCATTTCTCCTACCATTTCTCCCCTAAATATTGTACCAAGACCTAATATAGTGATCTTTTAAATGGGAGTAATAAGTAGTCACATTTAGAATATTAATACTAAAAATATACAGTATGAATTTATTTGTATGTGCTCGCACTAATGTTGAAAATGATAATCTTGGTAGTTATTTGAAATAAATGTAAATATAATTTTTTAAACTTTTTCCAAGACATATTAAAAATAAAAGAAATAAAATTTAATTAAATATATAAACGTTTAAATTTATATACACTAATGAAAGCGGTTAGTTAAAAAGGCTAACGGAATCCACTAGTATCAATCCGCTTATTCAACTGATTATTAACATGTAGACAACTGCTGCTATCAAACACGGGTGGTGTCATTTTTAGTCCTCACCTTTTGATGACAAAATCAAGTAGAAGGACAAAAAAATCAATTTTACAATACTTAGAATATGAAATGTCAGGAATTCTAAAATTGATGAGCAAAAGTGTCTCATTAAAAAAATGACAAATTTGAAAAATTTGACGATGAAGTGTCTCATTAAAAAAAGTGTCTCAGTGTAACCACCCTCTTTTTTTTAATCAATTTGGTAATTTGTCTGCTATAGTTATGCATTGCTAAGGATTATTATATGTCTGCTCATAGTTTTTCTTTATTGAACATACTCCATGTTCTATAAATTCTGTAAACGCAAGATGTAAAACTCCAATTTTATGCATTGTTTGTATAATTGTATTGAACATACTTGATGTTCTTACATGCATTTACCATATTTCTGATCAAGCTCATATATATTGTGAATTCAAATAACCATCTTAACCTAATAAAATGCTTTTTATATCTCGTATCAATTATCCATTACAATATTGCTACTAATATTGGAAACATTATGAGCATCTCCAATGCATAAATGTCTAGTTTAGGTAAAACATGCCACATCATTACATTAGACATTCACAAATTATTTTCTCCTCCGGTAGTGATAGTCTCTAATTATAACTTGAGGACATATCTATAAAAAAGGACAATGTGAAAGAGGATGTTTGAGTGTAGAAAGTCTTCTAGACTTGATGACTAGACAAGAATAAAACAGTCTTTTTCTAACTTTGAGTTGGGGCGCCAATAAAAAATGGGTGCTCATAGTCAAAAGGACCAACCTTCATATTATCCTCTGTTCTTTAATTCTTGTAATAGTTTGACTTTCACGTTTGTCAACACACAACTTTGATTGCAATTATATTTAATTATATATTAGTAAATATTATAAAACGTTGATGTTTTGGAAATTCACATTGATAGAAATTCAATCACATTTTATACGTAATAATTTGGTTTTGTATATTAGTAGAAAATCGTGATCAAAGTAAGATCTGTGAATAGTGCAAAAATCACAATGTTGCAAAAATTAAAAAAACGGAGGAGCTGTGTTATTTTTCCTTCCGTATATTAGTAGAAGTATATTATTTTTTCCTTCCGTTTCACTGCATTTTCCTGTTTTTTTATAAATATGTGATTTTCTTCTCTTAATCGCATGAATGAACAAATGCTCCGTAAAATATTAAGAACTTGATTACTTTATGGCTGCTTTAAATCCTTCATGGATTTACACAAGAAACAAAAAAAGTTATATGTGAGAGGAGCTCTCTATGATGCAATCTTTTGTGCGATGTTTTAAATCTTCTTTTTGGCTTGGGGAATTGTGGGGATAATTTAGTACTCGTATTATTTTAATGTAATGAATTTCACTTTCCAAGTAGACACCAATCGTGGACCGGAACAAGTAATGAATTGGAAACTCAACAACAAATTTATCGAAGAGATGTTAAGAAACAATAAATCAGAGAGCAGACAGGACGAAAAATATGCTAAATTCATTATCATTATTTATCTTGAAAAATTAAAGCTGACGTGATTCATATGTGAACCAGCAATGTGAGAAATGAAGAAAAGTCGCATATGAAAAAAAACAATCTAAAATTAAAGAAGAAATACAAAAGGGAATTGACTTAATCAGCTTAATCGGCTGAAGTTGGTGAAATTTTTGGAAGTGATTGGATCATGAAAATATTATATTTAAAATGTATTTCATTAATTAATAAAATAAAGAACAAATCATACGAGAAATAATTAAAATGATCCTCTACAATAATCAGTTGAACCAAATCTAAACCAATATACTCCTCAGTGTGTGTATACTTCGGTCATGGCAACCAAATCTTAACCAATAGCTGCACAAAAATTTCTACAGACACACACATGTCAAATCACTTTGAGTAGTATAATTTTTTTGGGATCAGGAATAAGAGAATGATTACATTTCCTCAGTTTTTGATACAAGGATGATGTACATGTTTTAAAGAGATGTTCCATACTACAAACATGCTAATGGTTAGAGTGCTTTGGTGATGCAGTCTTCCCATGTACCATACTTGGAGCTGAAACTTCCCCCGCCCCATTTTTTACGTAGTATTTTTTTTCTAAATATATATATATATATATCAAAATTTATGAATTTTTATAATCTTTCACATGACTACAATATGTGAATAATTTAGTGGTCAGTTTCAGTCAACTTATCCTCATAGGTCTCAACAATCCATTTCTGACTTACAATTTGTTTGGTACCGTACATATCATTCACTTGATTGGTCCACATAGATATATCAGTTTTAATTTAGAATTAAATAATTCAACCGCACCATTTTGATTAGTCCATGTGGACAAAGGTATGGTACCTTATGGATACCATAGAATCTACCTTATTAAATAATATGAAATTGACATTTTCAGTACTTTTACTTTGATTGTGTCATCAAAAGTGGAAGACTAACAATGTCAATGACCGTGTTTGTTAATAACAGTTGTTTGTTAGCTAATAGTCGGATGAATTAGCGATAAATAATAGCGGATTTCATTAGGTTTTTTAACTAGTCACTTTCATTAGCGGTTTGCCGGTCATGTCCAGTTTTGGGCCTATGGGCGATATGAAGAAAAGTCGCATATGAAAAAAAACAATCTAAAATTAAAGAAGAAATACAAAAGGGAATTGACTTAATCAGCTTAATCGGCTGAAGTTGGTGAAATTTTTGGAAGTGATTGGATCATGAAAATATTATATTTAAAATGTATTTCATTAATTAATAAAATAAAGAACAAATCATACGAGAAATAATTAAAATGATCCTCTACAATAATCAGTTGAACCAAATCTAAACCAATATACTCCTCAGTGTGTGTATACTTCGGTCATGGCAACCAAATCTTAACCAATAGCTGCACAAAAATTTCTACAGACACACACATGTCAAATCACTTTGAGTAGTATAATTTTTTTGGGATCAGGAATAAGAGAATGATTACATTTCCTCAGTTTTTGATACAAGGATGATGTACATGTTTTAAAGAGATGTTCCATACTACAAACATGCTAATGGTTAGAGTGCTTTGGTGATGCAGTCTTCCCATGTACCATACTTGGAGTTAAAACTTCCCCCGCCCCATTGCTGAACAATATCGGAAATAGTTGCCCTAGTGCAACAATCCCAAGCCCTTGCAATGTCTCCCAATGACATCGGTTCTGAAAGACTTCTAAGGGCGGTAGAAAGCCTTGATCTAATCGTGCCAGACACATTTTCATATTCTTTACTGACTTCAACTGGAAATCTATCTAAGAAAACTGGGGAGCAGTTTGGATAAGTTGTGGGAATAAGCAATCTCAATGACTGAATAGGCAACATTTGAGCCAAAGCACATTGCGATTTTAAATCTGCACTGAGAGACACTGCCATAAAAGAGCACGTAACCAGGGTACCCCCTTCATCTCCATCAGCAGTAAAAGGTAGAACACTTGTTTCATCACTTATTTCCACAACAGTATCAATCAGTCGCTGATTAATCTCCCTTATCTCTTCAATGAGTGCATGGTTAACCTTGAGTTTTTGAATGCTGGAAGTTTCTGTAGACTCCAAACCAGATGTTCCAGTGCAATCCCATAGTGCAAATCCATCATTAACACTCGCACTAGATGACACTACATTTGAAGTAGTATAGCATTTCATTCTTTTTGTTCCAGTAGGTCCATCATGTGTGTAGAAATTTCTTGCAGGCAACTGATGTTTCGTCATGGCAACCAAATCTTCACCAATAGTTGCTCTAGAGCCATTTCCAGGTGCAGGTCCAGCTATTCTATCCATCATACTGATGACAGAGCTGATGTCTTTAACAGAGGTTCTCAATGCCTTAGTTGACAGTGTTCTTACTGCATTAACCAAGCGTCCGATAGGTTGTTCAACTGTTGACTTCCCAGAAATGGAAGTTGACAGATTTGCATGTGCGCCATCTAGACTGTTAATTTCTGGAAGCAATGGCGACGTTGATATCCCGGGAGTATCAATAACTAGAGACTGAGCCGATGCATAACTTGATTGCTGAATCCCTATATTCCCAGGACCAAGAAGAGATGGAGCGCCGCCCATGCTAACTATTTCAGAGTCCACTGGCATAACTTTTTCAGAGTCCACTGGCATTGATGATGGAGCCAAGGGAGCAGAAGAAGATTGGGCAAAAGGTGAACTGGCTGATTGAAGAGGTGTTCCCATTTTTGTATGAGATGTCAAAGCATTTTGCTGGTCAAATTGAGGTGAAGGGTGCTGAGAAAGTTGAGGAGATGATGTCTGATGAAATTGAGGTGAAGATATACTCGGATTAAGTCGGGGTTGATGCAAAGCCACACGCGGGCCAAGTGGCCGATGCTGCTGGAAGACACCTGGTTTGTTACCACCTATGTGCTGCTGCCTCATATTTACAGCATTTGATGTATCAACCATTTGGTGAAGTTGGGCCATCGACTGTGCAGCTGGTGGATTAGGGGTTTGATTTAATGGCTGCTGCTGCTGCAGTCGTTGCTTCTGAATCTGTCGCTGATGAATCTGTTGCCTGAGCTGTTGGTTGTGCAGCATTTGCTGATCATGTTGTCTAGGATGTTGTAGCATATTAGAGTTTTGTGATGAAAACGAGCTTAGGTTCATTAGTTGAGGACCATTGATAGAAGTTCGGTGTAAAGCACCACAAGAAACCTGCTGCAGTGAACTTGATGAACATCTCTGCCCCACCATGTCCATGCTAGCTCCAATGTGCATTGAAGACAGGGTGTTTTGCTGGGAGTTTGAGACTGCACTTATACAAGACATGGGATTATGATGCCGTATATTTTTCAAATTGTTCTGCTGCATGGAAGCCATTGTGCCTGGTAAATTTAGAGAAGGAGACTGCAGATTAATTTGGCCATCAACATTTTGTGAAGGCTGAGGCTTCCGGGTCCGGTTGGGGCTAAGAAAATATAATATCAGCCCCTCAACCTGAGCCAGTTTTTCTTTGTATTGTGGTTGGATTTCATTCTTTTCAAGCCTCAACGTACGTAAAAGTCCGGCGAGCTTGCCCTTAAACTGCTTGAGCTTTTCCAATTGTTCATTTTTGGGTTGTTGGGGAAGAGAATCATACTGACCCACTCTACTCGAAATCTTATGGAACAATTCATTAAGATCCATAAAATACGCCTCTCTCAAGCACTTGAGCTTATGGTAAGCCTCTTCCCGCCAATCACCCGAATGCGCGATTCCCGTTTCAGCGGTTGAATCTAAAGACGTGGATGATGATGGTTCGGGAGTAGGTTGAAAGTTTTGCGTCTGCACAGGATTAGCCATAGCCGTAGGGTTTTGCGATGATTTTGACTTCAATGAAGCCATCCTTTGGGATATCTTCTGCAGATAATCGGTCCGATTTGCAGCGCCCGCGTAAGTTTTTTCCTCAAATCTCGCCGCAATTTGCATAAGTTCTGGCAGCCCCTGTTGTGCGGCGGACGGAAGATACCGCTTCAAGGCCTCGATTATCTGGTTAACGATCCTTTGCCTGGATTCCGGTTGGAGTTGGGCCCGCCAATCGCCAGTGGCTCCTGAAGCCGGTGCTGGTGCAGCCCGCCCAGCCGACATGCCGGTGGCGTCACCACCCTTAGCCTGTGAAAGAGGCGGCGCCGCCCTCCAACTATTGCCATCCATCTCAACTTTTTCCCACGGCTTCGAATCAATTCAAAACGGTGAAGACGAAAACCCTCCCTGACTGTTACGTCTATATATATACACAGCTGAAGTATCCATTTTCGGCACACACTCCTGAATTTTTATTATTTCCTAAAATTAAAAACTTATTATTAAATTGCCGTAAATAGGGGTGGGCATAAAAACCGAACCGAACCAGCCCGTAATGGTATTGAACCGAATATCGTGTATTTAAACGGTTCTATAGAACTTTATCCCGAAACCGTACCGCTTCACACGGGTACGAGACCGGTCCTAGATTTTGAGAACCGAAAAATAACGCATTTGAGATTTTTATATTTTCCATACCAATAAATATCTTTTATAGATCAATAATGTTATAGCCCAAGTGTATGTATTCATGCATCCCTAAAATAGTTAAGTGTGTGTGTTTATATAATAAATATTGTTATTTTTTCTTTTAGATAATTTATGTTATGTTTGGTATATAGTGAAAGAATGTTAAAGTTTCAACAATCATTAATGACTATTAATTTTTAGTAATGCAGTGTATATGACTTTTTGTTGTATCATATTTGTATAGTTTTACAACTTAATTAATATGTTTTGAATAAATATAAGCTCTTACGGTTCAACTATGAATTAAATTAGGACTAATACTCAACTTAGAACAAAGAAGAAGAACGTTAAATTTTTCTATTATATTCAACCATTTAACAAAATTCTTTTTATATTTCACATGAATTTAATAAAGATTATATTTATCTATTGTATCGTCATTTTTCTATATTTTTACTTAATTGAGTTGCACTATTTGAGTATTTGTGAATTTAAATACAAAAATGTCAATCTCTTGAATCTTTTCTAATATTTAGTGTGCACTTTCTTGTATTTTTATCAAAATTTCATGTGAATTGGCCGGTATGATGATATCTACTAATTGCAAAATTTGTCCAAATGTTTCGGCATGTGTTTGGCATTGTACCGAACCGTTAAAAACTTCACGGGTACATTACGGGTTTTACTAATTTACCGGACCGTTCTGGACCGCGCCCACCCCTAGCCGTACATATGATTAAGAACGTTTCTAGATACCAAAATAGGAGTATTACATTTTTATATTTTGATATGGTAATATTCCAATATTTTTTAAATTTTATCGTAATTAGTCCTATTTTGAAAATAATAACATGATACACCTATTTTAGAATTCCAAAACGTTTTTACTTCTATTTCGCGAATTTTCTGAAACTTAATTCCTCTTTATAAGGTATCTAATAAAATTAGGATTATTTTTTTTCTACTTTTAAATAGTGAAATAATGACTTATATAGTTCTAAACTAAAGATGATGAATAAAAATATATAATTTCTAAATAAAGAAATAATTTAATTCTCTCTCCTACCTTCATCGAAAGTTTTAAGTAAATTACGTACGGGATTCCCTTCACAGATGAGCAGTAAAAAAAGAGAGGCAACAAGGTGAGTTTTGAGCTCCGTTAGCCGAAGGTCATCGAGCATCCAGACTGTAGATTAGATTAAGCAATTTTGGAATGCGTATAAAAACTTCTATTATCAAGTAAGTTAGGTCTAAGCTAAGCGCACAAAATTATGGGAGGACAAGCTTGAAGAGGACACAGAGGAAGAAGGCATGGCATTTGATGGACCAAAAAATGGGGAGGTGGCGGGTCAGATCTCCTAGACCCGCCAGTACTGCAGGGGATGTTTTGGATCAAGTTTTCGAGTACTGGAGTTTATTTCATTCTATGTCTTAGGTTTTATTTCCACGGATGTTCTTTTATGTTTTGTTTCTTTGTTCCTGTTACCTTTGAAACTCGTACTTTAGGTTGGGAGGTTGGAAGGTCTGCGGTAGGCGTCGGTAGCTTTATTTTGCCCAAATTCGGTCTAGCGAGTTATATTGCTTTGAACAAGGTGATTAACTCAGAGTCTCGGCCATGGGCGGATGGTTACATGTGGTCCTTTCATGTTTTTGTACTCCTGTTGATTGTTATTTTAATGATATAAGCGCCTTACGATAAAAAAAGGGAAAACTGTCAAATAGGTCCTCGAACTTTCATAAAAAAATCAATTAAGTCCTTCTATAGGAGACTCTGTCCGGTCTTCGCGATTTGGGGCGGTTCCCGGTGGAATTTTTTGATGAAATTTTTTGAGCATCTTATTCATCAAGTCTAGTTTACTCATACCAAATTTCAGCTAAAAATTTATTCGGGAGCGCATTCAAATTAATTCGAGAACGCAAAAATGCGCAGTTATCTTCATGAATTAATTTGAATGTGTTCCCGATTGAATTTTTAGCTGAAATTTGGTATGAATAAACTAGACTTGGTGAATAAGATGCTAAAAAAAATTCATCAAAAAATTCCACCGGGAACTGCCCCAAATCGCGACGGCCGGACAGAACCTCCTATAGAAGGACTTAATTGACTTTTTTATGAAAGTTCGAGGACCTATTTGACAGTTTTCCCATAAAAAAAAGTAAGTTAGGTCTAAGATGTATAATTTTAAACCTCTTTCGTTTTTAGTCATTTAATTAGTTTAATTGTCCAACTTTTTGTGCTCATCAGTATATATAACTGTGAAAGAAATTGCATATGTTAATGATGAAATGATTCGTGACAACAATAGCAGAGGTATGGATCCGAATAGCAAAACTGGCGAAGTGGAGGATTTAAAGTAAAGAAGGATTTAATGTCGTAAAAGATATGTAAAATTAAAGCGTATATGGAGTTATGCTGTAAAAATGGGACAAGAAAGCGATCCAGACCGCAAATTATACGGTGCAACCAGCGTACCATGCGCATGGTATGCCGGTTGCTAATACGGTACCGTTTTTTGCTTTTCTCATGCTTCCAAAAGTCCAAAGCCCAAATTACGGAAGTTTTTCTTTCTCTCAGGTAAGTACTTCCTTTCTCTTTATTGTTCTTCTCTATTTTCTTTAATTCTTTTCTCTTTAACATCAAATACTAAAAATTTATTTGTGATTTTACTGATCTTTATCTTTAACTAATTAAAATATAAATGAATTTACATTTTTTCCTTTACCAAATTATTACAAAATTTTATTAATCCACATAAAATAAGTGTATTGTAATACATTTTATATTTTATTAATCCACATAAAAAGCATATTTTATTAATCCACATAATAATTGAATCTATTTTCTTTATTCTCTATCAATGCATGACAAAAAGTTTATAAATCTAAATAAAATAAGTATATTCCATCTTCTTCTGCGCACATTACATATTAATGTACGCGAGTTACATCTAAATATACGTGAGTTACATCTTAATGTATGCGAGTTACACCACTGAATAAACTCCAGCTATATCATTTTTATTGCCCTAATATTAAAAATAAAACATATTCACTATTTATAAAAAGTAATTAAGCTATTAGGATCGATTTTTCATTGTTTAAATTGAAATCAATGTTTATAATATCTCAAACACAAAAAAAAAAACCATTGTTCAACTTTCCAACAAGTTACATTCTGTATACATCCAAGTTACATTTGGCATCAACGTGAGTTACATTAAAAAATCAACCCCGCTATTGAAACAAAAAATGATCTTTTCTAAAAAATTATTTTTTATAGCCATGATATTAAAAACAAAACATATTCACGTTTTACCTAAAACAATTGTGTAATTAGATCTCTTTTTTCATTATTTACATTGAAATCAATATTTGACAAGTTACATTTTGGATGAGCTTGAGTTACATTGATCAATAACGCGAGTTACATATCTTTACACGCGAGTTACACCATCTATATTACTGGGAGAAAAAAAAGTTATTGTACACGCGTGTACTGTTCACGCGATTTTTTTTTAAAATGTCCAAAACTACATCGTTTTGGGAGTGCGAGTACGGTGCTCATGGTGGGACGGTTGTATGGTATACCAACTGATCCAGACAAATCACAAGCGGGTCAACCATGTCAATGCCAGAAAACCCGATTACCACCTAATATCATCATCATTTATGAATTAATATATACAAAAAATGTTTAAGTTGTTTTCAAAAAACAACATAAATCCCATCTAGGACTAATTTAGCCCTCCTTTCCTGGTTTTTGGCATTTTTCATTCTATATACAAGCATTAACTACTCAAAACACTCGGATTTATGCTCCAAGTGGTCCTTAGCACTTCCCAGCTTTTGGCTTAAAAAGCTAAAAAAGATGTTTTAAAATAACAACTTTTACTTAAATTAATCATTTAAAAGCTAAAAGCTTAAATCTGCTTTTTACTTTTTCTATTACACAAAAAACACATATTTTATCAAACATCACCAACTTTTACTTTTCAAAATCATTTTTTTCTCAAACACTACCAAATTTTACTATTAATCACTTTTTCCCCAAATCACTTTAAAAAGTTAAAAGCACTTTCGAGTTGTGTTTGCAAACAGAGTCTTAAATGGTTGCTTGAAGACCTGGTAGGCATCATCTGACCAACGAAGGGTCCTGCTATGGATGTTTAGTAGTACTGGGCTCCGCAAAGTATCCTCGCCAAATAGCATCCACCTTGGTTGATTTGGGCCTCATCATAGTTGTTGGGCCAATAATTCAACAATATATTACCCGTACAATATTATTGAAGTTTGATGGAGTATATGGCCCAGGAACCCCCGGCCCATAGACTCCTACTTCTCCTACGCAAGTCCATTAAGCCCAGAGAACAACTCAGGCCCAAATGCAACGGCCCGAGCCTCAAAGTAGTCCAGAACACACACTGGGGTGCCTTCGGCCTCCTTGACCGAAGGCTCCAAACCTCACAGGGTAGCCTTCTCTGGCATAAGGGGCCACTGGGAGAAAACGGCGAAAAACATGAGCCTTCGGCACTATTGAGCCCTCGGCACCAAGGGAAGCCCTCGGCTGAACCAAGCCTTCGGCTACACATTGAGCCTGCGGCCATACATGAAGCCCTCGGCTACACGAGGAGCCTTCGGCCATACAAGGAGCCCTCGGCTACACCAGAAGCCTTCGGCCAAGCATGCTCAATCATCGAAGATTCCTTTTGGGGACAGCCAACCACCGCATTTAATGCCACGTCACATCCGCCAACCGCATTCAATGCGGTGAACGTACCACTGCCGGTGCCACCAGGTTGATGTGACCCTTCGGCCGTTGGATTACTGACACGTGTCCTCTCATCGCATTTATTGCTGCTATAAATAGCAGCCCATTTCTCCTTGTAATCGGCATAATGATCTACATCCCCAACTCCACATCTCGAGTTCATTTAATAAATCGACTCTCTCTCCTCCTATTTACTCTGACTTCTCTCTAACTTATTCCCGCAATAACCCCTCGGATAAGATACCCCCCGGGTAGACTAATCCATCATTTGGTGCTCTCGTTGAGAGGTCAGAACAATCAAGTAAGAAACCCTCCCCCTCTACCAAACACAAAATACTTACCAAAAATGGGAAGAACCACCCGTGCCCAGTCCAAAACCCTTGAGGAGAACCACATAGCCCCCGGCGAAACCGACGGGGCTGAGGCCTCCAACAGGCTCTTAGTACCCGAGGGTGGTGTCATCCTTGAGTTGGAGCAGGCTACTGCTGACCTCCGTCAGCAACTACAGAAGAACGCTCCTGATGCCCGCATTGGCCTTGATAATCGAAGGAGGGATCGGAGTGAGAACCAAGTTCCCCCTCCGGCCCCGGCCATCGATCTTCAGGCTGCCTTTGCGGCCTTTGTTCAAAACATGGCTCTCAACTCAGGAGCCCTCGCCTCCCAGGCGCCCCTTCAGCCCCACGCTGGAGGGAATGTTATCCAACTGCCACCACTCCCCCCTCTGTTCAACAATCCTCCCCCGGGGATTGGAAACGCCGAGGGGGTCATGGCGCAGGATACCGCCTCCCAAGAGGCCCAATCCAGGGACAAGCGCCCCATGATGAAAGAGAGACCCCGAACCTCTGTACTTGAGAGGCTTGGGGGAGCTCCCGGGCACCGAGGGGTCCAAGACCGCCTCGGGAAACAGGCATTCAGCAGGCCCCAGGAGAGTGGAGCCTCTGCTTCGGGCGCCGAGGGCGTGCCTCCCCCGCAAAGCAAAGGCAAAGCCCTCCTCCATGCCGATGACGCCAGGCACCAGATCAATCAGGCGCAATCCTTCCGGGCCAACTCCCAAGGGGTTGCCCCGAAGGATCCCAAGGACGAAATTATCGAGGCCCTCCTCCGCCAGCTTGAGGAGAATCGTCAGGCACCGCCGACGGCTTCCACAGCTAGGCCAGACCCAGAGTACGCTGACCTCCGGGCGCAAGTGGAGGAAATGAAGCGTAAGCTCGCCGAAGGCTCGGGCGAACCCCTCATTCAACTCCGCACTAGAACACCCTTCACCCCAAGGGTGTTGGCGGCCAAAATCCCCCACAAATATCGCGGGCAACCCATCAAACCGTATGAGGGGAAGACGGATCCTCAAGAGCACTATAGCCGCTATCAAAATAGCATGATGATGATGGGGGCCTCGGATGAATACTTATGCCGTTGGTTCCTTTCCACCTTGGAGGGGCCCGCGTATGAGTGGTTCAACCGATTGCCCGAAGGGAGCATCGATTCTTGGCAAGAACTTGCCCACCGCTTCCTTACACAATTTGCAGGGAGGCATCGCTCAAAGAAGCACTTCTCCCACCTCCTAAACGTGAGACAACAGAAGGAGGAAACCCTTCGGAGTTTCCTGGAACGCTGGAGGCAGGCCTCCCTCGAGGTCGAAGGCGCTGATGACAGGACACTAATGGCCCTCTTCCACACCGTCCTCCGCAACGGTAACTTCTCCAGGAGTCTCATCACTGATCCCCCCCCGCGATTATACGAAGGCCCTTCAGCGGGGGGACCGTTATGCCGAAGCAGAGGAAATCGAGAAGGACCGCCGCAACACGGATCCTTCTCAGAAGAATGAGGGCAGGAATCGGCCCGGAGGGCCTCCCCCTCCGGTCAACCGAGAGCCCCATCACAGTGATCGCTCCCGAGGTGGCCAAGCCAGACCCGGGGGCGGTTACAAGAATAATCCGAAGGCATGGGCGCAACCCGTCCTCCTTGAGCACCCACGCACTCCCTTGACGCATCCCGTCAGCGTCATTCTTGATCACGCGGAAGAGCGGGGGCTCGTTGAGCGAGATTCCCGCACACCCCTCGAGATTTATGCCATCGGTCCTGATGAGCCCTACTGCCGCTTTCACCGCCACCACGGGCACAAGACCGACGACTGCCACCAACTGAAAAACGCAATTGAGAGGCTGATACAGGCGGGCCACTTGTCTCAGTTTATCAGGGGCCCTCCTCCCCAGGGCCTCCTTCACCATCAAGGGCCTCCGCCGAAGGCAAACAAATGGGTGAACCCCAACACCATCCCTTTGGGAAACCCACAGGGGAAGAAGCGTGAAATTGGGGGCCTCGAGGACGAGGGAGAAGGCTCCCATCAGCAATACAAGCACCACATTCACATGATTAACGGCGGCAACACCGGTGGAGACTCCACCAGCCAACGGAAGAAGTGGGCACAGTCCCTTTACATTGGGGAAGTCAATCACATGCCCCCAACTAAACGGCCGAAGGCGGATCCAATTTTCTTCACAGATGCGGACCTCCCCTCGGGTTCTCTGCCGCATAGGGATGCCCTCGTAATCCGCACTGAGATCAATGACGCCATCATCCACCGGACTTATGTCGACACGGGGAGTTCGGTCAACGTCATGTATCTCAGCACTTTTCAAGAGTTGGGACTCGACAGGGGGTCCCTTCGACACATCAACACCCCCCTCTCCGGATTTACGGGGGACAGCATAGACGCCGAGGGCGTCATCACCCTCATGGTTGAATTCGGCGACGGATCCCATAGAGCTAAGCTCGAAGTGGAATTCGTCGTCGTCAACCTCGACTGCGCGCACAACATCATCCTCGGCCGGCCTGCCCTCGAGGACTTGGAGGTCGTCATCTCTATGAGGCACCTCTGTCTCAAATTCCCCACACCCACCGGCATCGGCTACTCAAGGGGGAATCAGAAACTCTCCAGGGCCTGCTACCTTCAGCTCACCAAGAAGGTTAGCAAAACTGAATTTCGAGTTGACACCATCACCGCCAAGGCCCTGGAGGAAGAAGAAGGAAGGCCGAGGGCTGAGCCTGCTGAGGAGACCGAAGACTTGATACTCGATCCGGCCAAGCCGGAGAGAGTCCTGAAGATTGGAGCCAAGCTCCCCGAAGACTTGAGGGCTGGCATCACCAGAGCCCTCCGCGCCTACTCCATTGTTTTTGCATGGGGGCCGGAGGATATGCCCGGAATTGACCGAAGGGTTATCACCCACCGCCTGGCGGTGGACCCTTCGGCCAAACCGGTACAGCAGCGGAGGAGACCCCTCTCAGCCGAGAGAAGGGAGTTCGTGAAGAAGGAGGTATCTATGCTCCTCTCCATCAAACACATTAAGGAGGTGAAATACCCTTCTTGGTTGGCAAACGTAGTCCTCGCACAGAAGCCTCCTACCTTCCGCATGTGCGTGGACTACACGGATCTGAATAAGGCGTGCCCCATGGACCCCTTCCCACTGCCAAACATTGATCAGCTGGTTGATGAGACCGCGGGATGCGAAATCATGTCCTTCCTCGACGCATTCCGAGGGTATCATCAAATCTATATGCATGAAGAAGACGCTGAAAAAACTGCCTTCATGACACCCGAAGGCATCTTCTGCTACCTTGTGATGGCCTTCGGCCTCAAGAATTCAGGCGCCACCTACACCCGAATGGTGGCCAGGGTCTTTCAAGCTGTCCTAGGACGCACCATGGAGGCTTACGTTGACGACATGATCGTCAAGAGTAAGAAGGCAAGCACTCACGCCGACGACCTCCGGGAGATTTTTGCCATCATGCAAAAATTCAACCTCCGGCTAAATCCAAAGAAATGCACCTTCGGCGTACAGGGAGGAAAGTTCTTGGGCTACATGGTCAGCCGGAGGGGTATTGAGGCCAACCCCGAGAAAATTCAGGCCATCATCAACATGGAGCCTCCGCGCAACGTCAAAGAAGTTCAACGGCTGACGGGTCGCCTGGCAGCCCTCAACCGATTCCTCTCTAAGTCAGCCGAGAGGGCCCTTCCCTTCTTCCAAATCATGAGGAAGACGGCGGGTTTTCAATGGACATCCGAGTGTCAAGAGGCCTTCGACGAACTCAAGAAGTACCTCTCCTCTCCCCCAGTGCTCTCCAAACCAAAGGTGGGGGAGAGTTTATACTTATACCTCGGTGTTAGCCCTGCGGCTATCAGCTCAGTACTAATCCGAGAAGAAGACGGCATCCAACATGCCATCTTCTACGTCAGCAAAACCCACCGGGAGGCCGAACTCAGGTATTCTCCCGTCGAGAAGACGGTGCTAGCCATCGTTTGGACCGTCAAGAATCTTGGCCACTACTTTCAAGCTCATCCGGTCCAAGTGCTCACTCATCAACCCCTCGGCGCCCTCATGAGAAGTCCTACTAGCTCCTCCCGGATGGTAAAGTGGGCCATCTTCCTCAGCCAATACAACATAGACATCCGTCCGAGGCCCGCCATTAAGGGCCAAGCCCTGGCGGACTTCGTAACAGAATGCACCGCAAGATCAGCAACTGACGAGGAGCCCTCGGCACCCCTCGATGAGTGGTGGACCCTCTACACCGATGGCTCCTCGGCCACCAAAGCATGCGGAGGGGGAGTAGTTCTGATCACACCCGAAGGCTTCCGCGCCTATTATGCCATCCGCTTCTCCTTCAAAGTCTCCAACAACGAGGCCGAGTGCGAGGCCCTCCTCTGTGGCCTTCGGCTGGCAGCGAATCTGAAGGCTAAAATGATCCACGTCAAATGTGACTCCAAACTCGTCGTGGGTCAAATTTCCGGGGAGTACGAAGCCAAAGAAGGGAGGATGAAACAATACAAGGAGGCCGCCAAGGAGTTGCTTAAGGTATTTGAGGCACATTCTCTTACCCAAATACCGAGGGCTCAAAACTCTGAGGCCGACATTCTATCCAAGCTCTCGGATGAATCCCCCGAGCACCTCTCGAAGATTGCAAGAATTGAGGAACTCAGCCTCTCAAGTATCCACGCAAGCCCCGTCATGAGCATTAACCTAAGGCCGGAGGATTGGATCTCCGACATCATCACCTTCATCACCACAGGGCAACTGCCCCAAGACGAAGCCCGCGCCAAGTTAGCAAAGCTGAGGGCTCCCAGCTATACCCTCGAGAATGGGAGGCTTTACAAAAGATCTTACAACGGCACCCTCCTTCGGTGCCTTCATCAAGATGAAGCCGAAGTCGCTATGGAGGAAGTGCATAGTGGCACTTGCTCAGCCCACCAGGGACCCTTCTCCATGTCCCGAAGGCTCATAGTTCAAGGCTACTTCTGGCCCACGATGGCTAGAGATTGTGCTGACCTGGCCCGAAGGTGCACTGCTTGCCAGCAGTTTCAGAAGGCCCCCGGCAGACCAGCGGTCAACTATGCCCCCATCAGCACCGCTATACCCTTCTCCAGATGGGGTATCGACCTAGTAGGCCCTCTGCCGAGGGGTACCTCCAACAACAGGTACATCATCGTGGCCATTGACTACTTCACCAAATGGGTAGAGGCTGAGCCCCTCGCCAGCATTACTGAAGCCCGGTGTCGCCACTTTGTTCTCAAAAATATTCTCACGAGGTTTGGCGTCCCCCAACAAATCATTTTCGACAACGGCACTCAATTCGAGGCAGCCCCCTTCTGCGCCCTTCTTGAAGCTTGGGGCATCAAGCACACATTCTCTTCCGTTGCCTACCCTCAGGGCAACGGGCAAGTAGAGAATGCCAACCGCACCCTCCTCGAGGGGTTGAAGAAGAAGCTGGAAGCCGAGGGGGGAGGCTGGGTAGAAGAGCTTCACAACATCTTGTGGGCCTACCGCACAACCCCTCGGCGTGCAACAGGCGAAACACCCTTCTCCCTGTGCTATGGCTTTGAGGCTAAGGCTCCAACGGAAGTGACCCTTCCGACCCGAAGGGTGGAGCAATATGAACCCGAAGTCAACGATACCAACATGGCCCTCAACCTTCATCTCATCTCAGAACGCCGAGAGCAAGCTTTTCTCAGGGCCGAAAACTATAGGAGACAAGTCAAAGGCTACATCGACGCCAAGGTCCGCTCCCGGGAATTTCAGGTGGGTGACTACGTCCTCCGACGAAGGGAGGCCAGCCTACCCACTGAAGGAGGAAAAATGGCCCCCAAGTTTGAGGGCCCCTACATCATCTCAGCCATCATCAAACCAGGGACATACAGGCTTAAACGCCCCAATGGGACGGAGGTCCCTAGACATTGGAATGTGCACCACCTTGTCAAATTCTATCAATAAGGCATGAGCGGCCAAGCCCTCATCCTCAGCAAGTGTAAATATCAATGGCCCAAGGCCCCATCTGTTTTTGAAGAATAATAAAAAGGCCAAGCCTTCATCACCTACATATTGTACGAGCGGCCCAAGGCCCCCCCTTCTCTCCTACAAATGAGTGGCCAAGCCCTCATCTCTTCACCATGAAAGGCCCAAGGCCACTCCCTCTTATGAGGGGGAACAACAATTTAGGTACCAAGTACCAAGTGTATGGGTCACCCCCATCACCCTTTGAAAACACCAAGTGTTTTCTCACTAAGCCGTACCCCACGAGGACGCAATCATGCATACACTATGCATACTTGTACATACTCTCCTAAAAAAAAAAAAAAAAAAAAAAAGAAAAAGAAAAAAAACCGAGGGGTGCAACACCCCTCGGCCCCGGCTGGTACCAAGTGCCCCCGGCTATTTGTGTTCCACACACAAATAAAACCCTTCCCAGGAACGCTTTCCGCGTCATCCCCCAAGGGGAGGCAGGCAACGGACCATGTCCCGGGCCCAGGATTCGACTTCCACAAACGAAACGCTCCCCGCGCTATCCCCCAAGGGGAAGCAGGCAACAGACCATGTCTCGGGCTGAGGGGACGACTTTCAAAACCGAGGCGCTTTCCGTGCTATCTCCCAAGGGGAAGCAGGCAACAGACGATGTCTCGGGCCGAGGAAACGACCCTCAAACCCTTCGGGATATCGGAAGGTCATTCCCGAAGGGGGAGCCAACGGTTTGTTCCGTTGCCTCCCATATAGGCCAAGCCTTTCCTAGAAACCAAGTTTCTAGATGCCTCTCCTACACCATCAAAAAAAAAAAAAAAAAAAAAAAGTGTAGGGGGGAAGGAACTCCCCGGATACTATTCTCCCCGGAGGCTCAACACTTCGGATATACATTGCCGAAAGCTCCTACAAAGGCGCAACAAAATTTCTCAACAAGTCTTCTGGTTACATAGCCGAAGGCTTCGCTACATGAAGCCTTGGAGTACAACAGTTTCCCCGGAAGCCCAAGAAGGGGCCTCACCAACAGAACTCCACCAAAATTTGACTAAGTCCATGACAGCGACAACCCTCCGGTGATCCTACACTACATCCGAGAGGTCCACAATCTTGAACGCCTCGACAACTACATGAACGGGGGACTCAAACAATCCCCTCGATCGAAGGGTCACTACAACATTTATTGAAACTTGGTTGAAGAATGACTAAGTCCACAATTGGGGGCCCTTCGGGGGCAAACCGGGATACTATCTTCACCAACCTTCTTACAGCCAATGACCTAAAGCTACACCAAGGCTACACTGTGATCGAGGGCCCAGAATTTCCGGGGGCATAGGATGCAATTTCACCCAACGAAATTGCTAAGTCTTCATTTTATCCCTTGGTCCTATTGCTACAACCCGGGGGCAATTACAATGGTTTGTCACCGAAGTCCACAATCACGAAGCCTCCGGCAAATCTACACTACAACCGAAGGCTTAGGAGGGGCTACACTTAGATAGTTTCTACGGTCACAACCACAAGCCCCCGGCAACCCCAACTTACAACTGGGGGCTCATGATTGGGTTTACACTTAGAAACTTTTCCAAGTCCACAACTACAAGCCCCCCAGCGAACCTATACTACGACCGAAGGCTTGTTGACAAAATTCCTCACTTAGAAATTGGGGGCCTCGAGGACGAGGGAGAAGGCTCCCATCAGCAATACAAGCGCCACATTCACATGATTAACGGCGGCAACACCGGTGGAGACTCCACCAGCCAACGGAAGAAGTGGGCACAGTCCCTTTACATTGGGGAAGTCAATCACATGCCCCCAACTAAACGGCCGAAGGCGGATCCAATTTTCTTCACAGATGCGGACCTCCCCTCGGGTTCTCTGCCGCATAGGGATGCCCTCGTAATCCGCACTGAGATCAATGACGCCATCATCCACCGGACTTATGTCGACACGGGGAGTTCGGTCAACGTCATGTATCTCAGCACTTTTCAAGAGTTGGGACTCGACAGGGGGTCCCTTCGACACATCAACACCCCCCTCTCCGGATTTACGGGGGACAGCATAGACGCCGAGGGCGTCATCACCCTCATGGTTGAATTCGGCGACGGATCCCATAGAGCCAAGCTCGAAGTGGAATTCGTCGTCGTCAACCTCGACTGCGCGCACAACATCATCCTCGGCCGGCCTGCCCTCGAGGACTTGGAGGTCGTCATCTCTATGAGGCACCTCTGTCTCAAATTCCCCACACCCACCGGCATCGGCTACTCAAGGGGGAATCAGAAACTCTCCAGGGCCTGCTACCTTCAGCTCACCAAGAAGGTTAGCAAAACTGAATTTCGAGTTGACACCATCACCGCCAAGGCCCTGGAGGAAGAAGAAGGAAGGCCGAGGGCTGAGCCTGCTGAGGAGACCGAAGACTTGATACTCGATCCGGCCAAGCCGGAGAGAGTCCTGAAGATTGGAGCCAAGCTCCCCGAAGACTTGAGGGCTGGCATCACCAGAGCCCTCCGCGCCTACTCCATTGTTTTTGCATGGGGGCCGGAGGATATGCCCGGAATTGACCGAAGGGTTATCACCCACCGCCTGGCGGTGGACCCTTCGGCCAAACCGGTACAGCAGCGGAGGAGACCCCTCTCAGCCGAGAGAAGGGAGTTCGTGAAGAAGGAGGTATCTATGCTCCTCTCCATCAAACACATTAAGGAGGTGAAATACCCTTCTTGGTTGGCAAACGTAGTCCTCGCACAGAAGCCTCCTACCTTCCGCATGTGCGTGGACTACACGGATCTGAATAAGGCGTGCCCCATGGACCCCTTCCCACTGCCAAACATTGATCAGCTGGTTGATGAGACCGCGGGATGCGAAATCATGTCCTTCCTCGACGCATTCCGAGGGTATCATCAAATCTATATGCATGAAGAAGACGCTGAAAAAACTGCCTTCATGACACCCGAAGGCATCTTCTGCTACCTTGTGATGGCCTTCGGCCTCAAGAATTCAGGCGCCACCTACACCCGAATGGTGGCCAGGGTCTTTCAAGCTGTCCTAGGACGCACCATGGAGGCTTACGTTGACGACATGATCGTCAAGAGTAAGAAGGCAAGCACTCACGCCGACGACCTCCGGGAGATTTTTGCCATCATGCAAAAATTCAACCTCCGGCTAAATCCAAAGAAATGCACCTTCGGCGTACAGGGAGGAAAGTTCTTGGGCTACATGGTCAGCCGGAGGGGTATTGAGGCCAACCCCGAGAAAATTCAGGCCATCATCAACATGGAGCCTCCGCGCAACGTCAAAGAAGTTCAACGGCTGACGGGTCGCCTGGCAGCCCTCAACCGATTCCTCTCTAAGTCAGCCGAGAGGGCCCTTCCCTTCTTCCAAATCATGAGGAAGACGGCGGGTTTTCAATGGACATCCGAGTGTCAAGAGGCCTTCGACGAACTCAAGAAGTACCTCTCCTCTCCCCCAGTGCTCTCCAAACCAAAGGTGGGGGAGAGTTTATACTTATACCTCGGTGTTAGCCCTGCGGCTATCAGCTCAGTACTAATCCGAGAAGAAGACGGCATCCAACATGCCATCTTCTACGTCAGCAAAACCCACCGGGAGGCCGAACTCAGGTATTCTCCCGTCGAGAAGACGGTGCTAGCCATCGTTTGGACCGTCAAGAATCTTGGCCACTACTTTCAAGCTCATCCGGTCCAAGTGCTCACTCATCAACCCCTCGGCGCCCTCATGAGAAGTCCTACTAGCTCCTCCCGGATGGTAAAGTGGGCCATCTTCCTCAGCCAATACAACATAGACATCCGTCCGAGGCCCGCCATTAAGGGCCAAGCCCTGGCGGACTTCGTAACAGAATGCACCGCAAGATCAGCAACTGACGAGGAGCCCTCGGCACCCCTCGATGAGTGGTGGACCCTCTACACCGATGGCTCCTCGGCCACCAAAGCATGCGGAGGGGGAGTAGTTCTGATCACACCCGAAGGCTTCCGCGCCTATTATGCCATCCGCTTCTCCTTCAAAGTCTCCAACAACGAGGCCGAGTACGAGGCCCTCCTCTGTGGCCTTCGGCTGGCAGCGAATCTGAAGGCTAAAATGATCCACGTCAAATGTGACTCCAAACTCGTCGTGGGTCAAATTTCCGGGGAGTACGAAGCCAAAGAAGGGAGGATGAAACAATACAAGGAGGCCGCCAAGGAGTTGCTTAAGGTATTTGAGGCACATTCTCTTACCCAAATACCGAGGGCTCAAAACTCTGAGGCCGACATTCTATCCAAGCTCTCGGATGAATCCCCCGAGCACCTCTCGAAGATTGCAAGAATTGAGGAACTCAGCCTCTCAAGTATCCACGCAAGCCCCGTCATGAGCATTAACCTAAGGCCGGAGGATTGGATCTCCGACATCATCACCTTCATCACCACAGGGCAACTGCCCCAAGACGAAGCCCGCGCCAAGTTAGCAAAGCTGAGGGCTCCCAGCTATACCCTCGAGAATGGGAGGCTTTACAAAAGATCTTACAACGGCACCCTCCTTCGGTGCCTTCATCAAGATGAAGCCGAAGTCGCTATGGAGGAAGTGCATAGTGGCACTTGCTCAGCCCACCAGGGACCCTTCTCCATGTCCCGAAGGCTCATAGTTCAAGGCTACTTCTGGCCCACGATGGCTAGAGATTGTGCTGACCTGGCCCGAAGGTGCACTGCTTGCCAGCAGTTTCAGAAGGCCCCCGGCAGACCAGCGGTCAACTATGCCCCCATCAGCACCGCTATACCCTTCTCCAGATGGGGTATCGACCTAGTAGGCCCTCTGCCGAGGGGTACCTCCAACAACAGGTACATCATCGTGGCCATTGACTACTTCACCAAATGGGTAGAGGCTGAGCCCCTCGCCAGCATTACTGAAGCCCGGTGTCGCCACTTTGTTCTCAAAAATATTCTCACGAGGTTTGGCGTCCCCCAACAAATCATTTTCGACAACGGCACTCAATTCGAGGCAGCCCCCTTCTGCGCCCTTCTTGAAGCTTGGGGCATCAAGCACACATTCTCTTCCGTTGCCTACCCTCAGGGCAACGGGCAAGTAGAGAATGCCAACCGCACCCTCCTCGAGGGGTTGAAGAAGAAGCTGGAAGCCGAGGGGGGAGGCTGGGTAGAAGAGCTTCACAACATCTTGTGGGCCTACCGCACAACCCCTCGGCGTGCAACAGGCGAAACACCCTTCTCCCTGTGCTATGGCTTTGAGGCTAAGGCTCCAACGGAAGTGACCCTTCCGACCCGAAGGGTGGAGCAATATGAACCCGAAGTCAACGATACCAACATGGCCCTCAACCTTCATCTCATCTCAGAACGCCGAGAGCAAGCTTTTCTCAGGGCCGAAAACTATAGGAGACAAGTCAAAGGCTACATCGACGCCAAGGTCCGCTCCCGGGAATTTCAGGTGGGTGACTACGTCCTCCGACGAAGGGAGGCCAGCCTACCCACTGAAGGAGGAAAAATGGCCCCCAAGTTTGAGGGCCCCTACATCATCTCAGCCATCATCAAACCAGGGACATACAGGCTTAAACGCCCCAATGGGACGGAGGTCCCTAGACATTGGAATGTGCACCACCTTGTCAAATTCTATCAATAAGGCATGAGCGGCCAAGCCCTCATCCTCAGCAAGTGTAAATATCAATGGCCCAAGGCCCCATCTGTTTTTGAAGAATAATAAAAAGGCCAAGCCTTCATCACCTACATATTGTACGAGCGGCCCAAGGCCCCCCCTTCTCTCCTACAAATGAGTGGCCAAGCCCTCATCTCTTCACCATGAAAGGCCCAAGGCCACTCCCTCTTATGAGGGGGAACAACAATTTAGGTACCAAGTACCAAGTGTATGGGTCACCCCCATCACCCTTTGAAAACACCAAGTGTTTTCTCACTAAGCCGTACCCCACGAGGACGCAATCATGCATACACTATGCATACTTGTACATACTCTCCTAAAAAAAAAAAAAAAAAAATTAAAAAAAAAAAAAGAAAAAAGAAAAAAAACCGAGGGGTGCAACACCCCTCGGCCCCGGCTGGTACCAAGTGCCCCCGGCTATTTGTGTTCCACACACAAATAAAACCCTTCCCAGGAACGCTTTCCGCGTCATCCCCCAAGGGGAGGCAGGCAACGGACCATGTCCCGGGCCCAGGATTCGACTTCCACAAACGAAACGCTCCCCGCGCTATCCCCCAAGGGGAAGCAGGCAACAGACCATGTCTCGGGCTGAGGGGACGACTTTCAAAACCGAGGCGCTTTCCGTGCTATCTCCCAAGGGGAAGCAGGCAACAGACGATGTCTCGGGCCGAGGAAACGACCCTCAAACCCTTCGGGATATCGGAAGGTCATTCCCGAAGGGGGAGCCAACGGTTTGTTCCGTTGCCTCCCATATAGGCCAAGCCTTTCCTAGAAACCAAGTTTCTAGATGCCTCTCCTACACCATCAAAAAAAAAAAAAAAAAAAAAAAAAAAAAGTGTGTAGGGGGGAAGGAACTCCCCGGATACTATTCTCCCCGGAGGCTCAACACTTCGGATATACATTGCCGAAAGCTCCTACAAAGGCGCAACAAAATTTCTCAACAAGTCTTCTGGTTACATAGCCGAAGGCTTCGCTACATGAAGCCTTGGAGTACAACAGTTTCCCCGGAAGCCCAAGAAGGGGCCTCACCAACAGAACTCCACCAAAATTTGACTAAGTCCATGACAGCGACAACCCTCCGGTGATCCTACACTACATCCGAGAGGTCCACAATCTTGAACGCCTCGACAACTACATGAACGGGGGACTCAAACAATCCCCTCGATCGAAGGGTCACTACAACATTTATTGAAACTTGGTTGAAGAATGACTAAGTCCACAATTGGGGGCCCTTCGGGGGCAAACCGGGATACTATCTTCACCAACCTTCTTACAGCCAATGACCTAAAGCTACACCAAGGCTACACTGTGATCGAGGGCCCAGAATTTCCGGGGGCATAGGATGCAATTTCACCCAACGAAATTGCTAAGTCTTCATTTTATCCCTTGGTCCTATTGCTACAACCCGGGGGCAATTACAATGGTTTGTCACCGAAGTCCACAATCACGAAGCCTCCGGCAAATCTACACTACAACCGAAGGCTTAGGAGGGGCTACACTTAGATAGTTTCTACGGTCACAACCACAAGCCCCCGGCAACCCCAACTTACAACTGGGGGCTCATGATTGGGTTTACACTTAGAAACTTTTCCAAGTCCACAACTACAAGCCCCCCAGCGAACCTATACTACGACCGAAAGCTTGTTGACAAAATTCCTCACTTAGAAAAATTTTTCTAAGTCCACAAATTTGTGGCCCTCGGAGAACCAGACGAGAAAAGAGGAAGACATGCATTCATTCAAGAAAAGGGAGGAATACATTCATACAGAAGAGTTGAAAATGAAGATAATCAGTCATATAACAAAACAAAACCCGAAGGCGAATATTCATGACAATTGTTGGGGAGATTGCATAAATGTTTGTTACATATGGCCGAAGCCGAGGAAGCACTGATCTATTACAAAGACATTGGAAGCATGAATTTCCTAGGGGGCAGCTTCATGATCGCCTCCTTTCGACCTAGAGGCTGCATCATCTTCAACTTCCTCATCATCGGCTTCCTTCGCCAGCTCAGAATCTTCAAGCAGCTCTCTTTCCTCGCCTTCGGGCAGAGGGATCCGCACATCGGGCTGGAGGGGCGGAAGGCCGTAGGCTTCTGGCTTGAACACCTTCGAATCAACGTTGAAATGCCGAGCAAGCTTCCGGTAGATGTTGGCTTGAGTAAAGTACTCACCACCTTCGTAGTAGCTCTTCCCCTTTCGAGCTAGCCACATTGCCCCGGGGCCACCAACCCAGTTGTCGACACTTTCCTCGACCACCGAGGACAGCCATTGTTTGTGCTCTTCAGCCCTCCATCCCTCGGCAATAAAGGCGGCGACGGCTTCCTTCTCAGCTTGGGCAACGGCCTCCTTCTTGACCGCTTCGGCCCCCTCGGCGGCGACCCGGGCGGCTTCGGCGGCGGCCCTCTCAGCGTCCGCCTTGCCCTCGGCTCTGGCGACCACCTTGTTATTTTCAAGGATTTGGCTAAAGGCCTCTTGTTCCAGCCGAAGGGCTTCCCTAGCCTCGCGAATCTGCCTCCGGGAATCTGCCAGGGCCTCATCGGCTTGCCGCTTCTGGGCCTGTGATTCCTCCAACCTCTTGAGGAGCTCACCAAGTCCGAGGGCAGCCTGCAAAATTGAATCATCAAACAACGAGGGTCAAAGCTCTGAAATCGAAATATGCCAAGCAAACGTACTAAGTCGAGAGAAAGAGGAGAAAAATCTTACAGTGACGGAGGCTTGTAGGACCTTACTGCCGAGGGCGTCGTCCTTCAGCCTGGACAGTACCGACTTATCCGTCGGGGGAGTGGCGCCGGTCAAGAACTCCCTCGGGTTGAGGGTGCCATGCATAATTGCGGTTCCCTTTGTGATAGAGAACTGCACATGATCCTGAGGCCATGCTAAATCGGCTCCCTGACCCGGAGGGGGATTAGAAGCGGCAATCACCCTCGGCGTACCGGAAGAGGAATGGCCTTCAGATATAACCACTGGCGCCCCCTCCGCACCAACGGTCTTCTTGGCCTTCTTGCCGGAAGCCTCAGAAGCTTTTGACGGGGCCTTCCTCTTGGCCGCCTCGATCTTCAGGGCACCATCACCCTCGGCGATAGCTTGAGAGGGCCCCTCGGCCCCCTTAACCTTCACGGCTTCCCCCTTCGGGAAGAAGTCCTCAACAGGCCTCTGCTGGGATGGGCCCTCCTTCTTCTTCCTCGGCTCCTTGGCCAACTGTTTCTTCAGCTTGGCAAAGTTTTTAGCGTCCATTTCCGGGCCTGTAAAAGAAGGGAAACATATACAATCGTCAGAATACAACAATGATTGAAAGAAAATCCTAAGTACACAACTAGGAGCCCCCGAAATTCACCTTCGGCACTCTCATAGACCCTGTCTATCAGTGGGTACTCATCATCGGCCTCCCCCACCAAACGAAATCGCCGAAAGCCCAGCTTGAGAAGTTCCTCCGGAAGGGTGGCTTCCTTGATGGTCTTCAGCTTGTCGGACCCCTCCGGTTTCTCTGCCAATCTCTTCCCATTCTTGGCGAGGACGGCGCTTCCAACCTTCGGGTGCCTCTTGAAATTATCTCGGAGGGGAGCAGCGAAAGGGTTGTCCGCCAAGCGGATATAACAGAACTTGTCCTTCCATCCCTTGTGGGATGAAGGAACCTCGGAGAAAAGCCTGAACTCAGGGACCTGCTGCAAATTGGCGAAGCCCCCGGCATTTGAATGTCCCCCCCGGCATAAATTAAAAGAGAGGAAGAATTGATCCAGGGTGGCCTCCACGCCCCTACTTCGGCAAAGGGCCAAGAACCCCGCGAGGTACGAATGACTGTTGGGAGTCAGTTGGCAGGGGGCGAGCTTGACAAAGCGGAGGTATTTGAGCACGAAGGGGTGTAGTGGAAACCGGAGACCCAACTCCACCGACAAGATATGAACAGCGAAGCAGCCTTCGGGGGCACGCAACAACACGTCGTTGGGCCCCGGTTCCACCACCTGCGCTGAAGGCCCGGCGAAGAACTGTGTCGCCATATACTCCGCATGCGTAGCCTTCGTCTTCACCTCTAAGGCAGCGGTGTTCAGGTATGAGTGCCCTTCGGGTATTCCCACCGGCCTCCCAGCATCGACGGCTGCTTGTTTCTTCTTCGAGAGCCCCCGGATCTTCTTCTTCTTTTTACCCGGAGCCACACTTAGAGGTTCCGGGTCTAGTGGCTTGGAGCTTCCGGCCTCGGCGTCATTACGAGCAGGCGGGACGGCAATGGTGACCTTCAGCCTCTCCTTCTCCTCCTCCTCTTCGGCCACTTGGACTGCGAGGGCCAGCTCCTCGTCCTCATTCACTTGCTCGAAATCTTCGGCCTCCATCTCAGCCCGGAGAGCGTTTTGTACTTCCTCGGCCACCACGTGGTCATCGTTGGTCGATAGCGTCTCACTCGAGGATTCCACCTCGGATACGCTCTCGGACTGCACCGAAGGCTCCTTGGAGATATCCTGGGAATCGCTTTGCGAAGACATGTTCGGAGACTAGGACTAAGGGGTTTTCGAAGAGAGGGCTCCCTAGATAACTCTAGCACTAAACCTACAGCCAAGGAAGTAAAATGCGCTAAGGAAGGATGAAGCAGAAGAGTGCACTGACCTTAAAGATTGGTTTCGACTGAGGGCTGAACTTTCTCTCTCTAGAATCAAATTGCCAGAGCTTTGTTATCTCTCAGAAACGCGCAAAGGAGAATGGCTCTGGCCTTGGGGTATTTATAGGCAACTGGGCCTCGAGAACTGGGCCTCAACTCGAAAGCCCATCATTACGAGCCTCCGCCTCAGCCAATGGGTGGTACCCCGCCCACCTTCGGCCAACTGGAGCACGCCACGTGGCTCCCGCCTCCAACGGCTATGTCACAACGGCTCTATTTTAGAAACTCTTGAGGCAACCTTTGATGACAGCCTCTGGCTATTACTGATGAAGCCTTCGGTGAACACATGTCACCAAGTACCCTCGGGCAAGCTGCAGTATAAGCCTCTGGTTATCACTCACCGCAGCCTTCAGGCAACGAATTCCACCAAACGCCCTCGAACCAGTAGCAGCATAAGCCTTCGGCTTATCAATGTTACCACCCCTCGGAGGACTCATCAACTCATCATAACTCCTTCAGCCCGAACTTGCCTTCGGCCTAAAGGAGTGGGGGACTGGGATACACCCCTCGGGAATCATGCAGGACAAAAATTCCTCATGCAAAGATTTGCAATTGACGCATGTAGCATCCGGGTGAACATCAAAGCAGAAACTTTCGGGTACATACTTCAACACACCCTTCGGCAGAGGTAGAGTATCAAAATTTTTCTCCGAGTCACTTTGCGGAAATAAAGCAACCCTCATCACAACACACGCAGGCAATACATCCATGCTTTCCTCAGAAAACCCTCGACATGTGAGGGACGGAGGAAAGCCTTCGACGGTTATACAGGTGTTATACTTCCCTCAGAAAACCCTCGACATGTGAGGGACTGAGGGAAGCCTTCGGCAATCAGCAGAAGGCAAGTTCTCAAGCAAGGGCGCCCAACCAAACGATGAAGCCTCCAGAAGAATCAACACTCTCTCTCCTCCTATTTACAGCAAGGGCGCCCAACTAAATGGATTAGTTCATTTAATAAATCGACTCTCTCTCCTCCTATTTACTCTGACTTCTCTCTAACTTATTCCCGCAATAACCCCTCGGATAAGATACCCCCCGGGTAGACTAATCCATCAAAGTTAAATTCTAAAAAAGTGATTACTCTTATATATGCACAAAAATGTGACTAAAAGTGTAATAAAATTGAAAAGTCATAATGTCACTACAAGTTTAATGTCATTAATTGTTTTTTATATCACTACTGCCAGCGTACAATTATTGCCACTACGTACTATGTATATCAATGTGACCACAAAAAAATCCAACGACCTTTGCGGCTTTGCGGCAGACACTGGAGGCAGTAGTGGAACATGGGGTGAGGTGGGTGGGGACAGGATAGGTGATTGGATAGGAATTAAAATTAAAAAAAAAAAACATATACTAATTAAACAAAGATAAGGAAAACTGATCATATTTTTGTCTTTTGAGATAGTCGGTAATATTTTTGCCATTTATTCATTATAGTACCTTCATCAAGGTAACCAGTGCAAAAAAATAAGAATGCATAAACTTCCCGAATTCCCTTGATCCTTGATTGATGTCAACAGTGAGAGGGTGTAAGACTTCGGTAATGAGACTAAATTTTATCAAAAAAGACATTCATGAAAGAAGTCTAATATGATTATTCAAAACTAATGTTGTTCTCTTTTTCCCTCTAATCGGGTTTTCTTTGGAACAATTTCTCTTTATAATTGGCGAGGTTTTACTTTGGAATTTTCTAGTCTGGCTTGATTTGATCTGGTAAATGTTTAATCTTTGTGTATTTTATAACTGTCCAAGTCTGGTCTGATATGATATGGTTTGGGAGCAAAAACAGTCCAAATAAAAACATCCTCAGCACGGGAAGCGATGCTGAATGAAATTACTAGTGTGCCCTCTACTATCATTAGAGAGCAGAATATATATGAATCATAATATGTAAAGGACCGGCCAGTAATAGGCATGGCCTCGGGTTGGGTCGGGCCTAGGCCCGGCCGGGCTTTTTATGGTTGGGGGAAGGCCCGGGACCGGACCGGGTTTCCACCGGGTCCGATTCGGTCCGGACCGGGCCTCGGGCCGGTTTACATTTTTTTTCTTTCCTAACTACCCCCTGACTCCCCCCCCCCCCCCCCAAACCCCCCCCCCCCCAAAACACCCAGCCCAACCCGGGGGAAACCAAAAAAATTGATAAAACCAAAAACAAAAAAAAAAACAAAAAAAAAAACACATTTTGGCCCAAACCGGGCCGGGTCACCTTTTCTTCAGCCCGAGCCCGCACCCGCTCCTACCTATGATCCGGGTCAAAGACCGGTATCGGGCCCAAAGCACCGGGCCGGACTGGTCCTGCACAGTAGTGGGCCGGGCCGGTTCCCGGGCCTGGTGGCCTGAACCGAGTCCAAGACAAGCCAGTAAACGTTGGATTGTAGTTTCTCCCACAACATAAATAATATATTTTCTCATTTTTATATTAAAACCATTACAGTACATGAATGCTCTAAAAAGAAGAAACCATTCACAGATGGAAGTAAAGGTTATAAAACATGATGATTCCTTTACATTCTGCTGTCAACAAAAATGGAAGCGACTGTTTGACTATTTCTTCTCTATTTACATCACATCATGTGGTATATAGCTTGCTCCTGTTAATTTGCAGGGATCAGCTCAGAGAAGAAAATTCATGTCTTCAAAGGTATTACTGTGGATGAGGAAGGTCGATGATCTTATCCTCTGCTGCATTGCTGCAAACCAAAAGAAAAATCAATGAGCATCACTATCCTGCAGATATTGGAAACAAATAAAATTTTAACACAAAAATCCATAATATAATCATTGAGCATGCACAATAACATCTTTACCCAGAGTTGCTCAGAGCAGACATTCTGTACAGGCAGGTGAATACTAGGACGTGCAATCCAATCGTATAGAAGAATGCAAAAGTCCGAGCATATCTGCGGCAATAAAGTGTGTAGAGTTTCATGGCCAGGGATGAGCAAGGGAAATTTGTGACTCAAAATCGTTCTAAGAAATGTTATAAATCTTTTAATTTGATGATTCTGATGTTGAACACAGAACTGCAAACTTGGAATATTTTAATCTTACTGAGATTAATTACAACCACGAGCAATGGGGAAAAGTGATTTCTGACAGAGCAGCTTAATAGTTTTCTAGTAATAAGTATGTCGAAATTACTAGCAGAGCATATGTTATAAAGCTTAACCATTACTAGCAGATCATCTTAATAGTTTTCTACTAATGAGTATGTCGAAATTCCCGCACAAGCCAAAGCAGCACTAAGTAATACAGTGGCAATTTAGCATTTCATCATAGTAAGAGGTGAAATAAAAACACTAGAATAGAGAAGCTTACTTGTTCCCTAGGAGGAAACGCCCACTACTTAGAGTTATTTTATCCCTCAAACCCAACTCCTTGTATCTCTGATCTCTTTCCTGTTAGTGGTACTCAAGCTCATGAGATGGCAATCCATGATAAGTGAAAGCATAGGAGAGAGGAGCCAAAGGGGCAAGCAAGAGAGAGAAAATAAAAGTAAACTTCAAGGGTTTCCATATCCTGCATAATGTCAATTAGGAGAGGAAGGTGAAATGCAGTTTTTGACACGGTGAGGGATGGCAAACCTTCTTTGAGAATGCAGCAAATGGATTTATGTCATCCTCATACATCTTCTTGTACTTAGATTCCACATCAGAGCCAAAGCCGCTTTCTACATCTTCTGCATACTGAAAATGAACAAGCCCCCCATTTGAGTAGGAAGACCCTAAACCTAAAAAAAAGATATAGGAACGACAGAAGCTGATGCAAATAACCTTCTTTGATCCTCTTGAAATAACCCTTTCAGCGTTGTAATCCTGAACATATCGGATCTTTTCATAAAGTTTGACATTGTCAGCTTTGGTTTTCTCAAGTTCTGCTGTCAAAACCCCAATTTTCTCCTTCAACTTCCTTATTTCCTAGAGCAAGAAGAATTTTAGCGAAAAAAATAATTAGGTGGGTATCTCATGTAGAGAGCTTGAGAAAATCTATAGAAAACAAAAAATTGCACCAAGTGGAATTTCAAAAATGACAAAAAGTAAAACCTCCTCTGTCTCTTGCAAGCGTGCCCGGAAGCGATCTCGTTGGTTGCATATCACTTTAAACATTGAGCTTTGATCTTGGTCCGAAGAAATGTGCCTTAGTTCTATGCTCTGTGTGAGGATGAAGACTAAACACGATCAGTAGTCAAAGCATTATCATGAAGCAAGGGACAAAGGCATGTCTATGGCAAATGACTTGAACATATCCAGTAGTCAAAGCATTACAGTCGCTCTCATTTTTTGTATGTGGAATTCATTCCCCCCAAGTTTGTTCAATTAAGCACATATTGGAGTAAGTGGACTGACCCACATAATCCCAATTTTCAGCAAATCTAGTGATGTAACAGGGATTAAAGATTCAAATCCCAAAGAATTGGTGGCACTTGAAAAGTGAGCACACGATTGAAACCCTACTATAAAGGATTTTTAGCCACTCCATGACTTCGTATATTCATCATTTTTGCACTCCTCTTTTCCTTCAAAAAGTGTTAATTGCTGATAATAATATTTGGTACTCTATTTTGCACATTTGATATACTATGACCAGAACAAAGAAACAATTGAGAAGTGCTATGAGAGATTAAAAAAAACGTGAACACAGCAATTAAATAGATGGATTTAGGATACCCAACTGTGTTGTAAGACCGTAAGAGTAACAAAACTGTTGTACAAGAATGGAATGGGAATGAGAACTTAAGATGGAGCGATGAGCTACAGTTGGACTGCAGCACAAGAATCGCACCATCTTCCTTCGGATAAGGTTTGTTTTAAGTGTATATTTGGAAAAGGGGGTTAGTTTTTCAGTTCAGAAACTAATGATTTGAATTGAGAAATATTCAAAAGAAACTTATAAAAAGATAATCCACTTGAAGGGTTATTGCTAACCCAGGTAGAGTAGTAGTGAGAAATAGCTATAAAGTAATGATAAACATAAGTGTCCCTATGGCTATCCGTATGAACACGTCATGATGATGTAAGCATGGCATATGTGAGAGGCGTGGTGATGTTAGCATGAATTAGAGTGACCTCAGCCCTGATGTTCCTTGCTGAAATACTGATTTTGGCTGAGTATGTGATGACTGATGAGTACCCGGGGCTGAGGAGGGAAGCTAGCTCCCTCAGCCTCTCCTGATGAATAACTGAGTCTGAGGGGGGAAGTTAGTTCCCTCTGCCTCGTCGAACCTCCTAGGCCCAAGGCTCTGGCTTCTCTGGACTTGTTTGGGAACCGAGGCGGGAAAAGATTGCCACGGCCTCACCAAGTTTCCTTGGTCCAGTCAAATCTGCGAGGCTCTTTCACTGTTTATTTCATTGAGCCTGGGTGTTGATGGTAATATATTCCATTACCACAATAAACTCAATGTCCTTGTAAGTTAATTATTACCACAAGCCATATACTCCCTCCATTCCATTTTATGGGCCCATAACTTTTGCGTAAATAGGTTTACATGTCAATCAATAGAATGTCATCATCATCATCATTACCCCAGTGCCGCAAAGACTCCCACCTACGGTGGGGTTAGGGGGGTCGGATGTACGCAGCCCTACAGAGAGACTAAGAAAATTTGAAAGCTAGGGTAGTCCAAAGAGAAAAGTGGACATTTACAGGAAACTTCAGAAGGAGGGATTATAATTCTCTTTAAAAAAATATCCCTCCCCTCCGTTATCCACCAAAGGCTATTCGGAGCTTTGTACATAAGTATCACATTCATCTAAAGCAATCTACTAAATATAATGGTCTTTTATAACAAGAGGAGAACAAGAACTTATGTGGAACCCAGAAAAGTAAGCAAGCTTACATCAGAAGGCTCTGCTCTTGTAGACTCTGAAAGGTCCCAATCATCAAATACCATACTCTTCTTTTCTTGTATTGAACTGTATCCCTGCATTTAAGTAAAATGCAAAGTTGCTTGTGAAGTGAAAAACATAGAAATTACAAAGTAGATCACCACGAGCATTCGTAATATACTAATTTTTCAGATGAAGATATAACTTTTAGCTTTGGCAAGTAATCCAGCAATTGCCACACCCATCAGATGTCTTATATTAGCTTTGATATGCTCCTATTTTCCTATTCCTTGTTTCGATGTTAACAAATAATATACTACTAACAATATCTTAAGTAAATGCAGGTTAACTATTTGATGCTTTTGTAAAGGTTGAAGATAGGCTTACAAATCCTTAAGAGCCATATTGTTAAGGATTGTTTATTAAATTTCTTATGGTGCTATGATCGAGCTTTGACGAGGTCAGAGAATTTCATAGATTTCTAAATCCAGCTGGAGGAGACTTTGGCCAGCCAATGTTTAAAAGGCGCTTTTAAGCCTTGAGGTGTTTGGCATTTACCGTGCAAGGCGTCAGCCTCAAGGGAGTCAAGGCAGTTTGAGGTGTAAGCCTCAAACATTATACATAGTACTAAACTTCCTTTAGCAATGTAAAAGATATTATCAACCATACATAATAATGAGTCATAAGCTTGAGGGGGAGTGTTGAAACCCTAACCCTAGTAATCATACATAAAAATAAGTCATAAGCTTGAGGGGGAATGTTGAAAATTGAAACCCTAACCCTGGTTGTCTTGGACTCGCCCACTTTGTGTAGTTAGCCCTAACGGTAGCTATAAATATGGCTATAGTTGTAATCCTTTAATACATCAGTAATAAGAATGTGAGTTATTTCACAGTTCTTTTGGTAACATGATATTAGGATAAAGAAAGAGATTCTCCTAAAAGTTAAAAACATACATTGTATTGGTTAGAACTAGAGCTTGAAGAATTTTTTTCCAAATTTATTAGTATTGGTATGGTATTGTCCCTACAGAACAAAAAGGCTATGGTACCAACTACCAAATTGTTCCAAACCCTAAAACGCTACAGTACCGAACCATTTGAAACCTCATGGAACAGTACGGGTTTTTGTAATTTACTGGACTGTCCCGGACCTCGCCACACTAATGGGCAAAAAAAAATGGAAAAAGCCCTGCCTGAACCCATTTTTCTACAGATCTAAGAAGAATGTTTGGCAAATATATTTTAGGTTTTTGGGCGATACTTACTGCTTATGCCTTATTAAGTTACGGCCTCACAGCCAGAAAAAGGCACCTTGAAGCCTGTGCCTCAAGGTATACACCTCAACTGTTCTGTGGACTAAGCCTCTTAACTTGCAATAGAGGCCTACACCTCAGTACCTATTTTAAACGCCTCAATTTGATGCATGCCTCAAAGTGTGCCTCTTAAATGTCAATTAAAACCACGTGGGCAGTGAATGTAGGGTTAGCCGAACCATCTTAAAATCGTGGTGTTAACGAAAGCACAAGCTTACACACTTCAAGGACCAAACTCAGGCTCTAAGGATGTTTTTACTTTGACTGTTTTCAGTCCCGGACCAGATCAAATCAGATCAGACTTGGACAGTTATAAAATACACAAAGACCAGACATTTACTAGATCAAACCATTTAAGAACAGACCAGACCAGAAAAATTCCACTCCAAGTAAAAACTTCCTAATACTCAAACAAGGCGTGTGGAGTCTTCCAAGCCCAGCGAAAAAACAAATCAAATGATTAGCCTTTTCCTTTATGGATTTAACGATATTGAAACTGTCATTCCATTCCCAAATGATCTCTAAAGTAAATCTGATTCACCACCGCCAAGAGTGAGCAACTGACACCTTTCAAACTAGTAATCTTTTATTACTAAAAAACAATGGGAAAAGGCAATGCCAAAGCATGCCTAGATGTGAAAGCACAATAACTTAAGCATGACCATCAATGGCAAGAGAAAGGTACAGATTTTTATTTAGACCAGATTCTTTAAGTAGGTTCTGAAGTTTTAAAAATTATTTTTACTAGCGCTGAATTTGTATCTAATCGTAAAAAACAAATGATGTGTTGTTTTGTATGTCATCATCATCATTACCCTAGTGCCGCAAAGTCTCCACCTACGGTGGGGTAAGGGGGGTCGGATGTACGCAGTCTTAACTCCTGTACTCAAGCACAGAGAGACCGTTTATGGATGACCAATAGTGAAAATCGCGTCCAAAATTGCATGGACTGACCATTGCTTCATAACAAAGAAGCGCAGACAGTTAAGTGAGCCATTTTGCTTTATTCCATCATATTCTCAAGCCAAAAAATAGTGAGTCTTTGGCTCCATTGCAAATGATGGAAAAATGTGCTGTTTTGTATGTGTAGTTCTTTATTGTTTAAAAAACTACATATTCATTGAAAAATATTAAAATTTGTTGGATTTGATTTTTATCATTTCTTTTACTTGTCCGAATGTAAATTAGAATTGTATAATATTTGCTGGATATTAATTTCATTTACAGATATTTCATTGTAGAATCATTAATGTAATAGTAAACGACAAAAACGCTTTTCCACAACTAGGTTTCCGAGACTTAGGCTGGCCGACTTGCCACTCCTCACTGCTTTTAGAAAATTGTAGAATAGCTCAAAAAGATACACCATAAGGAAAGGAAAGTGTTAGATTTATACCAATAATGCATACCTTTAGAATATCATCCTCTAGCTTTTGGATTAGTCTTTGTTGTTCACTTACGTTCACAGTCAATTCATCAATCTTGGCTTCAGCTGATTCAAGTAATGATGCCTTTTCTGAAAGTTTAAACTGAAAGCAAAGGAATGAGTTAACTATACAAGTAATAAAACTATTCATAGATTTTTCAGCATTTGTCCACAGCATAAACTCAGAGACTCGACCATGTTAAAGCCTGATGTAATTAAGCTTGATGAAGTGAAACCTCTATTATATAACTCATAAATCTTGGTGAGCAAGTAAGTAGAGTCCTGATATATTACAATGTTGTTATTAGGACATTATTAACTCTAATAGAATACCAATACGAAACTATAACCAACCTATTATATAACTCATAAATCTTGGTCAGCAAGTAATTAGAGTCCTGATACATTACAATGTTGTTATTAGGACATTATTAACTCTAATAGAATACCAATATGAAACTATCACCAACCTAATAATATGAAGTTAATACTAATATTATTAATTAATATTACAATGAGGACAGCTGCACCCATCCACAAGCCTGTATCACATACATACCTTCAACTGTGTGAGCTCATGCTCCATTTTCCGGTTTTTGTCGAGAAGTAATGACTCAAGTTTACTCATCTCTTCTCCACTGGTAGCAGCTTCCCAATCTTCAGTCTCAATAGAGTTGTAGCCCACAGCCTATAAATAGAATTCTCTGACTTTAGACTGGGGTAGTGGGGTACACTAGCAATTGTTAATGTGAAAATGAAACATTAAGGTAGAGATGGAAATGAATCAAACAAAGAGACAAACAGTCAACGTCGTCAATGATAAAACATAAGAAAAATGCTATGTGTTTCTTACTAATACCACTCCCAACTTGTTGCTACTTGACGTTGCATTGTATCTAATGCTTTAAAGCAAAAGAAGTGGAAAATATTTATATCCATTAGCTACCTATGGTTTGGTTGATCCCTCCATGACTTGATAAATTGTAGAACAACACAGAAAAACTCCATGAAACAATTAAAAACAAATAAACAATAAAGTAATGGCACGTCAAGTAAGAAGATGTAGCATCACTCAAAACATAATGAGAGTAATGCTTCCAATTAAGAAATTATTTTATAGTTAATATTTAGAAATTGAACTGTCATACCTGTAAGATTTGTACTTTCTTTTTCAAGTCATCAACTAACTTCGTCGTAGGCCTTGTTTGAAGTTCCTTCTTCATTTCATCAAGAGCAACTTCCTGAACATTAGTAAACAAGATACAGTGTCTTTATTAGGGGAAGGATATAGGTGGTTTCAGATAGTGAAATAGAGAAGAGTCTTATATGTTCTTGAGGGCATTGAGCTATGTTTTTACTTTTAGAATTGTCAGAGAAGTATTCTTCATATCAGTATGAGCAGCAAATAAATAAACTGTTTAAGTTGAAAATGGCCGTGTGTAATGTCTAACAACTCAAATCCGCCATAGAACTACAAATCTGAGCTTCAACAGATGATGAAGAAACATATTACTATAGCATCATTGTGAGTTGGCAGTGCATTTGCTTGAGCTTCGAGAAAATATATCCAAATGCACGGTTTATGTACCTTTTCATGTAGTAGAACATTCAGCTTCTTCACCTCATTAATGTGCATTTCTCGCTCATTAGATAAGGTACTCTCCAGATTGTGAAGTTCCATATTTAATTCAGAGATTATCCTCTCCTTGGAGCTCAAAGAATTCTCAAGGATGCTACTTTTGTCTATATTATCACTGAAATTGATACTAGATATTAGATCATGAAGTGCAACCCACTCAAAACGAGCCCATCTAGGTAAGCCCAAATATGAACAGGGGAGACGAACAAAAATAATGACAGACAATATAATAGCACACTGCAAATGGATGCATTAAAGAGGAAGACAGTATTCCTCTTTAATTCCCTGTTTTGCTCTATAAGTTGTCAGAAAGGCACACTATTCCCCACCAAATGCACACTATGTAATGCCGGCCAACTAAAATGTGAGTAGATATCCTACTCACTCCTCCAGATAAACCCATATCATAAAGTGTTAATGGGTGTTCTTCCTCTTCCTTAATCCGTTAAATCATATGAGCCCTCATGTACGTTTACATTTTCCATAGGCTAGCATGAGCAGTACTGAGCGAGCTTTTAAAAAAGGCATATTGTGAGTTATAATTCAAAACTGAAGCACCTTAAAGTACAGAGCTAAGCAAATCATAGAAATGAACCTTTTCTTATCACCATTATCTTCATTAGCTGATTGTAACTGGGAACGCAAAACCCCCTGAATAAAACCATAATATAATTAAGGGCATAGCACCCTCAGATTTATCCAAATAAAGAGCAAAATCAACAGCAATCTAAAGCATAAAAAAACCATCATAAGTCCCCTCTCGGGCCTATCACCATATCAGCTTAATCTGAGATATGATGAGGTTGGTCACATGAAATTAATAGATACAATTAACTTTAAAGTTCTTTTAAACTTTAAATCCATGCAACAAATATAGTGGCAAAGATATACACCGCATGCCCTTCCAACCGCAACCTTCTTACATAAGAAAATGAAATGAAATTTCAAAACAGTAACTATCTTAGGGTTTACACTTGAATGAAAAAGATCATGAAATGAGCTGAGCTAGTTATTGCATTACAAGATTAACATTTGAAAGTCAACATACAGCCATGCACATTGTGATACATAACCAAATTAGCCCTCTCTATATTGATTGTACAGACAAACTGCAAGTGCATCAAACGTGATGCAGCTTTCTTCTTTTGAAACAAGAAACACACATTAGCAATGATATTCTGCAAGCAATTCCTAAACCTAGCAGTATCATAAAATTTACATCTACCATATTTGAAGAGGGCCTGAACATGTCCAAATTTCTGAAATAGTGAAACTTCATATATAAGAGAAACAATGTGATAGTTGTTGGTTAAAAGTATAAAGGTAATAATGATGAATTGTTTTCCTTCGATTATATGTGTGTATACTTGTGATTGACAAAATCACACACTTATAAAAGCCAGAAGCCTAGAAAATGTAGTATTTCCTTTCTTTTGCCAATTTATTATGTGGGGAGGAGAGTGTAAGTATCCCAACCCAACAATATTATAAAAATAGACATAGAAATCAAATAAATGAAGCATATCAGACAAAGTTCACTATTCAGGGTGTATAGCCAGTAACAGAAGCTACTCCATTGCATCTACATTAATACACAGTCCGGGTGTCAAACCTTTTCTCTCTCAAGGCTTAGAAGGCGAGCTTGAGCACGTTCTACTTCATCCATTAAAAGATTTAGTTCTGAATGCTTTGCTGCTCTCTCTTCCTCTATAATCATAAAGTTGGGGAAAGGAAGGGGTTACTCACATGGTATACAGCAAGGGAAACACTTTCAATGAAATTTAAAACACTTATAGGTGATATGGAGATTTCTGATATGATTGAAAGCTGAAAAACTTAATGCATCATGAACGATCAAAGATTAACATCAGCCCTGCACCTGATTGTGCACGAACTTCAAATAACTGGCTCTGGGAAATTTCATGCAATTTTTGCATGTTTGAAACACTTTCTTTAGCTTGACGTAATTGATCCTGCAATAGCTGCTCCCTATCAAATTATCAACAAAAGGGTAAGAATGATACATACTATGTCAGAAAGCATATAGCATGAATAAGAAATACTACATACATAATAGGTTTCTGAGCACTGGAAGTACAAGATACCTTTCTTTTAAAACCTCCAATGTTTTCTGATTTTCTTCTGCCAAATTGCGTTGCTTAATCTCCACAATTTCCTTTACTTTTTCCTCCATCTGCATTGTAAGAAGATAAGTGTGAATTACAGATCAATTCCATTTGAAATGCAGAAAATGGGACCTCAGAACATGCAAAAGTAACTAATGGCAGTTCCAACAATTACTCATGAAAACCGAATAACAAACTACAAGCATTTAAAAAGTAAGATCGATAAGCTGCTCAAGTTATATGATTTCATTACACAATTCAAAATCTTCTAGACTTCATAAGTTAGAAATTCAACAGTCCCTTGTATAGCTGTACAAAATGTAAAGCACTGCATTACAGTGCACTATTTGAGGAGGGATCCCACGCGCCAATTCATTCACTAACCTGTTGTTCTAATTGACGACAGCGCTCTTCAAGCCTCCGTATGGTAGCCTGTTGATTTTTAAGATGAGTTGCCTCCATGCGGAACTCTTCAAGCTCAACTTTCATTTTACGGTTCCCAAACTCCAACTCTGATAATTTGGAATCCTTTTCCTGCATAGACGTAACAAATAATGATCAACAGAATGATAATTTGAGTCAAGAAAATCGACCAACCATATACTTACAGCAATTGAAGCAATAAGTGGATACGGGTCTGGTGCCTCATAAATTTTCTGATAAATGTTAAGAAACGCATTTTCCCCAAACTTTGCTCTTTTGGTAAGATTATCAACTTCTTCTTGATAACCCTTGAGCAAGGAATTAAATAAGCTCAATTTGTCTTCATTCGAAGCTTTCTTGAAATCTGTAACGATGCTGATATAAAGTTTACACAAGAGAGAGTGTAATACTTAAGGTGAATAAAAATCAATAAGCAGGCAATTAAATAAAGCAAGGTAGTATAAGAAGGTATTAGCCACCTAGGTGTACGTTAATCGGTGAATAAGATATTCAAAATCTTCCCTAATGAAATCTTTCAAAGTAGTACCTCGTGTGCTCTCTGCCAGCTTTCGGCGGTTTTTCTGACTGTTCTCCTGATTTTCAGCAATTCTAAGACCTTGCTCATCTAGCACAGTCCTTTCTTTCTCTAAATCAAACTCTGTAAACAGACAAAAAAGAAAAAAATGAACCACGGAAACCAAAAACTCCCTCCTATTCAATTGACTAACAAATGCTGCAAGGAAAAAATCATTTCTTTTAGTCCATCAGTGTACAAGTGTATAGCAAACAAGAAATTAAATTCTTTTATTTGTTATTATTTAATGATATGGATGGAGTGTATGCTTGAACCAATTAGATGGACGAAAAAATTATTAAAGAAAGATAAAATGATTTTTGGAAGATGAAGATGAATGAATAGACATGGACTCAGTGGTCAAGAATGATATGATACTTCTTGGGTTGAATGAGAGTGTGACTTTGGAGAGAGCGAAGTGGAGGAAGAGTATATGTGTGGAGGATTGATCTCGTTTTCTTTTTTAACTCTGCCAATTCATGTTAGCCGACCCCAAGCTCTTTTGGGACTATGGCAGGGTGTTGTTGTTGTTGTTCTTGTTGAAGATGAATGAACAGACATGTTTGGTAAAACTGGATCAAGTGGGAAATAAATATGATTTAAAAGAGCATAGTGTAAGATAATCATAAGACACATTACAGGAAGTCACGTCAAGAGAAGAAGCCATACATGGGATATGGTAGATGAAAAGAAAAGCTACTACTCATTTCATTTATGTGTTTTTCTCTTCATCATTATCTAAACCTGTGGGACTTTTGTTAATACTTCATCTACCATTTGGATGAAATGGCTTCCCAAACATACAGGGAAATGTTTTGGTTAAGCAACTAATAAGAAAGCCATATATCCGAAAAAAATGCTAATCTGCATAAACCATTGAACAGGCTTGCATTTCATATTGATTATTTTCAAAGCACATTTCAAATGTCCATACTCGATTGAGTACAAGGAAACTGATTCTCCTGTTACCATCTTTACAAACTTGAAAATACTCCACCGGCAGATTTGGATTGATTTGTTGATGATTCCGAGTAAGATTTGTGATAATAAAAAAAGAAATTGCTATGAAAATGCAATAATGAGAAGCATTTACTGATGATGAATTTTGACAGGAGTAGCCGTACCTTTCCAGAAGCTGGCGACTGCTGCGATTGGGGTGGAGGAGGAGGAGGACGTGGAGTTGAACTTCTCCCTTTCAGATCCTCCTCCTTCTCCTCCTCCATGCGAGGTGTCCATTTGTGATCTGGCTTAGCTCAATTTCTTAATTCGAATTCAGAGCTCAAGCTCTCTCTTTAAATGCATATATACTACTCACACGTCTATGCAAGTATAGATGAGAAGAACGGTAAGGAATTCTATATAAAATGATCGATAAGAAATCTGTTTCAGGTTGATCCTTAATCCGTTGAGGGTTGATCATCTGAGTTTTGAAGCACAATGAACCCGATCTGAGTAAAAAAAACAGGTTTATCAGAGTATCTTACTGCTTTTTTTTTTTGCTATCTGGTTTTGTTTCATCTAAAATGGATGAATTGTCTGAAATTCTGAATGTTTAATTGGGTCTAATTTTTTTCTGAATGTTGAATTGTTTCAAGATTTAACTTAAGGATGTTTTTACTTGTTTTCAATCTCAAACCAGTTCAGAGCACACTTAAACAAACTAGATCAGATTAGTTCATATCAGATCAGACCAGACTTTCATAATTATAAAATACACATAAACCAGACAAGATTAAACCAAACTTAAATAGACCAGATCAGACCAACAAATTTCAGTCCGAGTAAAAACATTCTTAGTAAGAGTTTGTTTTCTTTTTCCAAAACTATTTCTGCATATCTCTTCATATATTGTGTTTTATGTTTAGTATTTTTTTATGATGATAAAAAAATGTTTAGTATTTTTATTTTAAGGGGTGTTTGGAACTGGTTCTGCTTCTGCTTCTTTTTTAAAACAGAAAAAGAATCAGAATCAGTTTTCAGAAGATGATATCTCTCAGCTTCTACAAAACTGATTCTGGAGTAAATTAGAGCAACAGAAGTGATTCTGTAATTTCACCCAAACATTCCAGCTTCTGAAGAGTTAAAACATTGGACGAATGCTTATCATACTCCGTAATATCTTTTCAATGGTATACATAGTTGCAAGACAGATTGATCAATTTACCTTTTGTGTTTTATGTTTTTAAATTTGTGTTGTTTGGTCACTTTGGTCTTTCCGTCTGTGTGTGTGAAAGATCTTGACCTTTTTTGTATTGTTTATCATTTGTAAGGCTGGTTTGCAACCACTTTAAAAAAAGCACTTCTCAGCTTTTGGCTTAAAAAAGCACTTATTTACCAAACACTACCAATTTTTTATTTTTCTCGGCTTTCGTGTCAAAAGTGCTTTTCCACTTTTTATACACCAAAAGCACTTATTTTACCAAACACTACCAACTTTTACTTTTCAAAATCACTTTTTTCTCAAACACTATCAACTTTTACAAATAATCACTTTTTCCAAATCACTCCAAAAGTGCTTTTTTTAAAGCAGAAGCTGTTGCAAACACTCCCGTAGTCTTCTAAGGGAGTGTTTACAACTGCTTCTGCTTAAAAAAAGCACTTTTGGAGATGTAAGGAAAAAGTGATTAGTAGTAAAAGTTGATAGTGTTTGAGAAAAAAGTGATTTTGAAAAGTAAAAGTTGGTAGTGTTTGGTAAAATAAGTGCTTTTTGTGTAATAGAAAAGGGAAAAGCACTTTTCACACGCAAGCCGAGAAAAAGTAAAAATTGGTAGTGATTGGTAAATAAGTGCTTTTTTAACCCAAAAGCTGAGAAGTGCTTTTTTTTAAGCAGTTGCAAACACTCCCTAACGTTTTCAATGTCAGAAAAATTACAAAATGAAATACAATTCAAAGCAATTATATATAATTATTGTGATTATATATAGTTAAAGCATCTTTAAATTTTGAGAAATACTCGTAGATGTTTCTCGTCGGCTCTCTTTTTTCTCCTTTCTTTTGTTTTTCCTTTGCTCAGCGGCAAGCTTGATTTTTCCGCTTGGTTGCGGTGTTAACGGATCCTTATTCCAATCAAGAGCAATGAAGGTGATCTTGAATTGATTGTCTTCGTAAAAGTGGTCCCTAGCTTTTGTCTAGGGTTTGTTTTTCCGGCAGGCAGCTTGCGTCTTGTCTTGTCGGGCCGGTGAATGATTTGGAGCATAAGTGGGCGGGCAGAGTTTATCACGTTCTGCCTATCCATGATCTGCTTCTCTATGGTTGATGTTTCTGGATGTGTTGCTATGGATTGAATCTGGAGGTCACTAATTGATACTTTCGATTGAAAAATTGTCAGGCAATTTCTGAATCGAGTTCTGAGAATGGGAGAAGATAGATTGGCAGACCGCCCCTCTCCTGAACCACCGCCCTGGAGCGACCGAGGTGATAGGGTTTGGAAGATGATACTTCAAGAATACTGGCATGAAAGAGCTTGAAGTATCTATCATCTGTTTTATTTTTTATGGTCTTACTTTCTCGTTAAGTTTGTTTATGTTGCTCTATTTTTTGTCGATGTCTTTAGTTTTATGTCTACAATAAGGAATGACAATTCTGCTAGATATTATGTCATTAGAAGGATCTATATGGCAGTGATTGTTGTGTCAAACCCGCTTGGTGATTAGCGGTTCGTATTGTCTCTGAGTCTAGCCGTAGGGTTAATAGTGCTGGTTGGTTAGGGATAGTTGTTGTCGGGGTTGGTCTTGGTGAGTTGTTGTAAAGATCCGAATCTTAACGATATTAATATAAGCGGTTTGTTTTGATGATAAAAAAAATTGAGAAATAGATATATTTTTAAACTCTTCTAAGCCCCTTTGATTAAAAGATATACTTTAATTAAGATATGATAATTAAAGCATTTTTAAATCAAAGAATACAAAAATACTTTTTATTAACCACTTATGGTAGTGCACTCTAACAAAAAACATATTTTAAGGCTCTATATAATAGAGTAGATTAGTTAATTGTTTAATTATCATTAGTGTGGGACTCATATTGTAATTATTACTCCTATTTCCTATATATATATCTGTCAGGGCTAACATTATGGTTAAGCCTGGTATTATTTCTGTAACACCCCAAAAACCGGTCTAGCCGGTAAAGCAAAATTTTGAAATAATATTCATTCTTGTTAATCCTAACCGTCAAATATACAATTACTTAATAGACAATAAATATGGTTAATAAAATAGAATAAAATTTACAATAATTAGTATATACGGAACCAACCGTTTTAAAAATAAACTCTAATGACATTCGAAACAAAATGTTGATAAACATGTAGTGGGTCTTTGTAAACTCAAGAATTTATTTATGGGAATAGTACGTTAGTTCGTTACAATAATAACTGATCCAATAACAATAACAATGCTTACATTCACATATTTTTCTTGGCTTCAAATTTAAGCTACGTACCAAAAGGAATTGCCCTAGAGTGCATTATATATCCCACTTGGAAGTCCATGCACTAGAATAAGTATGACTAAGTTGTCCTAACCTGCATGAGACCTCCCACTTGGAAGCCTCGAAATACCTGATGTTATACGTGTTACTACCATGCATATGAGTGCTGATAACCCAATTTGGCTTCACCTTTATAATACGGCCATAATAGAGAAGACTTGGTAAATATTTAATAGCAGTCTCACAACCAAATACCTTTGAACTGATTTACCAAAGTGGCTGAGCAAAAATATACATAAATAAATTTAAAAGAAGAAACTAGGAGATGTGCAGGACGATGAATCAGTGCCGTAAGGAGGAGTTCCCTGCCTAGTTAATTTTCTTATCATTCTTTTCAATAAGGTTAGTACGTTTCCGCCCCACTTAGATCATTGTGTTTATTTCCGTCCCCGTCTCCCGTTGTGTTATGGGATGATGAACGTTATAAGACCTTAGAAATTTTGTATGCTCTAAATATATATGTATTCTTAATTTATAAGGATTTTGAGTTTATAGACCCATAAATCTGTCATAGTTGATAGTAATTACATACTCCGTATGTTTTAATCAAAACGAAGGTCAGCTAGAAATAAAGCTTAGTTCCGTATTATTGAGAAGTAAAATTGTTAAAATTAACACGGTGAGATTAATCATAATGATTCTGTGATATACGAGTATATAGAATATCACGCCAATGGCAATGTCTTTTGCATGAAACCATATACATTGATTAGGATAGATAGATATGTGCTATTATAATTAATTAACATGCATTTGATACATACTAATTTTAAATAAAAACAAATATTAGAAGTACTTATTAAACGTAAGATGTTCATATTAATGGGAGTGTTAGTTGATGAGCTGGGTAAAAGCAAATTTAGGATGCATGTAGCATTATCTATGTAATTATGGGTTTAGTGAACATGCATTGATTCGACACTAAATTACACGGTACAACAGCCTCGTAATAATTTATAATTCAATTCTAAACCCGAGTACTAATTAATACGAAGTATGTAGCATATTTTAATTTTATACACCCCCACTTAGACGAGCAAACCGATTACATGAGTCCCATGAGTAGCTACATACGTGAGTAATATGCAGTAGCTAGCTAGGTCATTTTTCATATATATACTTGTAATAATACATTCGGCCGCAGCATTGAAGAAAAATGATAATATTTGACATCCATGCACTAACTCCATAAACGACCTACGATGGGCATATAGCAGTATAAAATCTTTAGATTTTAGAATAGATACCATGCATGCGCAATAGGTATATTCACATACATAGACTACGTATTATATAAATATTACATAATATGCATGCATGCTCTAGCTAAATATTTAGGTATAATAATAGGTATATGAATTAAATGACACGCATGCATTAATTTAATTAGTGATTTACTTATGTATTTACGTATATATATATAAATAAGTAGTAATTATTTTCAAATTAATAGTAATTAATCTAGCATGAAAATAGGAATATTCATATATATACAGAGGCGGACCCAGTAAGGGTCCCATGGGGTCCCGGGACCCCGTGCACCTCGAAAAAAATACCTATATATATTATACATATATTATATAAAATTAATTACTAAGTGTATATTTACATGAAAAACGACCTAAGAATCAAAAGAATGGAGCAGGGGAACGGTAGCAACGTGTGTTTTAGATTTCTATGTTTGGGAGGGGTACCATGTTCGAATCCCCTATGCTCCTATTTTTTTTTTCCAAAACTGTTTTCATCAAATAGACCAAAACTAAGTTGTTTTGGCCTATTTTAATTTTAATTAAATAGACCAAAACTTTCAGTGATGATTCTATTATAGAATATTTCCAACAAAACTTTCTCTATTTTCCAAAACTATTTTAATTAAATAGACCAAAACTACGTCGTTTTGGCCTATTTTAATTGAATAGATCAAAACTATTAGTGATGATTCTATTATAGAATATTTCCAACAAATGAAGCTCAAGAGGGTACATCTCTGAAATTGTTAAATGATTTTTATATGTATTATTTTGCTTTATAATACCTTAATGTATTTTGGGCTCCTTTTTTGTTTTCCAAAACTATTTTAATTAAACCAAAACTACGTCGTTTTGGCCTATTTTAATTAAATAGATCAAAACTATTAGTGATGATTCTATTATAGAATATTTCCAACAAACATTTTTTGTTTTCGAAAACTATTTTAATTAAATAGACCAAAACTACGCCGTTTTTGCCTATTTTAATTAAATAGACCAAAACTATTAGTGATGATTCTATATTTCCAACAAATGAAACTTAGAATTGTTGAATGATTTGTATATGTATTTTTTTCTTTATAATACCTTAATGTTTTGATGGTGTACGTTAACTATGAGGTGTTATGCTTCTTTAATATTTTTTATTAGTTTTATATTAATTAGAGATTAGAGATATAAAGGGGTAGGGACCCCGTGGTTCTGACTTTCTGGGTCCGCCACTGTATATATATATATATATGTATATGTATATAGATTTAGGATCACATACAAACTGATCTTAATTTACAAAATGCAAATTAATCTTAGCCATCGATTTTAATAAAGTAATGGTGAGGATAGGAAATCAATGCCATTAATGCATGGTCTGTATGTTGTGGTTAGAGGAGAAAATTTCTCCCACTAATACGGATAAGTATTAGTGCTCAAATGAAATCTTACCCTTAATTTTGTTATATTGGACGGATGAGATGAATTTGCATTTTGTACCGGAAGCACACTTTGTATCCGATCTTAACCCTATGTATATTATATATATATATATATATATATATATATATATATATATATATATATATATATATATATATATATATATAGGATATGGGCTACTGGTTACATAAATGTATGTATAAATGAATAAACACATATTGATGATTTAAAAGGTTGGACCAGAATGTACACTTTACTTAATAATAAAAAAACGAAGTATTATGATAAATTGAATGTGATGGTTTAAGTAATTGTTCTTTTATATATATACATCGGCCAGATAATATATAAATTGAAAAAATGTTTTCTAATTGTTATTTTAGTGTATATTCAACAAGTCACTTTTTGATTAAATAAATCTTATATTTGAAAATCATTTATGTACTCGAATAGTTATTTGTAATTAAAATAAAAGATGAGTATTATTATGGAAAAAAAAAAGCCTTGCTCTTGATCCGGTACTCTGACTAGGATACTCCTGTTCTGTTTAGTGTACTATGTACACTCCTGAAATTCTGTTTAGAGGAAATAGTGCTCTCCTGTTTAGTGTACTACGTACACTCCTGTTCTGTTTAGTGTACTTCGTACACTCCTGAAATATTTTTAGAGCACTATTACTCTCCTGTTAAGGTTCGGGTCTCTTCGGTGATTCCGTCCTTTCTGTTCAGCTAGCTTCTGTCAGGGATTGGTACGTGTAGCTCCGGCGATTACGTTTCCATATTCCTTCTGGGTAATGTGGGTACGGACTTCGATCGACCGTATTCCTTACCGTTAGTATTCCTCAGTCTAGGTCCAGATTCCAGAGTTTAAGGCTAAATGAATATGTATCTTTCAATGATAAGTTTCAGAATAAGAATTATCTGATCATTATGATATCTGAATATGCTTCTGTTCTGTACACAAGAAGAATATAATAATTATCTCAGAATAAAATTATCTGACAGTTATGATATCTGAGTATGATTCTATTCTGTATGTAAATATTGTATTTTTATAACAGTTGCTCGGTTCACCCAAGTATGTTATATGTTTGTCTGATCAGATGTGAATTATGATATGTTAATATGTTCTTTGATATGTTAATATTATTGTTATGTTATTACCGTACCACTCAGCACATTGCTGAGCGGGTAGTTGTGTGTTTTCCTACCCGTAGGTTGAGCACGGAACCCGCTAGGAGCACAAGGATGGAAAGAGGCGTAGGACGCATTTGCATGCCATGTTATTTGGTGTTTTTTATAAAGGACTTTAATATGTCATATGTGATTTTAAGAACTTCCGCTGCACACCTTGAAGTATTTTATGATGTTTAAGTTATGTCTGTTTTAATAACATTCTACTCCATGTGAGTTTGACATTTTCTGGTATTTAGTAATGAAGTCGTTTTGGAATTAATACACTTTATTTTAAGTAGTAAAATCTCTTATTAAATGTTTTGTGTTTAAAGTAAAAAAAAGGGGGGCACTATTTCTTGAACCACGAAAAGTATTTTTGATTAAATCCGTTCCGATTTTCCGCCAAGTGACGCGCCACTCGGGTCGGCGGGGTCGGGCCGGGTGGGGTGTTACAATTTCTCACATGGTATCAAGAGTCAACGCCATCTAAAATTTCCCATTTTTTTCGGTCGACATGTCTGACGAAGCCGAACCCTTCTCCGCCGCTGCACAAGCTTCTTCAGCGCAGCCTTCCTCTTCGGCTGTTACATCGCAGGCAATGGTGTCGAGCAACTCCCCAGCGCCGGACGTGATTCTGCCTCCAGTCATCTCAACCGAGCAGCTCTCCTTCTCCTCCACAACATCGTTCTTCTCCTCTCCGAATATTGCTGCCTGGACACCACCGATTTTCACATGGACACCCACCCCTCCTGCAGTTCGTCCGCAGTCCAGCCTTTCTGTAGTTCGTCCGCAACACTCAGGCCTCTTCTTCAGCAGTAATAGCTTAACCCCACAGGCAAGTTCTTCCTCTGCCTTTGCTGGTTCTACTTTCGCAGGGACTCCAGGAGTTGTGCCCCTCTTCAATCCAGGACCGATTGCTCCCCGTTCCAGTTCATTACCCGGTCCAGGTTCTTCGTTATCTGATTTAGTTAAAAGTATTGGTTTTTCTGCACTTAATATTACCAATATTGTCACAACTAAACTGGATGTCGTGGAAGATTATCTGTCTTGGCGTACTCAATTTGAATCTTTTCTGGTCTCCAATGGTTTTTTGGGTATTATCGATGGCTCGATTCCTGCTCCCTCCCCCTATATATTTGATGCATATCAGTGTCAGACAATTAATCTGGATTATTGTAATTGGTTAAAACTTGATCAAACTGTCCGGTTTTGGTTGTTTGCTACTCTGTCTCGTGATGTGTTAATCGAGGTGCGTGAGTGATGAGCACTTTGTCACGGTGCGTTAAAATAAATCGATACTAACACTTATACGTAGTATAGGTGAAGTAGAGTTCGTATCCACATGGAAAGGAATAATTGTCTTTTTAATGGAACAAGTAAATAAAGGGGGGTTTTGGGATTGAGCGATTTAATTTAATTAAACACGAAGATGAACGACTTATATGAGATTTAATTCAAGAATAAAAAGGACTTAGTCTTGCTACTTTCCACTTGTTGATATATTTTAGTCGATCATTGTTATATCTATAACTTATCCCCTCTCGAATACTCAATCGAGGAGTATCTCCAATTCATCGAGGGTAGTTATTAACAACGACTGTTCATTAATAACCCTTACTATTAATCAAATATAGAACAACGTTGTATACTGATTTAGTAGTAGCATTTAAATCTCTTAAACTCCTTGATGAAATCAATTGAGATTGATAACCTCAACACAACGGTTTCGGTTTAACCAACAAAATTAATCTCTCTTAAGTTTATTAACCACGACCGTGCATTAATAAACCGAAGTTACTTACTTGTGAAACCATCAACGATTAACCATCGGTTCGTTGATCGTTTCTAGTAATAATTAATGTCGGAACGTTAACTAATCGTCACTTAGCAACCCTCCAACATTAATATAAAATGAGATTAAGGGAAGAATTAATAATCAAGAGAAGAAGTTAAGAAAATAACTCACAACTTTAATAATCAACAAGCTTCAAGAGCAAAACCAAGAAATAGAAGTTTAGCTCCTCATTTGGAGACTAAACATGCTAGAAAAATATAAAGAAATGATATTCTAAACTGAGCTTAGAAGTGTATAGGAATTGATGATCTTAATGGGAAAGAAACGGGGTGTATTTATAGGCTTTTGGAGGCTGCAGGGTCGTGTACCCGATCGAGTATATAGGGTACTCGATCGGGCCTTCAGTTGTTTCGCGGAAGCTGAAAAAATTGGGACATGCCCGACCGGGTATGTCGGCTACCCGATCGGGTATGACACCTGAACGTGGTCAAATATCTTCCCGCATGATGCCTTGTTCCCGGATCCGATCCGATTTGATTTTTCAGCGACGTACCCGATCGGGTATAGGTCATACCCGAACGGGTACAACACAAAAATCAGGATCTCCAATTTATCTTGAGATTTTTGCACCTTCCTTCCATTTGTGATGTCCACCAATGGTCCCTAGAGTGATTTTGGACCTGTTTGAGCTCAAAATAAACCTAATATAAACTAATTACAAACATTTTACAAACTAAACTATTACACCAAAAGTGTGTAATTTCCAAAGTAACAATCAATCTAAACTAATTAAAAATACAAACATAAACATGGAAATTAAATGTCAGTGAGTTAAAGAATGATTCCGCTATTTGGGATCTTATGGAATCCCACTTTATGTCTGCTAGCTTTGCTCGGTCCATGGAACTTAAACACCAACTAACTCATTCTCCGAAGATTCCTACTCAATCCATGGATCACTATCTTAGGAACATTAAAATCATTGCTGACAACTTAGCTATGATTAATGATCCGGTTGCTCCCCGTGAACTGTTCAAGACAATCTTACTTGGTTTGGGTCGAGACTACGAGTCTCTTATTACCTCAGTTGGTCGGTTTCCGGAGAGCTTCACATATAATACATGAACAATGAAAATAAAGCTTCAAAATTTGAATTTGAAATTAGTATGAAAGGGAATTTAAAATTTTCACCCTTTAGGATTTATGATTGTAAGACTGTCAAATGTATGGTTCAACTCAAAATCAAGCCACAAACTTGTTGAATGGACTAGTATGAGATTGGAATTGATATAATAATAAAATTCGTGAACAGTTTATACTAATATAATAATTTTTCATTATTACACACCTTCAATATATGTTGGGGGGAGGCCGGGAGGGGGCTATGTGATAATTGTCATGAAAAAAATACACAGGTGATAAAATTTTTGTAAACATGTCAATTAGTTGTTGTATGAACATAATAGCACTGAAATCTTCATGCACAACGCTCTCCCGAACAAAATGACGATATGCTTTTATAATAGTGCTACAAAGTCACCTGACAAAATCACATGTAAGACTGTTAAACACTTAGGATGTTAAACGAAAGAAAGTTTTTCTTTCGATTAACGTTTGTAATTTTTAAAACTGAAACTGCACCAAATACTTTGTGATCCGATGACATCACTATGACACTCCTAAAGAGGATGTCACAAGTTCAAATTCATCCCATTTCAAGGATGATGGCTTTAACATAGAGTACATGCTATAATAGGTTAGAAAGCCTAGCAAAAAAACTGAAATTGCATGCCCAGTTTTACTTTGGAACTTTAAACATGTCAAGAATCTAGATGTATACAGTTATACACAAAGTTCCTGAAACACTAGAGTACATTACATACTTCACCGTCTTCACACATGATAAGATTTCTAAGAAGCAAAAAGAAACAGTGGCCCGTATGTGCACTTTCTCATACCACTGCACCCTCAAGGGATTCGCCTGGGTAGGGAGAGAGAGGCTGTAGGAAGCACTAAAATATGTTTGATACTAATGACATGTATGAAGTCCAACAAGCTTACTTGGACCATAAATACTGAGAGCACTAGCAGTAATCAAGAAATATCTAAAGACACTCTCATTAGTCCTTACCCCTATCTTATCACTAGATTGGAGGGGGCCTCTCATGCATAGCTCTTGCGTGGTTATAAGAGTTAGAGACCGAAGCATAGAGCCAATTATGCAATAGGATTTCCAAGTTTCCTCTCACCCAATCAAACTAAACTTTCTCCAAGTGGTAAGCTCTTATCTTTCTTCCAAAACTTCATATACCGCATCAACCTGGACCAACACCCACTAGCATCATCTTCTTTGCCGGGTAACTCAACGGCAGGTTCCTTGAACATGGCTTTTTCGCTTAGCTCTTCGAACGCATCCACAAGGTTTTGGAGTCTTGCAACAAATTCAATGAGCAGTGAGGTGAATGTTGCCAAGGATAAGGCACTCGCATTCTCGTACGCCTTTGATTCTTCTTCTTTCTCGGGAACTATCATAGGGGTGGTGTGTGAATGCCTAAGTTCCTGCTTCTCTAATGTGATTCCTGCTGTTGGATTGAGACATGAACCCTTCACATATATACCCTCATCCCAACTTGTCGGCATTTGAATGGATGTCAGATCAAGCCCGGCTTCGCTCAGGGACTTGACATAATGGCATCTTGCGGTGTCATCATCCATGGTGAAAAATTCTTGGGGAACAGTGATTTTGGTGTGTGGTTGCCTCTCTCCGATTTCCCAGCTTTCAGCATTTACAAGAAGGTAAGATTTCTTGTCTACCTTGTTTTGCAACTCTTCTGCTGCTTCATGAACTTCGGCGAGTAAATCCACAGCGCCCAACTTCTCCATTTTTTTCACTTTCTCCCCGAGTTCTCTCAATACTGCAGCACCTGCTAACCCTACCCTTTGAAGCTCACTACGGAAGACTTGTCTTCTTTCAGCAGGAGCCTACATATGCATAACGTGAAACATTATGTTTCTGTAAATAAATGTTAGCATAAAAATGACATTACTTGTAAAATGAACTTCCCATAACAAGCGGGGAAGGAATTTAAAAGGGGGGGAATTGACTAAAAAGATTAAAAGAAGAATTATTGACTACTGTTATTCCTTTTTAGGACTGAACGAGTCTTTCTTATAACAAAACGACACTCCTATTTGCGCACATGTTTTTTACCTGAAAAAATGACTCATGTTCTACTCTTATTTGAAGTAATGTATAATTTTTAAATTCATTCTACTAATCAATCTAACCAAGGAATTGTTCAATTTGGTGGACTTAGAATATACAAGTAGAAAAAAATAAAACAACATAACAAGTGCTGCTTAAGATAGCATGAAAAGATTCACATTGTATCTTTTTCATTATTTATAATTTATAAAATTATAATGTATTCCCTCATTTCCATGTATTACAATCCGGAAAAGTGGAAAACTCTTTCTTTTGTCTCTTTATTTTCAGTACTTATTGGGGGATAGACTTGAAGGATATTCATATAAGATATGATATTATATCATTTCATGTTTGTCTTGCTTTTAGAAAACACTGTATAATGAAGTCAGAGTACATACTTTTACTACCCCAAGTTCAATGTTCTTTTTCTCTGGAATTGGTGAGTGCTTTATTTTAATTACTTACATTTTGGATGCCCTAGAGGCCTAGAATGATTATGTATGATTTATGTTTTCGTTCAAGATAAAATTTTAGTGTGCGATCAGGCTAAAAAAATGTCCGAGTAGAACAGCCTACCTGTATTTCTGAAAGAATACAGCCATGCAGTGCCATGACCATGAATGCACAATGCCTTAATGCCCCACTGAGCTTAACATAATTTCTCCATGGATATGCAAACATTTTGTATGGACCATGTGGTGGTTCCCAGATAGCAAATCCCATCTGCAAATATATATAGTAAAAAACAATTTAGTTTATTAGTTGTGATGAAAATACTGTGGGGACAATGCATGATCATACCAGAGCCTCCTCCTTGCTTGTCGACTCTACTGCTGTTCTATACCCACTGTACACCGGATCATCTGAAGCTTGGTAGGTGAGTATTTTCGAAGGGATCCTCTCATATTCTACACAATTCAGATACCCATTGATGCAATCTGAAATGAAGAAATTAAGTTATCACGTATGAAACCATAATTATAACAGAACAATAACAAAATGGGCTATCTAGAAGGGAATAGATACCGTCGCAGAAACCATAATTACAACAACAAAAATAATACTCCGTAATATTTAATATTCATAATGACAATAACAATAATAAGGGAAAAGGTTCAAATAGACCATTCTACTATTTCAAATCCATCACTTGAATCCTTATACTAAAAAAACTACCCCCTCCGTCCCGCTAAGATTGTCTCATTTTACCTTTTCGGTCCGTCCCACTAAGATTGTCTCATACCAAATTTGGTAAAGTTTGTGTGGCTCTAAATCATTATTACGTTATTCTTACTTTATCAATTCAATATCAACAACATAAACCATTTTTATTGGTTTGCGTGTCACTCCCTCTTGTTCCATTGTCAGTGGGACGGAGGGAGTATCATATAAGCACACTTACTTTGAAAACACAAACAATCTAGCCATCGTGACCTACTATAGCAGGTATTTTCAATAAAATAAATTAAGAAAATTGACAAATCTTATAGAATTTCATATATATTTTAAAATAAAGAAATAGAAATACAAAAAAGTAAAAATGAAAAAATAGAATTATAATTTAAAAGGTATAAAATCAAAATTTAACATCTTTTAAAAAAATGGAGAATATACAAATAATATCAAAAAAGCAAAAAAAAAAAAAGATATTGACATTCTTAGGTTTATTAGGGTTTTTTTCTATCTATTCGAATTTTAAAAACGTTCTTAGATTTTCTTTCAAAAAAAAATAACCTACTATGACATGTCAAAAACCATTAAATGGTCTGATTGATTAATTTTTTAAAGTATCCATACTTATATAGTTAAATGATGCTTTTTCAGTATATGAGCTTAAGTGATGGAGTAGAAAGGTTTATTTGAACCTTTTCCCTAATAATAGTGATGATTATAATAATAAAAGAAATTGACCTTCTAATGAAGATGCAACGCCCTTGAAATTCTTTGTGACAAGGTTGTGAAGATCCTCGCCAGCCCAGATAGGAAAAATGCAAATATTTACAGCCAAAGAAACACCGGCACCAAGCGCAATTAGGAGGAATCGAGTGACAGCTGTATGAACAAAGTCTCTGGTGCGATAGCCCGACACCATTATGAAGCAATATGTTATCAAGAAGACGCGGAAGCCATATTCATATGGCTTCACCTTTGGTAGCATTTTAGCATATGTTATGCATGTGCCTAACAATCATATACCAGAAAGTCATGCTGAGGAGTAAGATTCACAACACTGAGACAGAGAACCGTCAAGAAAAACTAAAACTATACCTGCGATAAATATGCCTAAGATTATAACAACTTCTTCCCAGTCTCCAGCCAACTGAGATAACCCAGCCATTGCTAGAGCAAGTCCTCCAGCTGACAATGTCCCTAATCCACGGTTAAATCCTTTGCTAAGAGTGGCACCTGAAAGGAGAATGTTTGTCATCCTAAATTGCAAGTAACTTTTATAAATCATCCAGACAAGTTAGAAAAGATGGAAGCTTCCTTATTCCTTAAGTATTACTAATGAAATATCTATTTGACATAGAACATCAATTTATATTATTAGTTCATTAATATCACCAGTGCTCCAAACCTGCAGTTACCAGAGTTCATCTAGCCCATGTAGAGGTTAGAAACAGATTTGATGATCCTGATAAAAAATTAAAAAAATTAAGGAGAAACGCCAGAAAGGGAAAATTCCTGCAATCTAATGAAACTTATTTTAAGATCTTGATGCACAATTCTGAAACCAAACATCCCATTTTTGTTTTCGTTTTTCTAAATCCACATCCACCACGCTTACAGTGGAAAGAAAATATAAAATTCCAAGTGTGAAAACGAAGAGAAATTAGGAGTACCTATACTGAACTCGAACACTACAACGACAGTAAGAATTGCCCACACGGAGTATCTACTGAGCTCTTCGACGGGCTCCTTGAAGAAGATGAGCAGGGATATGAGCATCAACGCCAGGCCCATCTTGGCGGAGAAGATGACCTTTCTCGGGTCGGATTGACCCATCTGCCAGGCGTTCCTGGCGACGGCCCGGAAGCTCTCCCATAGCTTCACAGCCTTCGAACAGAGCCCGAAGCGGCAGAACTTCGGCTTATCTCTGTAGTCGAGAAGAAAACTCGAGAGCTCGGAGGAGTCGGCGTTGCATCTGGGCGAGAAAAGCCTCTCCCTTTCCCTCTTATCCGCGAAGCTCTGCCGAAAGGACCCCAATTTCGCCGTCATTCCTCGGCTCTGCTTCTCTATCTCCGGCTCTAATCCATGGAAGTCCTTCTCTTTATTGACATAAAGAGACATGTACGGAGCATATGCGTCTGTCGGGGGTAGAGGATGCTGGTGGGAACAGAAAGCAAGAGGAGTGTTTTTGTGGTGGACGGAGTCCTGGTAAAAACAGTCCAGGTACGGGAAGGAAGAAAGCGCAAGGTGACGTCGTTTTTGATAACATATGTTGTTGTGAATGCGCTGATGACGTGATGTTGTCGTTGGTTTAACATTGCTTCTGTTGCTAAATTCGTCATAAATTAACTTACGGAAATGTGCAAGTACAAGCATTAAATTCATCACTTTCATCAAGGGGCATAAAAACCGAATCGAACCCGTACTGAATCGGCTCATAATGATATCGATCTGAATATCTGGTATTTGAACAGTTTTAGCTATAGAATTTTATTCTGAACCGAAATTGTATCGTTTCAAACGGATACGGATCTGAACCTAAATTTTGAGAACCAAAAAATACAGGAACCAATCATTCAAAAATAACGCATTTGAGATTTTTATATTTTTTTTATACTAATGAATATCTTTTATAGACTAAGTATGTATTCTTGCATCCCTAGAATAGCTAAATGTTTGTGATTATATAAATATTGTTATTTTTCCCCTAGATAATTTATGTTATATTTAATATGTAATGAAAGAATGCAAAAGTTTTAAAAATCATTAATGACTATCAATTTCTAGTAATGTAGTGTATATGACTTTTTGTTGTGTCATATTTGTGTAGTTTTAGAAATCAATTAATATGGTTTGAACCTTAGCTCTTACGGTTCAACTGTGAATTAAATTAGACTCATATTCAACCTAGAACAAAGAAGAAGAAGAAGAAGAAGAAGAAGAAGAAGAAGAACGTTAAACTTTTCTACAGTATTCAACAATTTAATGATTGTCTTTTTATATTTTCACATGCATTTAATAGAGATGATATTTATTTAGTGTATCGCCATTTTGCTATATTTTTACTTAATTGTGTTGCACTATTTGAGTATTTGTGAATCTAAATACAAAAATGTCAACCTCTTGAATCTTTTCTAGTATTTAGTATGCTCTTTAATTTCTTGTATTTTTATCAACATTTCATATGAATTGGTTAGTGTGATGATAACTACTAATTGTAAGATTTGTCCAAATATTTCAACATGTGTTTGGCATTATTGTACCGAAACGTTTTGTATCACTCTGAACGACATGGTACTGAATGGTTCCATCTTTAGAACCAGACCTTTAGAAACCTCACAGGTACATTGCGCATACCCCCTACTTTCACCAACAAAGAGAGGATGGACAAATAAGAGAAATCACGTGATATGTTCCGTAAGGGTAATTCTACACAAAATTTGTACACAAATCGTACAATATTTGTGTACATAGACATTTTGGCAAAAATTCTCTCCCTTTTCAAATGGATTGTCTGTATACACTGAAAACTAAAAATTTGTAAATAATTTGTATACTAATTTTGTGTACAAATGTATTTTTTCCGTTTCGTAATCATAACGCCTAGCTGTGGAGCTTACACTAATGTTTGTAAATGGTTTTGTTTCCATTCCAAATTCGACCAGACAATACCAGATATATCAAATCAGACATTCACTAAGAATATACATCTATCGGATCGTACCTTTTCAAAATATCAATCCAATTAGAAGCATCCTATAAAAACATTTGGGGTCAGAATTTTGGACTATGTGGCTTAGTTAGGGATAAATAATTTACCTTTTTTAGGAATAAGTGTGTGTTTGGTTATCCTATTTTTTGTTAGTCTTGTCAATCAACATTTTCATCAAACACGTAATTTTTTATTTTGTGCGATGAATTGTATGATAATCAAAATAAGTAATGTTTTTGGCCTAAGTTACTGTAGAGGGTCATTGTAGCCATTTTTTATATAATTTCTTTTTTATTTTATTAATAAAATATATTTTAAATACTTTTTCATAAATTAATAGCACCGGTCACTTCAATCGTAATTTCATAAATTGCAACAGATCAGTCGATTCAGACAATTTCAATGTCAACAAACGAATTCTAAATTCCGCTTGTCCTACAAGTATTGCATCAATTTCGCAATTGATTCAACTCTAATCGCCTTTCGTACAGTGCTATTGGTTTTCATTCATACGTACTTACGGAGTATATGATTCTTTTTTTAGTTAAACAATTTCCTTTTATTCACTTTTTTTGGAGGTAGTATAAAATAGTCCATACGTATTGTATATAAAAAAATTGGTATGATGTATTAATAGGTCATATGTGTTTTATAGAAAATATATATTTTTAGTTTCTTAATTAAATCGAGTTTTTTCGGTCCGGGTCGGGCTTAAAATTTTAGAACCCGAATTAGGACCAAAGTTTATTTTTTCGGGTTCGGGTATTTTAACCCGAACCGGTGATTTTTAAAATAAAACCCAGACCAAGTCATATATCGGGTTGGGTCGGTTCGGTTATCGGGTTTTGGGTCGGTTTTTCCCACCCCTACTCATAAGATTGACTTGGATTTCTTATCAAAATAACCCCTCTTCACTTTTATGATAATCTCTTTAGAAGAGCAATAATGTTGAGATTATATCATTATATTGTTAAAATCTTAAGGAAAAAAATTAAGATTTTGTCCAAATCTTAATTTACGGCATTGCGCAATCCTTTCGGGCCGAAGTGAACAAAATTGTTGAAAATCTTATTTGAGCAATCCTTTCGGGGCGAAGTGAACAAAATTTCTACATCTATTTATATGCTTACCATTTTAATATAAGAAAATGAAAAACTAATAATTTCACTTTTTATCGATTTTCCTATAATAGTCTCATATAACTGTAGTCCGATAATAATCTCACATTTGCATTTCACCTTCTTTCGTCGGATCTTGTCCGATGACTTGTTATTTCAGTTTTTTTTTTATGTTTTTCTTTACAAATCATTAAACCACAAATCACACCTTGTACAAACGTTCTCACATATGATTTTTCATTTTTCCTCCTAAAAGTTTTCTCTTTCTTTTCTTTATCCTCACAATGCTTTTATTCCATTTTCCTCTTTATTTTCATTTATTTACCTTGTTATTGTTTATGTATTCCTTTATTCTTTTATCATAAGTGATTTATATAATATTTTTTTTACTGTTTTTTCCTTTTTTTTCTTCACCCCATTTATATGTTTTCTTCCTTTTTATGTATTCCTCTTCATCGTAGTCTCTTTTTATAATTTTATACGGCTACTTGTTTACATTTTCTTTGATTTTTCATTTCTTTTATTTCCTTCTTCCTTCTATTTTCCTATTTCTCCTTATATTACGGAGTAGAAGTCATTGTTTCTTTTCCTCCTCCCCTTTTCACCTCCATCTATTTACATTAGACCATTTGGACTTTGGAGTGGTGTGAGAGTCTAAATGTTAAAAATGGATTCCGTTCATATGAAAACAGTGTTTTGACTCCTATTTCTCTGCATTCCAGCACAGTCAATAAAATACACTCAGCGCATTTTTTTTACATATCACTTTATTAAAACATTAATTAATTATTACAAGTAATATTTTCCCTTTAATTTTTTCTGCGATTAATTATAAAATAAAAAAGACATATTTCGATATAAAAATAAATAAGTTTCATTATTTATTTTTTTACGTCTCTCGGTTAACAAAAAATGAACTTATTTCATGTAAAGTTAGATTATGAAATATTCACTTATTTGTGTTGGTTGCATGAATTAAAAATATGTGTTATATGATTTTTTAGGCTCAAGAAAACTTGAACAGTTAAAATTTTAAAAAAAATCCATTTTATATATTACATATTGGTGTCATATGAAAAATCATAAAAATTCATGAATTTTGATATATTTTTTGAAAAATTTGGAGGACAAATTAAAAAGTTACAAAAGATTAAAAGTTTTTGGGATTATAGTGACATCAGTATGACATCACGGTGACATCAGCGGAATGCATAACCTATGCACGAGGAAGCGGCCTACTTTTTCTTTTCTTTTCTTTTTCCTTTTCTTTTCCCCTGTCAATCCTCCCTCTATTTTTAGAACCCTCCATTCACTTACCCACTTTTACTACCCTCTATAACACACCACTAAATGAAATTAGGAGTCCAAAATTTCCATCTTTAACATTTTGGACTCCTAATACATCACCACTCCAAGTGGTCTTAGTCTTGAATCTGTTAGAAACTTCTGACATGTTGTTTTAGCATTATTATCTTTTCTTCTCTTTTCGACTAATCACACTTCCCTCTATCTCATTTCATGTAAAGAGTATATACATGCTTTTTCCTTTCTTCTTTCTTTCTTTTCAGCAATTCTCTTGTTTTCTCTTAACTTTCCTTCTTCGCTGGTTTTTTATTTGGAGATTTTTCATCATATCTAATGGAATTAATGTTGATCTCACTTAAAAAAACATGTTGATGCAGAAAAGAGAAATAAAAACTAGTGGTGGAATTAAGCTAAGAAAAAGAAAGAAGAAAAATAAGTGAAGTTAAAAAAGAAAGTAAAGTAAAAAATAGTAGGGTGAGAAAAGATCTTTTTATAAGAGAATTGATCTGAAAAATGACCTAGAAATGAAAATGAAATAATAAACGGGAAAAGGAAAAAGAAGGGGAAAAAATGAAAACATAAACATGAAAAAGACATAAAAATAAGAAGAAGGCCACAAAAAAGAGATCAAAATAGTCAAGAAGATAAAAATAAAGGGAGAAAACTTTAGGAAGAAAAAAGAAAAGGTATATGATACGTGGGACCATTTTGAGAAAATTTTTGAAATGTTGGATTTATGATTTAATGTTTTGCAAAGAAAAGGAAAAAACCTTAATATCATATTATCAATCGATAAGGGACCAATGAAAGAAGATGAGATGCAAATGTAGAATTATTATGAGATTACAGTTAGGTGGGACTTGGGTGGACCCGATCCGACGGTCCAGCCCGGTCCTAAACCGGACTAGGTCCGGAATTTCGGGTTTTGGGCCGGAGACCGAACTTATCCGCCCTAGAGCGGTTCATAATCCCGATTTACAATTATGGGGAATTGGGGATCAAATCGGGTGGTTCTAGTCCCGATTTCGGTCATGGCCTATATTTTTTTTGGTAAGGTTTCAAACCGAGGTAAAAAAAAATAGAACGGGAACTGGGTTAGAGACCAGACCAGACCAGCCGGGTACTCGGAAACAGTGGCGGATTTATGTTTTATATTTTTTGAGTTCAATTTATTCATACAATGAAACCTTCAAAGAACAATAAATAATTAAACAAGATCTATACATATATACTAGCAAGTTTTTCAAAATTTTAGGTGTTCATAAGCACACCTTTGAACAAAGTGGCTCCACCACTGCTCGGAAACGCCCAGACCCGAAACAAAGCAGGTCAGACCCGGGCTGGAGCAATTTTTTGGAATCGGGACCAGACCGACAAGGGTTCATTCCTAAGTAGGACTATTCTAGAAAGACGGGTAAAAGGTGTGATTATTAGTTTGCTTTTCCCTTTTAATATAACACATAAATGATACATTTATACGTGGTATTAGAGCCTATAAAACTCAAACGAACAATCAACCGGATAAAAACTTAAAACTGACAATACACTTTGAAACTGATAAGACTTCGAAAGGCATATATATTCAATCAATGGGAAATTTGAACCATGGTTCCTATTTGTTGCAGCAGGGAAGTTAGTTTTTTTTTATCTTAAAACTGTTCTTAAAAAATGCTTTACTCTTCAGAGATAACCATGTGTATAAAGGCCATCAGAAGTGGTTTGGTAATGATTAGCTATATAACCATGCGCACAAGTAGTTTGGGAGAGTGGTAAATGGGGCTTGCTAATGCCTACAAAAGTAAAAATAGGTCGTGAGTTTTTTTTTTTGGACAAAAATAGGTCGTGAGTTAAACATCCCAAAAAGTGTAAATGGTAATGAGCTTCAGGTCAGGCTTTCACACCAGAATAAGAGTCAAACTATACAAACACATCCCAATTCTTAAACCAAACCTGGAACTAGTCAGACCCAAAGTAGCAGGTACTTGACAGAGGCTCCCAGGAAAAATACAGGAGAACATGCAATGTAGTTACTAGTTATCAGTTCACCACACCCATTCACTGTATGCTAATGTTTTATACATATGCAGTAACACACTTGTAAGCTGGGCAGCAAACTAAGGACTTAGCACCAAACATTACCTTGGAATATTAAACAAAAAGACTCACCAGATTAGCAGGGTTTTCTAAATAAAGAACAATCGCCTTACACATGGAGAGGATGTCTTCTGTGAAGTCGTTCGGTTTTGACCATCCATAACGTGTTTTAAAATGAAATGGAGGGCCTCGTCACTTCGTCAGTCTGGTGAAAATCAACTGTGACACGTATTTCCTTTGAAATTCAACAGTGACACATATCCCAGATTGACAGTCTGGGAATCATTAAAATAGTGGTGACAATCTAAACATTAGCGGCTCTTTAGAAGAAGGGACAAAAATATTCCTTTATTTGCATCAAGTTCAAATCCATATCGCTCAATTGCAAAGTAAAGCAAAGTAACTGAAGAAAGAAACCAGTACGAAGCCATTGGCGTATGCAGAAGTGAGTCAATTACAAAAAGGTCTTGTTGTAGAAAATAAAGTGAAATAAAAATACAAGTTATACTGATGCAAGGCAGGAACCGAACTTGTACCGTTTATATGTCAAATACACCAAATGGACTCATTTGCCTGCACAACAAAGCACATCTGAATTTCAGCATTATTTTCATAACTTTAATTATGAAAGTTGTCTTAATGAATCTCTAATGGTCACAGTTCGGATTTCTACACCAAGTATTTACAGCATTTGTAACAATCAAGAATTATGATCCACTCATAGAGAAACTGAGATTTATAACAGGGACATGACAGGATTGACCGAAAGAAACGTGTCTCATGCAGCTATGGTTGAACTTACTAGAGCAGTGGAGCTGTATTTAAAGGTCCACAAAACCACTGAATGGCAGCACTTCCTTTTAGTATCGAGGTCAAATCATAAATTATGAAGATAATAAAGAGGGTCTGCAGAGGTTAGTTATGGAACTCTAACCTGCTCTTGTAGCATGGAAAGACCGAAGGATGTTTCTCTCCCAAAAGGGGAAGGAGACTCGCCTCATGTAATCCACATAATTAAAACAAATTCCTCAAATCAAATTTGTATGGGGAATTCAGAATGTTGGGAGTTCTCTTTGGGCTAAAAGGCTCTCCAAGAACTCCTTGAGAAGTAACAGATCATGGAACTAGAGGATTCAGAAATCCAACTTCTTCCTCGTTAAAAATATAGCAAAGGCCAAAGATGAACATTCAATAGGGTAGAGAGGTACTCAGGTGCTCAATCCCTACTTGAGTCATTTTTATTAAAGGAAAATTGAGATCCTACAAATAGAGTCGTAAGAAATCAAGGACATGGAAATAGTCAAATGGAGCAGTATGGTCTGGTACTCTGGGCTCCAGTGTGAGAGTAAAATATTAGATCTAGCATTTGTTTTAAGAGTTTATTAAGACCAACACTTTGGAATTATCCATCCTTTTTGTTTTACCCCAGTCATTTCCCAGGCGTTGTCCCCATATATCAATGGGTGGTGGACTGGTGGTGACGTGATCACCACCCAATGAGTATGTGTCACATAGGAACGTATTTTTTCTTTTCCAATTTTAATTTCCCTTGTTCTTTTATTCTGAAAAGAAATTAGAAAAGGAGGCATGTTTTAGATGTGTCTCTGTGTCACATCAAAGTGTCTGGTACATATTTATAACACCGATTTTGTGATACAAGTGCAAATTGTTTCAGTTACATTGAAAGGGAATAAGGTGTTCACAATGATTGATGAATAAGTTGTATCGTATCAAACAATTATCATATTGTTTTAGTTTGAGCTCAAATTTGAGCTTAGCAAGCTCCCAAATCAATTCCAAGCTGAATTTAAAGTTCAAATTTTGTTCAAGCCAAGCTCTAGCATAGTAGTATTCAGTTTGATATTTTTTTGCTATCAAAAGGTAAATTCTATTTATGTGAAAATTTGAAACCTTTGGTATAATTTTGTAGTTTTAAATATGATCATTAACAAATAGACCTCATAATCACTCATCAGCAAGGGATATGTGATTAGTATTTGCATCAAACCTCATTTCTTCTACATTCATATATGTTTGTCGAGTACTTGAGTGTCAAACATCTATTGAGTGTCAACAACTATTTGCATCAAGTTTGACTGGGCTCATTAACACCCCAAGATGGAGGTGTGGGACTCCTGGCTCTGACAGCCAGTGCATGCAACTTAGATCCAGATATCTCGAATCTAAGGGTATCTCGAATTTGACCTACTACTTAGATGGCTTTAACCTACTACTTAGATCCAGATATCTCGAATTTCTAAGATGTGAGCCTGTAAAAAGAGATTTTTACAGGGCTATATCTAAGAAAACTTTGCAAAAGTGTGATGGACTGATATGTTTTTGCAAACATGGTTAGAGTTAAGTCTTTTGCAAGCTGTAGAACGATTATTTGCAATGGTTGTTGGAAAGAAGCTTCTGTTATATGTGTGTACTAATATTCTGCATGAAAATGAAATAACAATTAAATAATGGAAAAATAACTTTAAATAATACCAACTATCATCCATGAACCAATAATAATACAAACTTCGAAAATGACTTTTAATAATATCAACTAATTGAATGTCAAACAAAAATGATATGGAGTCATTTTTTGACAAAAAGCCCAATCATTGAAGACATCAAAAGCTAATGACAATCCATCAAATAAATGATATTTGGAAATATATTCACTAATTAGATATTTTCATACAAGCTTTTGATGACTTAAATGGTTGAATTTTTAGTAAAAAAATGCTCTATATCACTTTTTATCTATATTTATATAGTTGGTATTATTTAAACTTATTTTCAAAGTACGTATTATTCTTGGTTCACGGAAGATAGTTTGTATTATTTAAAGTAATTTTCCCTTAAATAATTAAGGAAAAACGTAAGATAACTTGTAACCGAGCCCAACTTAAGCATTGTTTCGTTAAGACGTTTTTTCCCGACACACGTAGCCAACGCCTCCCATGATAGAACAGTTCTTTGCTCCCAACGGGATTCCGGCAAACTCAAAGATGCAAAGAAGGAAGAGAATATGGAGGATTGTGTGTTGATATTAGATTTATCAATACATAGCAAAAAAATAATCTATAGTCTTTAGCCATGCGGAGTTGACCGGTCAAAGACCCGCACCCGACCCAGCCGGACAGCACCGCGCTCGTGCAGAATTAATTCCACGCTCATCGTATACGGGTCTCACCGCATAACAAAACTTCGGTGCCCCAAGACCCAACCCAATAGCTAAGCAAAGCTTATACAAAGGCACTACCTTAACTCTCCATTTTCGGCGTGGGACAAAGTCCTTTCCGAAACTGATTTTAGGCAAGTTCGGGGAACAATTTCTCCTTCATTTATAAATGGTTTTGAACACTTCAGTATATGGTTGCATTCACTTTTCAGAGTACTATAGTTGTGGATCCTTTATTTATTTTAGCTCGAAGGTGATCATTATATTATTAAAGTAAAACCATTTTTCCAACAGCTTCATGGTGCTAAAACTCAAGGTGTTTTTCTAGACTATAACAATTAATCATCCTGAAAGTTTAATACTACCTCCGTCCCACTAAGATTGGGACAATAGAAGGTGGCACGACTATTAAGAAAAGCGGGTTTGTGTGGTTGATATTAAATTGATAAAGTAAGAATAAAGTAAGAATGGTTTAGAGCCACACAAAGTTTACCAAATTTGGTATGGGACAATCTTAGCGGGACGGAGGGAGTATGTAGCAAGGTGTTTTAAAGTGAATAGGATTATAGGAATGTGTATGTGTTGAATGCCTTTGAGTCTATCAACTAAAATTTTGAGAGACTTTGCAATAAGGAATCTTAGATTCAGTCATTAGTCACAAGCTCAAGAAGTTGTGAAATAAACTAATGTATTCACTCATGTAACAGTTGATTTATTTTTTATATTCCTTTTTAAGTATAAATGACTACTACTTAATTGCATAAAGTTGATTACTTGTTGATCTAATTTAACTAAAAATAAGTACTTGGCGGTTTATTCAATGTGAAGGCACTGGTTGGGGAAAAAATGACTACATGCTTTGATTCTTGTAAAGTAAAACAACAAATTATCAGAGAACTGAGACCAACCATTGGTCCAATTAGTTTAGATGAGGTGGACGCAAATGAGCATTTGTCTCACATAGAGGAGGATGCAAATGAAGAATTAGTGTTAAATGATCCAGTTGACTCAACTTGGGGTGAAATCAAAAGGTTTGGGCCGTAGAAGAGATGTCATATTGGTAAATAATGCTTGTAAAAATTTAAAGGAGAAGATTCAAAAAATGAAAAAAAAAAAAACTTATAAATCAAAATGAAGGTTCATGCACAAAGAAAAAAGAAAAGGAAAAAGGAAGAAAAAGAAAAGGAAAAGAATTCTGATATTGGGAAAGAAAATGATGATGCAATGTCTTCCACCTAAGAAAGAAAAAGCAACTTACCTCCTAGAGCAGGTCATCTTCCGGTGAACTGGCTGTTTTCTAAAGTACACACGGGTATGTGACACTTTGTTTAGTAGTTAGTACATGAGTTAATTTAATGGATTGCTAAAATATGAAGGCTTATATGACCCTTTTCCCTTTTTAATACTGAGAACTTTGATTTGATGCTTGCCCATCCACATTACTTTTTAGTAAAAAGCGACAATAAGTTTTGCAATTTAAATTTAAACCAATTTAGTGCTACGACTCTATGTTGCTTTGGTGCACATAACAATTAAAAATTGTATCCATGGAGGGCTCCTCCTCTAGTTTGATTCCATGATGACTGCTGCCTCATCATAATCCAGGCAAAGAGTTATCATAGTGGATGGCAAAATTACCTCCTGCCATAGCCTGCTATTTTTTTTATCAAAAAATTCATATGGCGGCCAGCTTATATTTCTGCCGCCAACATGGCCGCCATCTGACAACATTGCAGCACTGCATACAAAGAGGAGGAATCCAATCATCTAGGTCATTCAAAACGACAGCCTTGAGTGAGTTGAGTCCATGACTCTTGAAGTCAAGAATTTGATGGCTGCTTCTCCCTCATCTACTGGAAGGACAGACCAATGGTACTTGCATAGTTTAAACAAAGAGAGGATGCCAACCATGGATGTCTCTTCTTTCCATGTCAATGATGATGTGGTTCAATGCAAGTTACCAGTAAATGGTGGTAAAATTATTGGCCTCGCTTGAATATTTGCATGATTTACAAAAATATAATGGTTTAGTTAAAACCTTATTTAGTTTCAACATCTAATAGCACTTAAGCTAAAGGTACCTCTCCGACCCTTGTCTGAGAAAAAACGTACGACTGAAGGTACAATTCACTAGAAATGTCGAAATAAGAAAGCTTTAGGTTAAGAATTCACATTAACCGCCAATTACTATTATTCAACTTTCCAAGATTTTTTGTGACATTCGGTACAAGATTAAGTATGCTAATATAAGCTTTAGCTTAGGAGTGTATTTGTTATACACCGGAAAGGATATTACAAAGGTATTATAACTTTATCATAATCTAGCTCAAACCAACTAATAGTTTTAGGTATAGCTTCCTACGGTGACCATCATACTTATACCTAAGCAGTTACACCAAATTGGTTTATACGGAGTAATATTTAACAGATATATCACACATTATATTTCACAAGTATTCCAATTATTCAATTTCTCTTCATAGTTCGTAAAAGGAAATTTTGTGTGTTGAATTTCTAATCATGGATTAACATCACCTTATCCTGGTCTTAATGATAAGAGAGTGAACTTTGCTCAACGATACCTGACACCAATTGAGAGAATAGCCAAATTCATTGCGACTCGGCCTTAGGACCTGAAATTCAAAAATCAAGCTCGAATGAAAATAAATCATGCGGGAATCCCGAATATCGGAAACCAGGAAGTTTGAGAACACAGAATATACCATGGAGAGATGGGGGGCGGTGGTCCTTGCCCCAGCCGACGCCACGAGTGGCGTCGAGGTACTGCTGGACGAGGTGGCGGCACTTCTGGAGGTGGTTGACACCCTCGATCCGGTAGCACCAGCGCACCTTCTCGCGGAGGATCTTGGCCTTCTCGATGTCGACCCACTTCTCCCGCACCAGATGCTCCCTCATCTCTAGCATAGCAACCGGGTCCTTATATGGGTTCTCCGGGTCGAAGTCATCCGGAGCTCCCTCATCGAACACCACACCCTTTTTCCTCCCCATTCTCAATCCCTCTCTCTTGCCTCTCTCGCCCCCTCTGTCTATGGGAGTGTGGAGTTTTTAGAAATGTGAACACTGCAGGGCTTGAGCTTGTTGGAGACTTTGAGCTATGAATTTCGTGGCAACTCGTGCACCTAATTAGGCAGAGCAGTTTGTAAACTATGTTTACTTCAAAATTTTAAAATAATGTACATTTAATATTAAAATGTCAAAAATAATTCTATACATATATAGACACACAAATATTCATTAATACAAGTATATACTCCCCCGTCCCGCTGTGATTGTCCCATTTTATCATTTCGGTCCGTCCCACTAAGATTGTCTCGTACCTTGTTTGGTAAAATTTGTGTGGCTCTAAATCATTCCTACTTTATTCTTACTTTATCAATTCAATATCAACCACGTAAGCTCACTTTTATTAACAATTGTGCCACCGTCTCTTGCCCCAAACTTAGGGGGATAGAGGTAGTAATATAATACGGAGTATGTGGAGAGCTATACCCCTACCACGCCCTATACCATGTACTACCACCCCTACCCCACCCTCAATTCCACACCCTTGACCCCTACCCATATCCCTTACCACGACCTTATCCTCTACCCCTACTCCCCCCTACCTTCATACCTATACCCCTAACACCTACCCTACTTGTAGGGGTGGGGTCGACGTAAGGTCAAGTGGTATGGGGTAAAGGGGTAGGGCCGGGATAGGGTAAAGGGGGTACGAATTGAGGGTGGAGTAAGTGTTCAGGGGTAGGGATGTAGGGGTGGGGTCGAGGTAAGGGAAGGTGGTAAGGGGTCGGGCCATGGGGTAGGGAAGGGGTTACGGGAGGAGGGGTGGGGTGGGATTAAGGGGTTACGGGGGGGTTGGGTAGGGTGGTAAGGGCTAGAGGTCGAGGTGGGGCCATGGTAGGGGCATGTGGTAGGGGGTTAAAGGGGTAGGGTCAGGGTAGGGTAAGGGGTTACAGGTGGGGGTGAGGTAGGGTGATAGGGGCTAGAGGGTAGGGGGGTAAGGGGTTGGGGGATCGAGGTGGGGCCGAGGTAAGGGTATGAGGGGTTGGGTGGGGGTGGGGGTAGGGTGGCGTAGGGGTGGGGTCGGGGGTGGTGCCGAGGTAAGGACATGTGGTAGGGGGGTCGAGTGGGGTAATGGTCGGGGGTAGGGGTTAGGGGTAAGGGCAAATGGTAAGTGTAAGCGTAAATTCGGAAACTGGAAAGGCTTAAAGTGCCGCTTAATTATTACATGAGGGTGGTATGCTTACTAAGCGGCACTTTAAGCACCCTTTCGGTTAGTAAGCAGCTTGCGTGTTTACTTCACATGTCTTACTAACCTAACTGTGACTTTAGCAGCGAAGTAAACACCTCCTTAGTAAAGTCATGTATTTACATAAGGCGTTATACAAGGACAATAAGGCGTTATATAACTCCATGAAATTCGGCTAACTCATGTTTAAAATCCCGTAACTACTCATATTTGGGGAATAAAAATATAGGACAAATTCCCTATTCAAATGATTAAATCAAAGGTTATTATAATTGACTCAGAGTATAGAATTGCCCTTCAAATCAACCAATAGTGGTAGTTTATGAGGGGGACGAGTCATTGATAGTGTCACAGACAATTTCAGGGGGAAACAGTAACATTTGAGTAAAACATATTTACAATTGAAAGAGTGTTCAATAATAATTAAACAACAATATATCATGTTGTAGCAACTACTGTTGAAAATTTGAGCACAAATCACTCATAAACAAACTTGACAGGATAGCAAGAATTATAGACACACTAGGGAATGAATCACCGCCCGCTCATACGAGCTCCAAACAACTTCTTAGACATTTTTTACAATTATAAGAATAAAAAATAGCAATTCGGGAAGATGAGTCAAAGGGGGCGGGTAGGATTTTTTTTTGCGGCCCATGCTCTCAACAATGCGGCAAAAACTTAAATGTGAGAATCACGGGGAAAAAAACTTGTTGAAGTTTAGTCTCGTAGATCCGAAAGCTCAACATACGCTTTGGATATTTAAGGATGTTTGTTGTGGTTAAAAGGTGTATAAAACATTAAAAAAAGTGACATATCAATGAACTCGAGAGCTAGCTTGTATTACGTAATTCTGTGATTACACTGAAACTACCCGAACGGTCTGTCGGTGTGAGTTCAAATACAAGAACAAGAGAGATGATTCTATTTCTAAGCTCTGAGTATGAAAATGCTAACCCTTTATAATGCATTAAATGCTGATATTTATACTAAGAGGGAGTAGATGAGATGGACATGTGGCCAATCTCAGTTGGTTATTGCCTTTGCCACCTCTGTGCCCATGCTCCTACTTGTTCTCGCCATACTTCACCATTAAATGCGTCTGCCACCTGCTGATCTCTCGTTTGGGACCCCGTTCGGGGTGCAGGCTCTCTTAAGATAAGGTTTAGATGACAGTGCTTTATGAATTACCCCTAATTAAACGAGAAGTGCCGAATGCCGGTCGGGGACCGCGGCCGGGGTGTTCGGGATTGCTTTGGGCCCTATGTTCCCTCTGGGTCTCTCTCTACTTTGGGGCGGATATATTGGGCCTGGATCCAATATCCCAACAAACCTTCATAAAAGTTAATAATAATAATATTATTTTAGTAAATAGAATTTACATGTATTTAGAAACTACATTAAAGGTTTTATAGAATCGAAAAAACAATCAAATTTGATAAAAGTTAGATATACAAAAAAAATTAAGAACAATTTAGGTTAACTAGAAATTAGTGGAAAGGAACATTTGTCACCAATAAAGGTAGTATCAATTATGGTGTGCAATTTTGTGTACATCTTTGACACATTATTCTCCAACATTATATATAAAGACCTTTTTTAGAAAAATTGTCACTCATTTAACTCTAAGGTCATGCATTTCTCGGTCTATGACCTCGTAGCTTTTTTTTTTCAAATTTGATACGTGAATAGATGTCTGGTCTTTTAGTGCTATTATTATTATTATTGTTATTGTTATTGTTATAGTCATTGTTATTGTTATTGTTATTATTATTTCCGGCGGTACCCTCAACGTAGATTGAACAATTTCTCTTATTATCTTTTCCGTTATATATGGCTATATGCTGCTTAGCATTACACACTCCTACATATTAGTCATCTGGCCAAAAAACATTACGTAGGAGTTATCCATTTATGTTAACCGTTGCATTAATTTTTTTTATATTTTTCGGCACCTTAATTTCTTGATTCCCCTTACTCTATTTCCAACCTTATTATATATTGTTGGGCTGCGAGGAAGTCATGCCAGCAGCCCGGTGCAATCGAAACGGGACGCTTTACCTTCATATCTTAGTCAAATAATTTGCAGCCCCATCATATGAGTCACGTCCTTCTGGAAGACTGAATAAAATAAGAATTCTTTCTACACGAGAACATGTTCTGATAAAAATGTACTTAATGTCACGCCCCGGCCTGGCCGAACGCGCTAACAACCGCCGCATAATCCGATTAAGGCAACCGCAGTTCACCCTACTCGAACCATGCAAGGCGTACATGAATACCATTCACACTAGTACATCCATAAACAATCATAAATAAAGCATTTCAAATATACGCAGCGGAATACAAATACCTTTAAAAAATAAAAGGCCACACAGGGCGAACATGAGCACGCAGGCTCCCAAATCATTTATAATTTAAAAATAGTCCATGAGCATTATTTTATTTATATCGAAATAGAACTGGAAGAAGCACGAACCACGTCTTCTCTCCATGGATCACCCGAAGCAACGGGAACAGGAAGCAAGCTCTAGCTTCTACCTGAAACTGTGAGGTGGCCTCCCCCGTGAAGGGGAGGTCAGTACTTGGAAGCATTTGACAAGTACAATGACAACTATACTGAATATAATTCATGTTTCAAACACAAGACCCTCAAAATAGGGTGATACTATATTATGGGCATAACCTACAGCTACCCCATTTCAAATCACTTGTATAGAATATATATACCAAGTCAAATAGCCGACCCGTAGGTCCATTTGTATTTCAAACAATTCCCCTTGTATAGCCCTTGGCCTATTCTTGCATATCAGGGGCGTAGCCAGGACACTGGGCTAGACTGGGCCGGTACAAAGAATATTATTGGGGGAAAAATTACACGAAATTTTTTACACTAAAAATATTGACATTTTTCAAATTTGGGGTGGGCCAGGGCCTAGCCTGGGCACCCCCTAGCTCCGCCCCTGTTGCATATAACAATCTCGAGAGGTTACCCCACCCCTAGTCTAAACCCAACTCCATCGAGAGGGTTACACAATTTATCATTTGTACTCGTCCACGTTGGACTTACCCACCCTACGGGTGTATTCATTCATTTTGGGCTTACACCCCAGCATAATATCTTTGATTCATTTAGGGCTTACACACCCCGTATATTCTTAGTTTGTGTAGGGCTTACACACCCCGTATAATACTTTACTCATTTAGGGCTTACACACCCCGCGTAATACTTTACTCATTTAGGGCTTACACACCCCGCGTAATACTTTACTCATTTAGGGCTTACACACCCCGCGTAATACTTTATCATGTAGGGCTTACACACCCCGCGTAATACTTTATCATGTAGGGCTTACACACCCCGTATAATACTTTATTCATTAGGGCTTACACACCCCGCGTAATACTTTATTCGTGTAGGGATTACACACCCCGCGTAATATCCTTTATCTCGTTAGGGCTTACACACCCCGTATATATCCCCGTATACTCATTGTACACGAGTTATCATAATCTATCAACCTCGGGCTAGTCTTCATCAAGACTCCCCGGGCTGCCTTCATATAGTCTAGGTAGACTCCACCATTTCCTTTGAGTGTGACCATAGTCCATCACTCATTCTAAGTTCATGCATATCTAATTCAATACTATAGATAGCACATACAATTAATCACTACGGATTCATATCACTTTGATCATGTCAATAACTCAAGTATTCCTTACTTCACATTTAATCATTTTGCCTATCCACATAGGTATCCATATATCCCTTTTAAGATCTTATGGAATCACACATTTATCAACATTTGTCTATATCATGCTAATCCTCTATATCAATTCAATAATTAATATATTTCAAGGATTTCTCCCCTCATACATAATGCCTTTGCTTATTCACCTTAGTAATATCATGTATCAATTTGTATGACCACATAGCAACACATTTATTCACATTGGAGTATATCATTTAATTCCATCAAAATCATAATTTGATTACTTAGGTAATCTCATGCTCAACTCACGAGTTATAGACAATATAGTCAGACATCCTCACCTTAAATAAGTCCAGCAAGGTTGCCTATTGAAGCCCCGTCGTTAAACCTTCGATCGGGAATGATCTGAATCCATCTTGGCTGGCAGAGGACAAAAGCCGCCCGGCTTTTGCAAAAGCTGCCCGGCTTTTGCAAAAGCTGCCCGGCTTTCGGGTTCTGCTGCACGAAAACAGCACCTAGAAGTGGCGGTTTCCGGCGATTTCGATTCCTATCGATTCCACAACTCTTCTAAGTTAATTACCAACACTTTATATCATATTTCTACACTTTTAAACGTGTAGAACATCCTCATTAATCCCACATATGATTTCTTAAAAATCATATTCACAAAACGAAGTAAATAACTAGTTTGAACGGGATTAGCATTCGGTTACCTAGAATCGAGCTTTCTTCTTCCCGGAATCCCCCTCTTTCTTCCTCCTTGATCAAGGAATGTAACACCCCACTCGGATGCGACCCCGCCGACCCGAGCGGTGTGTCACGAGGCGGAAATCGAAACAGATTTAATTAAAAATTTCATCAGGTTAGGCCACATTTAACAGATTTACGACATACTTTTATTATTGAGTAATTGGAACTTACTATCCCAAAAACAGTAAAAATTTATTGAACAGGCATAACGTCAAAATTTACAAAATTCGTTAAACTGCAGCGGAAGGTTCTTACAAAACATCAACATAAAGTTTATTTTAATACACATCCCATACTTTAAAGGACCCCAAAACACCCCATATGCATATGAATTCTATGCCTCCCTTCATCCCGATGCTTCAAGTTGATCTTGGACTTGACCTACGGGTAGGAAAAACAACAAACAACTACCCGCTCAGCAATGTGCTGAGTGGTACGGTGATAACAAATATAACGTATTGAAACATATAGCAAATCCAGCATAATTAGCATGTGATCAAGCGAACATATAAACATACCTGACTGGACTGGATATACATTTCAGTTTATTCATATACATATAGAACAAGTTCAGATATCCGATTATCAGATAATTTATGTTGTAAAAATGTATCATTAATCAGACAGATTAATTTACTTAGCCTTTAACTCAAGAAACTGGACCTAGACAGCGGAATACTAACGGTAAGGAATACAGTCTCGAGTCTGTACCCACATTACCCAGAAAGGATATGGAAACGTAATCGCCGGAGCTACACGTACCAATCCCTGACAGAAGCTAGCTGAACAGAAAGGACGAGATCACCGAAGAGACCTGATCCTTAACAGAAGAGTAATCGTGTTCTAAAAAGATTTCAGGAGTGTACGAAGTACACTAACAGGAGAACACTAATTCCTCTAAAACAGAATTTCAGGAGTGTACGGAGTACACTAAACAGAACAGAAGTATTCTCGTCAGAGTGCCAGACCAAGAGTAAGGCTTTTTTAGAAAATATAAACTTTAATTTATTTAATCACCAATACTTACGTATGGTGTTTGAATCTTAACATAGCAAATAACATATAAGCTACGTATGTAGTACTTATTAATGCATGTGGGTTTGATAGAATTTAGCCTTTTATTTATCTGTACATATATCTCGGTCCAACTAGTTAATTACGTTCATGCATCTTATATTTTATTTAGTTTAGTTTGCTAAAGTAATCATAATAACTCTCTGCATTTAGATGATATAATATTGAATAATACATACAAGTATGAAGAAGTATATATCCACGTAGTATATATGTGAGTGGCAGTTATAAATATATACTTTACTACTCATACGTAAACATGTTTTTAGTTATGCATTTGTATATACTTTATAGACTTTAAGGTATTCTTTAATATATATATATAGATAAACGGAAGCAGGTTTATAAAGTATACTTGTATATATGTACTCCTACGTAAGTGTAATATCAGGGAAAACACAAAATTCGAGTAGCTACCTATCATGATGCCGTAACGCTTTATCTGATATTTTCAAACAATAGTCAATTCATTATTCAGCACATATATATAAAGGTGAAATGGATTAGCAAATACATACACTATAGGATATAAATATCAAATATCCCAGTAGTATCCCACGTAACCCAATTGGAAACGGGGACGACGGCCGGATGGAAACACATTACAACGGTAAACTAACAGGCTGAAAACGTACTAACCTTGCTGGTGAAACTTTTAAAGATGATATAAGCTATGGGTTGCGTTCTACACGTACTGCGCTAACCGTCCTTGTTCTTCCTGCCTAGCTTAGTAGGTAACGTATAGTAGCTATTTGTTGTATTTTATTGGCCAAGGAACTTAGGTAGGACCATATGGAAAGAGAATTAAGGTTGCATATTTATAGTGAAAATCTTTAGACCGCCAATATCATTTCTTTTGCATGATTATTCTGCCAGATGGAGTCCTTCATGCATATGAGGACATTCCTTATTACTAAGATTTATCCTACGGAGACCAAGTGGCTTATGACATGGATAGTTACTTGCTGCATCACCATATTCTATGAGATACTAGTTCATCGCATAAGTAAATCAAAATTTTAATTTAATTATATGAGACTTTATCCTATATTGAAGTAAATAGTGGAAGTAAATTTTACTCCTTGTCACTATGATAGAATGTCTTATTAGAACCAAGTGTCCAGGTGATGGTGCATGAGTCTTGCTGCGTCACTACTCCACATTATGTATTTTGGTTTTATCATCTATTAGTTATTTAATAAGATTCTCCTAATTAGTTAAATTTCATAAAGTGAAAGAAATTATCATCGCTACTTGTTTGTTTCATCCCATAGCGTTCCATAAACGTAATAATTTTCTTATTTACGTATCAATATAAAATCCCATAATTTAAATTTTGTGATAAAAACTGTTAAAGATTTATCTAAAATAACTATGATAAAGAAAACGTGTCAAAAATAAAATATATCCATTTTTATTTACTTATTAACTTTATAAATTTATTCATATCTAACTTAACAACTAGACTGGATTTTGGGGCGTTACATTTCTCCCCCCCTTAAAAGGATTTCGTCCTCGAAATTACCTTAGCCAATGTTGCTGAATAGATGTGGATACTGAGCTAGCATCGCTTCTTCTGTTTCCCAAGTCGCTTCTTCTGTGGTGTGATTTCTCCAGAGGACTTTGACTAAAGGAACATTTTTGTTTCGTAACACTTTCTCATCACGGGCGAGTATCTGTACTGGTTCTTCTTCATATGTCAAATCTTTATCAATCTCCACAGTTCCAGGTGTTAGTACGTGTGAAGGATCTGATCTGTACTTTCTTAGCATGGATACATGAAATACATCATGTATTTGACTTAGTTCGGGTGGTAATGCTAGTCGATAGGCTACAGGACCAATACGCTCAGTGATTTCATAAGGTCCAATAAACCTTGGACTTAACTTACCCTTTTTACCGAAACGAAGTACTTTCTTCCAAGGAGATACTTTTAGAAAAACTTTCTCTCCCATGTCATACTCGATATCACGACGCTTGAGATCTGCATATGACTTTTGTCTATCAGATGCTGTTTTGAGTCGTTCTTGAATCAATTTGATCTTCTCCTCCGTTTCTTGAATTATATCAGGCCCAATAATTTTTCTCTCGCTTAACTCTGTCCAACAGACTGGAGTTCTGCACTTGCGACCATAGAGAGCTTCATATGGTGTCATTTGGATAGTAGCCTGATAGCTGTTGTTGTATGCAAACTCCATAAGAGGTAGATATTTCTCCCAACTTCCTTTGAATTCAATAGCACATCCTCACATCATATCTTCAAGAATTTGAATAACTCTTTCAGATTGACCATCTGTTTGAGGATGAAAAGCTGTGCTGAAGTTTACTTTTGTACCAAGTGCTTTTTGTAAACTTCCCCAAAACTGAGAAGTAAATCTTGGATCTCTATCGGACACGATAGACAGTGGTACCCCGTGTAGTCGAACAATTTCTTGAATGTAGAGTTCTGCCAACTTATTCAAAGAGAAATCTCTTCGAATGGGAATAAAATGTGCAGATTTGGTAAGTCGATCAACAATTACCCAAACCGAGTCGTTCTTCTTGGGTGTTAATGGTAGACCTATCACAAAATCCATGGTTATGCGATCCCATTTCCATTCTGGTATAGTGATGGGTTGTAACAATCCAGATGGAACCTGGTGTTCGGCTTTTACCTGTTGACAAGTAAGACACTTTGAAGTATACTTGGTGATATCACGTTTCATACGTGACCACCAATATAGGTTCTTCAAGTCTTTGAACATTTTGTTGCTGCCTGGGTGCATAGAGTATTTTGTTTCATGTGCCTCACAAAGTATTCTTTGTTTAATCTCTCCTTCCGGAACAATTAAACGTCCTCGAAAGTACAATCCACCATTATCTTGTTTAGTGAAATCTGGTCTCTCCCCCTTAGAAACTGACTCTGCTATTTGAAGGCATCGATCATCAGATTTCTGAGCTGCTATGATTTCTTCTTGAAGTGAAGGTTTGAGATGTAATTCAGCTACAGTTTTCCGGCTTAAAGCATCTGCCACGACGTTTGCTTTTCCCGGGTGATAATCGATTACACAATCGTAATCCTTGATTAACTCTAACCAACGCCTTTGTCTCAAATTTAGCTCTTTCTGGGTGGGAAGATATTTCAGACTTTTGTGGTCGGTAAAGATATAACATCTTTCTCCATAAAGATAATGCCGCCAAATTTTTAGAGCGAAGACAATGGCTGCTAGCTCCAGATCGTGTGTGGGATAGTTCTTTTCGTGCTCTTTGAGTTGTCTTGAAGCATATGCAATTACCTTTCCTTCTTGCATTAGTACACATCCCAATCCATTATGAGAGGCATCACTATACACAGTGAAGTCTTTACCGGATACAGGTTGGACAAGTACTGGAGCTTCAGTGAGAACTTTCTTTAGTTTATCAAAACTCTCTTGACAAGATGGTGTCCATTCAAAACGTGTATTCTTTTTCAGAAGTTTATGAAGGGGTGAAGCTATCAAGGAAAAGCCTTTAACAAACCGACGATAGTAACCAGCTAATCCCAGAAAACTTCGAACCTCTGACACATTTCGAGGCGGTTTCCAGTTTGTAATGGCTTGTACTTTGGTGGGATCCACGCTTATACCATTTGCTGAAATGACATGACCCAAGAAAATTACTTTATCAAGCCAAAATTCACACTTTGAAAACTTAGCATAGAGTTCATGTTTCTTTAATGTTTTCAGCACAATCTTGAGATGTTCCTTGTGTTCCTCCTCGGACTTTGAATAGATCAAGACGTCATCAATAAAGACAACAACGAATTGGTCAAGGAATGGTTTGAAAACTCTATTCATCAAGTCCATAAAAGCGGCCGGAGCATTGGTTAGCCCGAAAGGCATGACCAAAAATTCATAATGACCGTATCTGGTTCGAAATGCAGTCTTGGATACATCCTCCCTTTTTACAGGTAGTTGATGATATCCCGATCGAAGATCAATCTTTGAAAATACTCGTGCTCCTCTTAGTTGATCAAAAAGATCATCAATTCTCGGCAACGGGTAACGATTTTTCACCGTTACTTTGTTCAATTGTCGATAATCAATGCAAAGTCTCATAGAGCCATCTTTTTTCTTCACAAATAGAACCGGTGCACCCCATGGAGACACACTAGGTTGGATAAATCCCTTATCTAAGAGATCTTGAAGTTGTGCCTTTAACTCTTTCATCTCGGCAGGAGCCATTCGATATGGAGTTGCTGAAATGGGTGTTGTACCAGGTACTAATTCAATGGAAAATTCCACTTCTCGAGACGGTGGTAGTCCCGGTAACTCTTCAGGGAAGACATCAGGAAAATTTCGAACGATAGGGATATCATTCACTGTCAGAGCTTCTTTCTTCGTGTCCCAAACATATGCTAGATATGCTTGACATCTCTTACGCATCAGCCTTTTCGCGTGCATCATAGAAATAAGTTGAGGTGGTTTTGGAAATAATTCTCCAGGTACAAGAATAGTATCACCATGTTCAGTTTGAAGTAGTAACGTTTTGTCTTGACAATTCACTACAGCTTTATGCTTAGAAAGCCAATCCATACCAAGAATTACATCAAATTCTCGATATGGTAATTCAATAAGATCCGCTTTGAATTGTTTCCCTTGAACCTCTAAAGGACATTGTCGAAATACTTCATTAACAATGATACTTTTCCCTAAAGGCGTGGATACCTCCATTTGAAAGTCTAGATGCTCTTTTGGATGTTCATTTAAACAAGATGGACGAACACATATATAGGAATGTGTGGAACCAGGATCAATCAATGCAGATATATCAGTGTTGAAAAGGGTGAACATACCAATAATGACGTCATTTTCGGGTTGCTCTTCCCTGGCTTGCATGGCGTAAGTCCGAGCTTGAGGACGACCTTGCGTAGGCCTGTTTACTGTTTCAGAGTTGTTTCTAGCATTACCCTGGGTACGAGTTTGTTGGCTCCTCTGTGGGGGCTGAGTAAGACGAACTGGTGCTGAAGAGGCATCACCTGTAACAAGCAATGGGCATTCTCGGAGCATGTGCCCCATTTGACCACAACGGAAACAAGCCCCGGATGCTCTTCTACATTCACCGAGATGGTGTTTACCGCAAAAGGAGCATAGCGGGACACTTTTAACCTGTGAGACTGGTGGTCGAGATTTGTTGCTACCAGATACGGACATGGCACGAGATGGTTCATTAAATCGGGACCAGTGACTCTGAGATTTGCCCTTCGCACTTTCATGTTTCTTTCCCGTCGAGTTCTTGGTCGGTGCTGAGTGTGAAAATGTTCCCTTACTAGTCTTTCTTCTACGCCACCCCTCAAAGCTTTGAGCGGCATCAATAAGCTGTGTGAAGCTGCTGTGGCGTAAGGTAACCACTTGGCCAGCAATTTCTTCGTTGAGCCCATATTCAAACTTCCGACACTTGTCAGCTTCCTCTCGTACCATATCTGCAGCGTACTTGCTTAAACGAAGAAATTCATACGCATACTCCGCCACTGTCATGGATCCTTGTATCAGATCCATAAATTGCCGTTTTCGTTCCTCTTGGTACCAGGCTGGAACAAATTGATCTATAAAACGTGCTTGGAAGTAGTCCCACGTCACGGGTCTTGGTAGGTCAGGTCTGAGGAGAACTGATTTCCACCAATCGTAGGCTCCATGTTGCAGCAAGCTGATTGCATGTCGTGGGCGATCGGTTATTGGCACTTGGAGATCTTCTAACACTCGAGCAGTTTGCTCGAGCCAAAATTCGGCAACTTCCGGTGTATCTCCCCTTTTTCCGAAGAAAATAGAGGCGCCATTCTTTTTTAGCTTCTCGATTGTGATGGATTCTCGTGAATCTCCATTTGGAACCGCGTTTTGTACTAACCGCTGGAAAAACCCGGCCATTTGTTGCATAAATGGATCCGGCTGCTGATTTTCTTCATGCTGCCCGCTTACGTTCGCGGATCCGTGTACGGAGTGTTCACTAGGGTCTTCAGAAGACATTGCTAAACCTAACTGTTTTAAAAATAAATAATAGCTTAATTATCTATGGCACTTACCAGATATTGGGATGAGAGGCGGCTTTCTAATATGCAATGCAAATTATAAAAATATACCCATTTACCCCAGGTTTAAAAGAATCATTTGAAAACCATTGGCTCTGATACCAAAATGTAACACCCCACTCGGATGCGACCCCGCCGACCCGAGCGGTGTGTCACGAGGCGGAAATCGAAACAGATTTAATTAAAAATTTCATCAGGTTAGGCCACATTTAACAGATTTACGACATACTTTTATTATTGAGTAATTGGAACTTACTATCCCAAAAACAGTAAAAATTTATTGAACAGGCATAACGTCAAAATTTACAAAATTCGTTAAACTGCAGCGGAAGGTTCTTACAAAACATCAACATAAAGTTTATTTTAATACACATCCCATACTTTAAAGGACCCCAAAACACCCCATATGCATATGAATTCTATGCCTCCCTTCATCCCGATGCTTCAAGTTGATCTTGGACTTGACCTACGGGTAGGAAAAACAACAAACAACTACCCGCTCAGCAATGTGCTGAGTGGTACGGTGATAACAAATATAACGTATTGAAACATATAGCAAATCCAGCATAATTAGCATGTGATCAAGCGAACATATAAACATACCTGACTGGACTGGATATACATTTCAGTTTATTCATATACATATAGAACAAGTTCAGATATCCGATTATCAGATAATTTATGTTGTAAAAATGTATCATTAATCAGACAGATTAATTTACTTAGCCTTTAACTCAAGAAACTGGACCTAGACAGCGGAATACTAACGGTAAGGAATACAGTCTCGAGTCTGTACCCACATTACCCAGAAAGGATATGGAAACGTAATCGCCGGAGCTACACGTACCAATCCCTGACAGAAGCTAGCTGAACAGAAAGGACGAGATCACCGAAGAGACCTGATCCTTAACAGAAGAGTAATCGTGTTCTAAAAAGATTTCAGGAGTGTACGAAGTACACTAACAGGAGAACACTAATTCCTCTAAAACAGAATTTCAGGAGTGTACGGAGTACACTAAACAGAACAGAAGTATTCTCGTCAGAGTGCCAGACCAAGAGTAAGGCTTTTTTAGAAAATATAAACTTTAATTTATTTAATCACCAATACTTACGTATGGTGTTTGAATCTTAACATAGCAAATAACATATAAGCTACGTATGTAGTACTTATTAATGCATGTGGGTTTGATAGAATTTAGCCTTTTATTTATCTGTACATATATCTCGGTCCAACTAGTTAATTACGTTCATGCATCTTATATTTTATTTAGTTTAGTTTGCTAAAGTAATCATAATAACTCTCTGCATTTAGATGATATAATATTGAATAATACATACAAGTATGAAGAAGTATATATCCACGTAGTATATATGTGAGTGGCAGTTATAAATATATACTTTACTACTCATACGTAAACATGTTTTTAGTTATGCATTTGTATATACTTTATAGACTTTAAGGTATTCTTTAATATATATATATAGATAAACGGAAGCAGGTTTATAAAGTATACTTGTATATATGTACTCCTACGTAAGTGTAATATCAGGGAAAACACAAAATTCGAGTAGCTACCTATCATGATGCCGTAACGCTTTATCTGATATTTTCAAACAATAGTCAATTCATTATTCAGCACATATATATAAAGGTGAAATGGATTAGCAAATACATACACTATAGGATATAAATATCAAATATCCCAGTAGTATCCCACGTAACCCAATTGGAAACGGGGACGACGGCCGGATGGAAACACATTACAACGGTAAACTAACAGGCTGAAAACGTACTAACCTTGCTGGTGAAACTTTTAAAGATGATATAAGCTATGGGTTGCGTTCTACACGTACTGCGCTAACCGTCCTTGTTCTTCCTGCCTAGCTTAGTAGGTAACGTATAGTAGCTATTTGTTGTATTTTATTGGCCAAGGAACTTAGGTAGGACCATATGGAAAGAGAATTAAGGTTGCATATTTATAGTGAAAATCTTTAGACCGCCAATATCATTTCTTTTGCATGATTATTCTGCCAGATGGAGTCCTTCATGCATATGAGGACATTCCTTATTACTAAGATTTATCCTACGGAGACCAAGTGGCTTATGACATGGATAGTTACTTGCTGCATCACCATATTCTATGAGATACTAGTTCATCGCATAAGTAAATCAAAATTTTAATTTAATTATATGAGACTTTATCCTATATTGAAGTAAATAGTGGAAGTAAATTTTACTCCTTGTCACTATGATAGAATGTCTTATTAGAACCAAGTGTCCAGGTGATGGTGCATGAGTCTTGCTGCGTCACTACTCCACATTATGTATTTTGGTTTTATCATCTATTAGTTATTTAATAAGATTCTCCTAATTAGTTAAATTTCATAAAGTGAAAGAAATTATCATCGCTACTTGTTTGTTTCATCCCATAGCGTTCCATAAACGTAATAATTTTCTTATTTACGTATCAATATAAAATCCCATAATTTAAATTTTGTGATAAAAACTGTTAAAGATTTATCTAAAATAACTATGATAAAGAAAACGTGTCAAAAATAAAATATATCCATTTTTATTTACTTATTAACTTTATAAATTTATTCATATCTAACTTAACAACTAGACTGGATTTTGGGGCGTTACAAGGAACGTGTGAAGCCTTATGATGAGCTCCCTCCTCTCTCTATTCTCACGCACAAAGCTATCCAAATGGGAGGAGGAAAGTCTTCCCACCCCTTATCCTTTCTATTATTAGAAAGTTGGGCTAAGTGGGTTGGGTTGTACTCATGGGTTGTCCCTTTCTATTAAATCGGGTCCGAAGCTATTTACAAATTAATCCTCCCGTTGATTATGGTCTACACTTTATACGGAATACCCCGAATTAAAGTGTAGGACGCTCTTCACCCTCATACTCGCTATTTTCGGTAAGTTGGGGAAAAAATGCCACTTTGGTTACTTGATATATCTCGGTTGGGCCTAAGTGACTTTTATTCATTTATTTATATCATTTTAGGCTAGTAGACCATAGTAGGTCGATCCTAAAATGTATTGGATGGTCCTCCCCAATATTCGGGCTCATACCCAATTATATTTCTATTATTAATAAGTAGACTCAAATAGTCTCCCGTCTTATTTCTTTACCTTCTATTCGGCCCAAACAATTATATTTCACATACTTCTTTATCCTTGGACTTTTTGTTCAATTTACCGAGGTCCTAGAATATGTATTAGTTAGTCCCTCCCCATGTTTGGGGTCCGACTCACAATTTATTTAATCGGTATCAATTTAATCAATTAATCATTTCTAGTATGATCGATATACTTGTAACAAATTTTCAAAGTGGATATATATCCATGACTTTAACTAGTCATCCTTATCGAAATTTGTAATTGCACTTTCCCTTAGATTTTATTATCAATGGATTAATAAATCCAAGTTTAAATTGGGAGCGGTGTCACACTTAATGTCTCATCCTTGCATACAATAGAAAGACTTATAGAAACTCTATCCCGCTACGCATGCGTTAAATTAGTCTTCTAATTTATTGTTATCATTTTTTTTTGGAAAAATTCACAAGAAAAATCCGACTTATTAGAGATCTTCTAATATTAATCTCAGGTATAAGTAATTCTAGAATAAGCTCACCTTTACTAGTAGTCTTCCCAAATTGATCCAGGTTACCCATGACTTGTTCCACGGGTAAAAAAAATTATAATAAAAAGAAAAAAAGATGAACAGCCGGTTTCTTCATCTTAAGTGAACCATTCTCCTACCTCCTTCATCTCTAACATCAAGATTTTCACCATTTTTTAAATTTTCCTTTTTTTATCCTACTCTACCGCATAAGTAAATCTCCTTTCCACCTTCATTTCGTTCTCAAATTTGCACCTCAAATTTGTTTCATTCTTTCAATTTCAGATTTGGAAAGTTTAATTTCATGAATCCAACTCAAATGTGACACCATTAATCGTGCCCACTGATAAAACTTGAATGATGGACGGCCGACGATGGAGATCGGACCGGCTGGGAAATTGCTTGGGATGAAGGAAGGTTAGCTACGATTCTACCAAGAAAGTTGGCATGGACGGAGGGTCGGCTTCGAAGAACAACTCTAAGGGGCGACGGTGAAAACAGACAGTCTTCGTCGTCGAGGGAAAGCCAGTCGCCCGTTGAAGATCTGGCCTTGATGGCGAGGATGGAACAATACGAGGAAGATGAAGCAAAAAAAAAAGGAAAATGAAAAGGAAAAACAAATAATAGAAGAAGAAGATGGGACTAGAGAGGACAAAATAAAAAATAAAACAAGAAGAAGAGGAAATTTATCAGATGCCATTACTACGTTTGATAGAAAGCAGGTAGGGGAAAGAAAAGGGCTTCGACAGAGTTGATGAAGAAGAAGATCGGAGAGAGAAACAGAGAAAAAGAAAAAGATGAAATAAAAGGAAAATGAAAAAAAGATAATGAAGTCCAATTAAAACCTGCCACGTGGTCAGGTGACCGGCCAAAACTGTTTATTTGGGTCACCGGTTCATTTCTAAAAGACTGCCAGTATATTTGGGATTATTTTGGAGTTACGTATATTTGGGATTAATATTAGAAAGCTGTTCATAGTTGAGATTATTGTTGTGAATTTTTCCTTTTTTGTTAACATTATTGCAAATATATTTAGATACATTTATGGGTTTTTGTTGTTATGTGAATATTTTACTCTCATAAATTGAATTTGGAAATCACATCTCCAATGCACGTTTTTTTTATCGTCAAAAGGGGCTTAGATTAAAATCACAACATTCAGAAAAGGGCTAAAATAACAAAAGCACCACAAGCAACCATCCGCCCTTGGGCCAGACTCTGAGTTAATCACCTTTGACAAAGCAATATAACTCCCTGATCCGAAATTGGGCATCATTGAGCCAATAATGGTTACCGCAGAACTCTCATTCCCAAACCTAATGCAAGAGTTTTACAATAATAAAAATAACCAACAGAAAAATAAACAGTCTGATCTTGAAAAGTAAAACGCAAGAAAAAAGTAAAATTAAAAGGATGCCTCCAAACCATGGATTCTCCTGCATTCCACGGCGGCGGTTCCGGAGGGGGGCAATTTAGTAGTACATTAGCTTCTTTCTCACCTCGCCTGTTTTTCATCAAGTTCATCAATTTCCGATCCGTGAGAACAACTCCCATCACCGGAAATTCAGCCCCCTTCTTGGTTGAAACAATCTCTTCCATTCGTTCCAAAGCCATCGTTTTGTATTGTTCCGGCATCTCTTCCATGAATTATCGAAGCTTGTGACCTCCATCTAAACTGCCGAAGCTCCATCCAAACCTGTCGCCTATCAAAACCAAAAACCTCCGCCCAGACCCTTCGCTCAACACCAATTATTGACTGAGAATAACCCAACAAAACCACAACTCTTTCTTCGACCCTATCTTGCCGATGCGGCTGGGAGATGAAGAAGAATAATCGGGGTAAAAAACTACACTAGGCGGCCAAGACCTAAAACCTAGAGAGACGTCTGCATCTGCCTATACTGAGAATATCTCCAATGCACGTTTGAAAATCCATATATTATTTCACTGTCTATTTATACAATTAATTCATCGATGACCCATTTTAAACATATGAGATATGTGTCTATGAATGCATATAATGCGTTATTGCCCTTCAATTTGCTACAAAAATTACTTATTGTTCATAAGTACTTCTAATATATTTAGGCATTGTTGCGAATATATTTACACATTTACTGCCCTTATTATCCATGAACTTATATGACGCCTTATTGTCCTAAAATACTTCTAATATTCAATTCACCTATCTCACAAACAAAACATTAACCACTATAATCTCACCATACTCACATAGTATTTCAACAATTTCACAATAGTCATATTTAACCAAAATTTATACCTCCCCCCAGTCCCGCTAAGATTGTCCGATATTTCCCTTTTGGTCACTCCCACTAAGATTGTCTCATACCAAATTAGATAAAATCTGTGCGATTCTAAATCATTATTACTTTATTCTTACTTTATCAATTTAATATCAACCACATGCATAAACTTACTTTCTTAATAACTTCACAACTTACTCATGTCTCAATGTTTGTGAGTGAGGTGTAGTATTAAATATATCCCAAAATGAGCTGCCCTAGCATCCATATAAATACTTGCACGAGTCAAAATACTACCACAAGAAGTCATCTATGAGATCCATGTCATATATGTTCGTTTCATCGCTTTCAAGAGTTTTCTCGTGGATTCCTCGTCTGAATGTGCACTGTCTGTCTAGGACGACAATATCATTCCAGCGCTAACTCAAAGCTTGACATGTCTACATTCTGTTCAACACTTTACTTCACCCCTTTCCTCTGTTTCTCTTCAACCTCAGTATCCCTCTACCCAATAGAACCATTTTAGCATACTCATTTGCTTAATCTTTAAATCACACATGTCCATTGTCGCTTTGAGCTTCTTTATCCTTTACCATTGTGATTTTTCATATCATTTTTCCCAATGACTCCTAATTCTTTCCTCATAGCTTCAATTTGTATTTATTTCTTGCCATTCACCTTGCATATGAATATTTGTCAAATTATCATGTTATTAGACATGATCTATTCTAAATTCAAATTATTCATGTTACTTAGTTAGTGACGTTGAACCGAGATAAACATCATTAAGATTTACCTCATCGCTCTAAAAAACTAACTCTCCGACCAGTGTATTATCCCAAGTCACTTAATTATGAATTTGGCTTGACCTCTTGACACACACCTTTGCATGCTCAAGTGCATGAAACATTTCAAAAGTCCAAATTCGAAGTACACACAAATACCCGGGCCGGGGGATGTAACCCAAGTAGATGGATTGAATTAATGTTTGATATGTTTTAGACTTATTTGGGCAACCTTTTAGAAATACGAAGTATTAAAGATAATTAGATTGTTGTGTCTGGTTATGTTTTGGTCAATCCTTCATTTTTCATAGGAAAAATAATAAAAATACTCTAAACTTTGATGGGGTGTGAAGTAACAATTCCAAACTTGCGTATGTAATTTAAATACACCAAATTTTATATAAAAAGTTATATGGTTACTCATTTTTACACACCTTTTTTCATGTTCTAAACAAGGATTGAATTCAAGTAAACCATTCACTTTTTATTTTATCTACATATATGTGTGTTACTAGTATACAATTAAAATTGAGCATTTGTCCTAAAAAAGTCATTTTTTGGATAGGGGTAATTTGAGTTTGCACCCCATATTATTGTCTATATTGGGCTTTGCACTCCATTTAAAAAAATCTTTGTTTTTGCACCCCAACCTCATATGAAAAAACAAAAATGTTCCTCCATTAACAATTTTGTTGACCTTCAACATATTCTTGATTTGGGGGCATTTTTGTCTTTTCATATGGGGTTGGGGGGCAAAAACAAAGATTTTTTAAAACGGGGTGCAAAGTTCAATTTAGACAATAATATGAGGTGCAAACTCAAATTACCCTTTTTGGATATTCTATTTGGAAATAAATGTCACACTAAATAGAGCATTTAAGATGTTTCTAATGGGGTTGATTTTTTATCCCATCTGATGTAGTGTGGTCTAATCTATTTAAGTATGATATAGTCATGTACGATCTCTAATGATCTAGTAATTGTATATATGCTATATGCGTATTTTATAACTATGAAAGTCTGATCTGGTCTGATCAACTTTATTTGAGTCTGAACAGATTTAATCTGGTTTGAATTGAGCTGATCCCAAACATATTTATTAATAGTAAAAGCCGAATTTCCATAAGAACAGTTTTGGTTCAATCTCCACAAAGAAGGTCTCCAGTTCAACCTTATGAATGCCACTGGTTGGCAACTTGGCAATGTATGGCAGCCCTCCACCAAGACTTAGCTTGAGTGGGAGAACACCGAAACAACTACGGTAATTAACATTTAAAGTCAACTCTCAATGGAGTCCACACTATAACACCTCATAATTACGGATTTACGGGGATAGATCAGACGTGGACCCAACGGTTTGATCATTTGACCATATTTATGCGCCACACGGGTGTCATGTGATCAACTTTACTCATTAATGACCCACTAAAATGGCAAACCTGTTTCAAAATAAGAGTATAGGGTAAAGAATCAACAATGCTTGATGCCTTCATGTACCCACTTTTATATCCACCTTATACCCACTATGTTTGTGAAATGTTTTTTTTGTCTGTGAATCTGATTCACAGACAATATTTTGTTTGTACAAAATATTGTCTGTGAACCGGGATTCACAGACAAGAAAAAAACACTTCACAAACATAGGTGAGTACAAAAGTGAGTATAAGAGTGAGTACAAACATCATTTTTGGTAAAGAATAATGGAACTTGTTATACACACTTTTTGTAGCACACATGTTAGTAAACATAACACACCAATAAATATATTTTGTTTGTGAACAGGTTATTTACGGATAAAAAGTAGTCTATTTACCAACATGTATACTCGGTGCACAAAAAATTGTGTACACATAATTTTTTCATTATTTTTTTATAATGATTGAGATTTGAGGCATATCAAATCCTACATAATAGTATAGGAAATGCTAATATTTTCTCAACTTTACCCCACTTTGTCATCCACTTTCTTTCACTTCTGGGTGAAAATTGAAATTTTAACCAATTCTCGATCATCATTTTCCAATTTATTGTTTGGTTCGTGATTTGAATTTAGAAATTTTAATCAAATAGTCTTGATTTGAATTTTTCAAAATATGATTTGATCTGAATGTTTCTAATTTATCTAATCACATCTTATCTAAATTTTATGATCTACTCTGATCTGACTATTTCTGATCTGGATCTTTTTTATATGATATGATTGTATCTGGTTTTTTAAAAATAAATGGCCATTTTTTATGTCAATTATATAAAAAAAGTTGAAAATTAATTTAGGCATATGTGATATGATCTGGTTTAGATTTCGAAACTTGAAAACATCCATGATGCCAATTTTAGGGAATTCATATGTCGAGTCAATTCTTTCCTTAGCTATATAAAGTATAAACCCATCATGTTATGAAGGAATGCATTAATATGTCATTGAATGAGATTACGCATGAGCAAGCTAAGAACACGATCTCAAATCGCTTAGTTTATTAAATTTAGACTATTATTATTCAGCACATCAAGTATACACCATTATTATGCACAATGATCAATCCACTCGACATTTAAAACACATTTTGTTTTTATCTTTTGAGAGGATACTCCGTAGTCAACAACTTTAAAGTCAAGTGGTAATTGCAAAAAAAAAGATCCGTGTTTAGATAACCAAAAAACAACCTTCTCCCCGTTTTGGATCCGGAAGACACGGAAATTGGTAAAAGGACGAAAACCCCCGCGAGATGGGTAATTGCAAAAACGATCCGTCTTTATTATCTCAAAATAAGTGTCATATTTCATTTTTAGGAAATAAATATGTACAAGTATTATACAATATTTGAATATTATACATAAAGAAGTGTATGTTTGGAAAATATGTTTTTTCTTTGTTTGTTTAAACCCCTTTGACTAACAGAAGTGTAATACAAACTAAGAGATCCAAAACTTTGGCATATTTATATGCTCCGTATCACATTCTAAAACCAATAACGTAGTAAAATATCATGTTCCAAAGACATGTAATTCAAGTTACCACTTACAAAATTAAATGTGGAAAAGATCAAAATTTAAATACAACTCGTTTATGAGGCCAGTAGAGTGTGTTTTCGACCGATATTATTATTTTTTAATTAGGAAGGCTATTTTTTTGTTTTTTTGTTTTTTGTTTTAACTAATGTTTTTTTTACTCTAGCGGGATTCGAACACGAGACCTCCCACATAATTAAGCACGGTAACCTCACAATCAGCTGAGCTGGAATGCTTGGTTGGCTAGTTTTTTTGTTTGTTTCACTCAATATATAATACTTATATACGATAGTAGATTGTATTTTTAGGTCAACACTGACCAGATCGAAACAACATGGAATGAATTTACGGATGTTGGTTCTGTGTTGACTTTAATTTAGATCTGATTACTTGATCAGGTTAATTCTTGATCAAAATTACCACAAATAAAGCCTGCTCTTCACAAAATAAACTGATCAGCCAACTCAATTGTCTAAAATGACTATTTTTTTACCTACAAATTGTACTGGAGCATAAGTGCAGGTTCGGGAAACCTACATCTCAACTGTTTGTGAGAATATTTTTTTTAATAACGTGTTGTTGATGATATTTAGATTTTAATTATATACGTAGTATAAAACATTCAACAAAATTTTATCTATTTGGGAGAAGTAAGATTTTTGTGATTTACGATTATTGTTCATCAACTTCTAGGTGAGTGGCACGGTACCGCCTATACAATTGATTGATCCAAATATTAGTTCATCATTTTTTTAAATAACTCGATCGATTTCAATAACTTAATTCATCCATCGAAAAGGTATTGTACTGAAAGGATATCATAGAATTTGACTTATTTGAGTTATTTTTATCTACTTTGAATTGTCATGTAAAATTCAAAATTATACGATAGTATCTCATACCCTCATCCAAACAAAAAGTATATATTTTTCAAATTAAACTACGGAGTATTTTTATTATCAAAATGTATGTATCTAAATAAAAAGTGGTTGTGATTTTGCTAGATAGCGAGAGATGCTTTGGGCATTTTCATTTCTACAATTCTACCTAGCTACTTTTATGATATTTTCATTATGTTAAACCAATGTTCTAAAAGGCGCTAGGCGCTAGTCGGGCGCCAACCCAGCGCCTAGCGCCTAGGCGGCTAGGCGGGCGCCTAGGCGGGGACTAGTCGGAGACGCATAAATTGTATTTTTATGAATATTTTCGCATAAATATGATTAGTACATAGTAAAATTGTAGTATCGTGGTGTGTGAAAAATATAAACACACACATTATCATCCATGAATGATAGAATTGTAACATGCAATAATATATGATTAATTTCATTATGTTATAAACATTAAACAATAATAATAATATTTAAGTATATATACAAACATATATAGTTTTTATCTTAATTTAGAAGTATCTTTCCTCATATTTGTGATTAAAGTTAAAGATACATTTATCTCTTACAAAAATAAATTTTTATAAATAAAATATTGTTCGGCGAATCTAGGCGTCCTAGGCGGCGATTAGGCGCTCTAGGCAGTCAACTAATTCACCTAGGCGCCAAACCAATTAGTCGGAGCGCCTAGGCGAAAATCGGGGCGCCCGGCCACCGCCTAGTGCCTAGGCGGGGACTAGTCGGGCGCCTAGAGCGATTTTTAGAACAGTGTGTTAAACCATCTATGTTACATAATCTGATGATAATCTTTGATTTTTAATCCCCTCCAATAATCCAAAGTGTGTTGTCAGTTAGCTCGAGAGCAATTTGAATTGCTAGATTTATGTATATATGATTCTTTTGTATTTTTAAAAATAATGGTAATGAATTTTCAAAAATAATAATCGTAGTGAGTAAAAACCTTAATTATTATCTGGGAAATGTTACTCCATGCATGTTGTGTCTATCCATCCAACAGAAAATCTAAATCCTAGCAAAAGTAGAGAGTAAATGTAATTAATCTCATACCGTAAAAAGAGAGACATAAACAGATAAATCAAGGCAAAGAATGTTGTTTCTAAAAAAGGAAAATTCTCACAAAAGGAGTAAAAATGTTTAAGAATTCCAAAATAGAATTGTCGCATTATTTTTCATAAATAGGAGTAATTATTGTTAAATTGATAAAACATTGTCATGTTTAAAGTCTAGTAATGCCAAAATATAGTAATATTATAATTACTTTTATTTGATGAATAAAAGAGTGATAGTCATATTTTGGAATTTAGAAATGCAATTGTTTTCTAATATATTATAAAATATGTTTTACTACTTATGTATGTTAAGGTTAACATTTCCGAACAAAGATGAGATTTGACATGTATGTGACTTTTCTTGAGAGTATTACAATAATGTCATCAATCGACAACATGAGTGGATCTAGAAGGGCCAACTTAGTCCATGTCGATCTCACTCGAAACTAAAAATATTCTATGTAATTCTTTTTTCAAAAATATTTTTTGTCGATTTAGTCCGGACCGGTGTTCTGCTTCCGCTCAAGACCGACATGGTACTTAATTGGAATTAGAAACGTTTTTACTCTTATTTTGGCAATTTCTTAAATAAAAACCGATGATGACCTGTTATTTCCGTTCCTTTGCACGGCCCCACTTTTGTAACGTCTATATATACACACATTACCGCATCCTCTGCCAACCGAATCAGTGAATCGCCACTACTATCGGCCTGACCACAACGATATGGCAACCCTTTCTACTCCGCCGACCCCTAGCCGCTCCGGCAGCGCCGCTGACGGTGCTCCGCCGAAGAGGCAAGGCGTTTCCGTCCTCGAATCGATTAATACTTTCGTGATCAGGGTGAAGAAGAAGCTGACGATGAGGAGCGGCTTATCTAAGCTGCGGCTCAGGAAGCCGAAGAATTTTCCGGCGAGGATGAGCACCAAATCCGTCAACCGCCGGAAGAAGGCGAGGGATGACGCTGATAAGGAAGCTCAAGATCCCGGCGAAGGCGGACTGTGGCGGAGGGAGATTTTGATGGGCGACAGATGCCAGCCGTTGGATTTCCCGGGCGTGATTTACTACGACTGCAATGGGAAGCGACTTCCCGATCTGCCGATGAGATCGCCTCGAGCCAGTCCTTTGCCAGGTTTTCTTCTAAGGTCTGCCAAAGTATAGGAGAGACAGGGACTGAAGTTTATGTATAGTGTCGCCGGCCGGTCATCTTCCCGGCGGCCCGTAGTTGCAATGGTTCTAGATTTTAGTCTTTCAGGTTCTTTTTCTAGGATTTTTTTACTTTTGGGCCGGTCTAGATCTTTGATTTAACGATTTATGCTACTTTTTGTGTTATTTATGTGGTCATTATTTATGGCGTGTGCACATAATTTATTGTGTGTACAATAATAAAAATACTTCAAATTTTGAAGGAAGTGAGCTAAATTTCATATGTAATTTAAATATCTCAAACTTTATATAAAAAAATATTTTTGCATTATTGTTATTATTTATTTATTTAAAAAATGTAACTTTATGGGATTAATTGTATAATTTAAAATAGAAAATTAAAAGTGTTGCAATTATATAGATTGGGAGTAACATTATTTATTTCTCAATGGAAGTTTAGAATGTTAATTGTGTCTTCATGAATTCTAAAATATTTTAAATTATAAAATTAACACCAGAAATTTACATTTTTGAAAGAAATAATACTTGGCTATGGTGTTAAAATACTTTTTTATATAATTTTTGAGATATTTAAATTACATATGTAAGTTTGGGGTGCTCATCTCACACCTCTTCAAAGTTAGGATATTTTAATTATTTTTCCCTATACAATAATATTACCTCCATCACAAATTGTTTTGGTCTACATTATATTTTTTTATCAACCAATGTTGGAGTTAAATTCTTTCCATTGATATTCAATTTTAATAATTAAGTTAACATATTCAAAAACTACATTAAAATCTCTATAAAGTTGCAAAACCAAAATCAAAATTTAATTAAGAATGGATATTCTAATTAAACGAATACAATGAATTTATTTGACTCAAAAAAGTCAATTTTGCAATTCAATTTGGGAGAGAGGGAGTATGAAATATTGAAATTATTTCAAAAATATTATCAAAATATGAGTAGTGGACAAAAGTGTGACTAAATAACTGTAATCATGTTCAAATATTATATGAAGTATGCTAGTAAACAGAAGTATGTCCATAGTCATTTTAGTCACATTTTTATTCATAAGCATTATTTTAATTACTCCAAATATTTAAAAGCAAAGAATTCACTAATATTACTCCGGGAAAAATGGAGGAACGAATGTGAATTAATAATTATTAATGATTATAATTGTGTTCAAAACTCACATCGTATGTTTACATATAATTTTGAGCACGTTTATAGTCACTAATAATTACATGCTCACATTTTGTTCATGACTTTGTTATTAGTACGTAGTAACATTTAAAGAAAAAAACTTATCACACCCAGTGGCGCGCGATGTCAAAAAAATGGTTCAGGAGGGTCAAAACTCAACCTATATACAGAATGAAAATGGTCGATCGTTTTTCAACATTGTTTGAGTTGAATATTTCATATGCAATTTAGATAGATATGTTTTGCTCTGTTTCTGAGTCGTGTCACGTAAGTATTGAGTGAATTATACCCTATTTTTAAAATTAGGGAAAACAATATTTAGTATGAATCAAATTTTGCTGATTTTACGTTTAGATAGTGCTAATATTTCCGAAGTCATAACTTTTTACTCATAATGAGTTACGGGGATCATAATTAATATATCAAATCAAAGATATTCCAGAGCTCTATACTCTCAAAATTTAAGTGGGATCGGCTGAAAGTAGCAACATTTCACATATCACAACATAACTCCTACCCCTATACCCTTGGATATGGAACGGATTATCTCCAAAAGTGCAAGTCTTATCATCGCTTGGTGATCTTAGTACTCTATTGTTTAGTTTTATTAAACTAATAATAAACTTTTGTGAAGGAAAGCTTATAAAAAAATTAGCAATGGAATTAATGAAAAATGAAATAAATCAAAACCTATGAAATGTTAGGTCTTAGATTGATATTTTTCATCGTTCGGATCCTATACCGATACATTTCATCTTTCAACTCCAGAATTTATAATTCATCTATCTTTCGGGTCCTAAATTGATAAAATTTCTATTCTTCTTGGTATCTCATCATAGTAGTTATAACCCCTAAGCGTATATTGTACAACCAGCTGTACAGTGCTAGCCGTACAGTCGGTGACATTTTTTGCAATTTTGATGAAAAACACGGCTTCTCTTGAATGCGTATTAACGCAATTTTGTTGTGTATCAAGACTGTACTTTTGAATATTAGGAGCCTAAAATGGGCATTAACGTTTTCAGCTTCATATCTTCTTATTCGCTTTCTTTTTATTATTTTTTCCTTTATAAAAACTCTTAAATTATATCTGTAATCAATTCCAATTCATTTTAATATGTAAATCTAATATAGTATGATACATTTAAAATGTGCAACATTTTAAAATGAGCATAAAGAGGTATCAAATAAGCATTCATAACTTAAAAAATGAGTATAAAAAAATTCAAAATCTTGTTTGTGTATGCTCATTCATTTTGGTCTTTATACTCATTTGAGTTTAGCATAATGTAGTACGATACGTTTGAAATGTGCAACATTTTAAAATGAGCATAAGGAGGTACCAAATGAGCATACATGACTTACAAAATGAGTATCAAAAAATTCAAAAGCTCATTTGTGTACGTAAGCCCATTCATTTACTTTTTTATACTCATATTTGAGTATAACATAAAACTCATTTTTAATATGCTCATTCATTTTTGGTTTTATACTCATTTGAGTTAACATAAAACTCATTTTTAATATGCTCAATGTTAATTTGGGTATGCTCATTCCTTTTAAACTTATACTCATTTGAGTTTAATATAAACCTATTCCAGATCTGTCAACCAAGAAGTATGAACTCAATCTCCTAAATCATCGTTCAATCTGTTGTCCCCGTATTCTTCTTCTCGCAGCAACGACCAACAAAGAAATCCCCAAGAGCTGTCGTCTCTTGCGCAGCAGGAGAGCTTGAGGAGAAGAGAGCGACGAGAGGAGCAGTTTGCCTGGTGCGCGAGATCAGATCGGAGAAATCAAGCGAGATTGAAGCAGCAGGGGCGAAGTCCTATGCGAGAAGTTCAGAAGCAGGAGCAAAGATCGGAGAAGCCACTGCTAGGGCGAGAAGCGCAAATTGCAGAAGCGTAAAAAGAGTCGGTTAAGCCGTGCGCACGGTACACCGGCTGTAGGATGTAATTTACGTTCCCCTGGAGTATACAAACTTCATTTTTATGAAGCTAGTTTCCGATCTCCCAACAATTAATTCAAGGATTTAAATAATTCATTTTTAAAAATCAAATAACTATATTACTCATCATTACTCATAGCATGAAAAATACAATCAGGGGGAAGACCATCCCAAATACCGTCAGACCCATAACAGGCTTCCCTGTCAAAAATGTAAGTAACTTGATTCGCTGACCCACATATTGGACACTTATATTGTCACCATTCATCATCATATATATGTCTAATATTACTAAAAATAACATCATGGTAATGTAACCCCTCCTCATGAGCTAGTCCATGCACAATCTGTTTGGCATCAGATTCTACAGATTAGTGCTGGACTCGGGTCGGGCGGCCCGGCCCGGCCCGGAACCGGCCCGGCCCGGTCACTGTTTGGCCCGGCCCGGCCCGGGGCCCGGTGGGTCCCTCGGTTCGGTTCGGCCCGGCCCGGCTGCTGGGCGGTTCGGGCCCGGACCCAGGTTTTGGTGAACCGGCCCGGCCGGTTCGGGCCCGGTTCGGGCCCGGTCCGGGCCGGATTTTATTTTTTTATTTTTTTGAATTTTTTTTAAGTTTTAGGTTGGATTAGGTATTTTGGGCCATTTGAGGTGGTTTGGGATGGTTTGGGGTTGAGGGGGAGGGGGAGGGGATTAAATAGGAGAACAAAAAAAAAAAAATGGGCCGGTTCGGCCCGTTCCGGCCCGGTTTGGCCCGGAACCGGGACCGGAACCGGCCACCGGCGGTTCGGGCTCGGGCCTCCCTTTCCTGGCCCGAGGCCCGGCCGGGCCCAGGCCCGAACCGGGCCCGAACCAGCCTGAGTCCAGGACTACTACAGATACACTTTGCCGTCCAGAGTTAACAACCCACTTAACCGCCAATGCCTCCGTAGTACCCGGTGAAAACTTTCCTCGCAGCTTTATGCTTCTAGCTGCTATGAACTCCCCAATATAGTCCCTAGCGACCAAACCAATACCTCGAGGGCATAACTAATAATATAAAATATTAGTTAAACATATATTTTTTGTTTGAATAGTGATTGTATTGGTTAAACATGTTTTTTTAAATAATTAATTATTAATACACAAACACACACACTTGTATTAGTTAGATGATTAATTTAAAAAAGGCTAATCGAAAAGAATGGAGGAAGAGAAAGCAAACCAATGTGTTTGATTAATTTAGAGGGGAAAAAGCAAATCAACACAAATACACAATCCCATATTGAAACATCCGATTGAAAAGAAACAAAACGTTGCCTCCTTACCTTTTTCTACCAGACATTTGTAACTTTGCAAACATAAAGACTATTTACCAAACATAATGGTTTAAGTCCTTCGACTAATAGAACAGTTAAAATCGGTCAAATCACCTCGCAAAAAAAATTAATCGGTCAAATCAGTTGATCGATCTATAAGTCATTTGTCAAACATATCCTTATAAAAAATTATGTTTGTACCCACTCTTATACCCACTTTTGTACCCACTTATGTTTGTGAAGTGTTTTTTGTCTGTGAACCCGGTTCACAGACAATATTTTGCACAAACAACATAAGGTGAGTATAAAAGTGGGTATAAAAGTGGATACATCGACCATTGTTGCTTTTACTCTGAAGCACTACTTCAGTTTGTTGATTGTCTTTCTATATATATAGTCGTACTCTTCATTAAAAGTTACCCACCTAAAATGCTAGCTAAATAGTTTTTTTTATAGTAATGGGACACTTTTTTGAAAAGTAATTGATTTTGAAACCTCTAAATGGATAAATGAATTCCTACGTATTTCTGGTTGAACTTCTCTAGCTTATGATTTAGCTTTTCTATAGTACTCCAATAGTGCGTACGTTCGTATATAAAATCGATGGAGTATATGAGCTAATCCACCACGGTCCACACACTCCTGAATACACTCCTATAGCTTTTCAGTTAACTTTTTTACAAAAAAAAAAAACGAAACTTTTTAATTTTGCATGTTGGTTGTCACGTAAAATCAAAATTAAGTAAAATAGTAGGGGTTTCTTTCTAACTGAAATATTAAAGAACAATAACTTTAGCATTCGATTCATATATTTCAGTTTTAAATCAAATGCATTTTAAATGTAATCTGTTCACATATAAGCAAATTCATCAACTAATTTAGTTGTTTGAGAGTTTCATTAATTTTAATAGTTTTGACCGATTTGGCTATTTTTACTGTTACCTGACAAAATCTTGAAATAAAAAGTCTCAAAGTTAGAATTGAAGCTGAATTTTGGACATTAAAAAGGTGTACGCTGGCCTTGCAAACTAAATGAAAGTAACATTAATCGAGACTTTTATTAGCGAGTGCACTAGACTAATTATTCATGAAAATATAATTTCTTTGAGCTAATTATATGCTAAAGGTACCCAAAACGGGGTATCACGTTTTTACCACACTTCCGTGTGTGACCATAAATGGGACTAAGTCATTTAAATGAGGCATAACTTAAAAGATGTTCCATTGTATATTAAAAAGTGTTTGTGCCGAGAACCTTACGGCCTGTTTGGATGGAGTGTTCGGAGGTGTTAGTAATGGAAGTGTTAGTAAGTGTTAGCAGGGGACCGGAAGGGAAGGGAAGTGTAAGTGTTAAACATAATCTTACCTTGTTTGGGAGAGTAAAAAAAATGAAGTGTTAGTAATGGAAGTGTTTTCACTTACATTGACAAAAATATCCTCATACCTTCTAAATTATTACGTAGTATTAAGTACGGAGTACCAATAATTGCATGAAATGGTATATATGCTACTTAATATATACTCGTATTTACTACTAGTACTTGTATAAAATACATGATGCTATGAATAATTACAAGTGTTGTCCGAATCAAGTGTTGCTCCACATTGATTTTGAAAAAAATATTGTACTTATTGAAATATTCTACGTATTAATTTGAAGTGCTAAAAAATTAAAATGAAATTGCCGAAATTAAAATATTCTGTTAAGCTAACACGTTTGTTGTTTGAGCCATTCAATTCCAAGCACTCAACAAAATGAAACCCAAATAAACAATCATCAAATCAATTTTCCAAGCACTTTGTATATAGCTCGTTTGACTAGTTCCCTGTTTCCAAAAGGCCAATAAAAAGGAAGTAAATTTAAACAAAGAAGTTTGAACTAGAACTACATATCAAGAGCCATGCCGGAAAATCAAATCAGAAGAACTTGCAGCAATAGGATCAACGAGCTACAGATCGAGCAGATAGCATGGCTCAATGGGCAGTAGAAGATGCTCCAAACATGGTGTGTATACATATATCTAGCAAAGACTGAATGAAATCATTCGTAGAAAGCTAAAATCGAAAAAGATGAAGAAGGAATAGGAAAAGAGAAGACAAATCTGGAGGAGGAGAAGTCTCTGCCGGAAGAAGAGCCGCAAGTGAACAGTTTGGCTTCTGCTGCCGAAGAAAGAGGAACGGTTAAAAAAGGGCAAATGTTGTCCTACACTTCCTTACATCCCAAATTGGAGTGTTAAAAAAGTGATAAACATAGGTGTTGGGAAGGTTATATCTAACGAGAAATCATCATGTCAGGCCGGCCTGACCGGGAGAGCCGTCCGGCCGAGCCCTTTTGGCAATCTTTCCAGTGGAATTTTTTGATGAAATTTTTTGAGCATGTTTCTCATCAAGTCTAGTTTGTCCATACCAAATTTTAGCTCAAAATTCAATTGGGAAGGCATTCAAATCGTTTTTTGAAGTTGACTGCGTTTTTATATGTATATTTTGACGCAATCAACTTCAAAAAATGATTTGAGTGCCTTCCCGATTGAATTTTTAGCTGAAATTTGGTATGAATAAACTAGACTTGATGAAAAACATGCTCAAAAAATTTCATCAAAAAATTCCACCGGGAAGGTGCCCAAACGGGCTCGGCCGGACGGAGGTTCCCGTCAGGCCGGCCTGACAAGAAGAGTTCTCTATATCTAACACCCTCAAACACACCTCTAAAAAATTAATTTTTCTCCCAAACAAGTGTTTAAATTAACACTCCTTAACACTTTCATTACTAATACCTCCCAACACTTAATCCAAACAGGCCGTTAGAGTCCGAGGATGGTCTATAAAGAATGAAAAGGAGAATTGATGTGGAGGTGAAGACGAAAACAGGGTCAACATGCATTGTAATCGTATTCTAATAGAACTCTATGGAATCCATGAGAATTCAAAGTGTCGGGTTTTTGATAAGAATGCATATTACTCCATGTCTCCATGGCATATAGTGTTTTTAGTGGTTTTCAAACTTGTACCATATACTTGATTTGGAACTTGTAATGGAAGGTGGTCTGTGGATTTTTTAGCAGAACTTGTTAATTCTTATGGCACTTAAACCATGTGATGTTCCCTTTCGTGTTCCTTTGAATGAAGCTGAATTTTGGGTTCAAGTGCATGATGTTCCTTATGATTATATGAACTTGGGAGCTGCGAGGAGAATTGACAATTTTATTGGTAAATTTGTTAGTTTTGATACAAGCCATGCCAGTTTGAGAAAAAATGGAACCCTTATATGAAGATAAGAGTTTGTCTGGATGTGGGGAAACCGCTAAAGGTGGGGACGACCCTTAGGAGGGGGCAGGGAGAAGGGCACTGGGTTGACTTTAAATATGAGAAATTGCCTAGTTTTTGTTTTATTTATGGAATCATAGGGCATGCTGACAGATACTGCTCGTTGGCTTATGAGAATAAGAAGGCAGCGGTAACCAAAATGTACGGGGTCGGTCTGCCCGCAGGAGGAGGAGGGGGGAGATCTTGAGCTTTTGGGGAAAATAAGTGGTTACTCCCAGAAGGATAGGGCAGGAAAGGAGAGTAGAATGAGGGTCTAAGGAGAAGGGATGACCTGTAATCTTTGGCAGGAGATAGCAAGGGCCGAATGGAATCTGAAGACAAATCGGGTGAGGAAGATGCTATTGGGGAACTAAAATGAAGGAGGACTTGGGAAGACTCTAGTGGGGAGATGGATGGAAGGAAGAACATGATCCTGGATGATCCAAAAAATGGGGAAGGGGCGGGTTCAGGCATCTCAACCTGCCGAACTGTTTGAAGGGTTTTCCGGCCAGGGGAGGGCATTGGAGTCCATTCGTCATTATTTGGATTCAGCTTAATTTCCACGCGTTTACTGTTTCTATTTTTCTGCTTTGTGCTAAGAACTTGTTTTGTTCTGTTACTACTGTTTTTTTTTTTGCTTTTTGTTAGACTCTTACATTAAGTGGGGACGATGAGGGTATTGATCTCGCCATGATAGACTCATTTGGACCCACTATAGGATCAACCAATCAAATTGCTTTGCTTAGGGTGATTGGTTCTCAGCCTGGTTCGCGGGTCGATGGCTGGAAATGTCCCCTTTATTTTTTATGCCCTTGCTGAATGTTTTATTATCAATATAAGCCGTCTTGTTCCAAAAAAACTTATTTTTAGAAGAAAGGTGTAGTGATTTTTACCTCAAAGGATGTACTTGGACTATAATTCGTCCCAAATCAGACCAGTTCAGATTAGATCAGACCAGACTTGAATAGTTATAAAAATATAAAGAGACCAAACATTACCTGACCATACCAGACCAGTTCAGACCAGACCAGATCAAACCAGACTATACCAATAAATTACGGTTCAAGTAAAAACATCCGAACTACGGAGTATATTCTACTATATTCTATTACGAGTATTTTATGTATGAAGAAAAAAAGGGGAAAGTACGGAAAAAGTACTTGTGGTTGAGTCCGTTTTCAGATAGAGTCATGTTTTTCATTCTTTATCAGAGTGGTTCATGTGTTTGAATTCCGCTATCACAAAAGGCTCACGCCATTAAAAACGTCTGAAAAAGACCGTCAAAAGTAACTCAAATTTTCAAAAGTGCACGAAAAATTAAAAGAAAAATACCGGAAGGTGCGCCTCATTAAGACGACCGCTAGGTCATCTTTCTTTTTTGTTTTCAGCCACCCTTGTCACCGGGAAAGTCCACCAGAAAAGTGATATTAGCAGAATCATTTTAAAAAATAATTCAAACATATCAAAATAATCCAAAGGCGAAGGTGGCTTGAAGGTCATCTTGATGAGGCGCACCTTTTGATATTTTCTTTTAATTTTCCGGACACTTTTGAAAATCGGAGTTACTTTTAATGATCTTTTTCTGACGTTTTTAACGGCGTGATCCTCTTGTGATAATAGAATTGAAACACATGAACCACGTTGATAAAGAATGAAACACATAACTTGAAAAAGGGCCTAACACTATTTTTCCGTACTTTTCCGTGCTCGGACAAATTGTCAAATTCTGCATGCGGATTGGTTTAATGGCGGAAGCATTTGCATCCCGCACGCGGATTTTTTCTGCAAGTAAATACGGAGCATCTGTTTCCGGTTCGGCCCATTAGTTGTTTCATTCGTTAATTATGGCGCCTTTTATTCCCACATGTCACCAACCAAAAAACCTACTCCCCCCCCCTCCCCCCCAACCACAATCAAAAACCTACTCGCCGGTCGTCGCTCAGCTCTGTATATGGACCCTCGCCTAGCTCCTCGGCCAAATTTCCCGATGATCCGCCGGGTGGGCTTTTTACCTCCTGAATTACCCCACTCTGATCCGCTCGAAGATCCACGGTCAATATTGCAGTCTCCCAATATGATTGTTCCTCGCCCTCTCCGAGACTCTGACGCTGCTTCCCATTCCGCAGGCATTCCGGTTCCCGCCACAGCTCCCATGCGGATTTCGCAAGGCGACGGCGAGGACGAGGGGCAGTTAGTTGTCGGGAGCTACGACGCCTCCCAAACTGTGCCCGGAAGCTCACCCACGTCTAGCGGAATCGGCCTCGTAGATGGTGAGTTCTCCATGGACTCGGCTAACTGGATTCTCCCCGAACATTCGCAGAAGTTACTCCCGGCTTTGTGCAACGTCGGCTCTGAACAGGCCACAGCCGCCGACGAATTGGCTGCCCCCAACCGCACTTCGAAGCGCGGTGGAATATCTGACAATGGTATACTGATTGCTGTGTCTACCTTGTATTTGTGGAGTTTGCGAGGTTACTCTGAAATGTTTTCTGACTATTATTTTTCAAATCTGTTAAATTTGAAACAACGAAAGAAAAAAATGAGAGGACTATGGAGCAAACTTAATTCAATTATATGGTCCAGGAAAAGTTGAGTTATGATTCTTCCAATCCTTAACTGTTTAGATTGTAAATTTGTACTTCAAAGCCTAAAATGAATGATGCAGCTAGTCTATCCTTTACTCCGAGTAGTAAGTACTTACTTGAAAATTGTTATATTAGGTTAGTAAGTCTGGGAAGATAAATATTTACTTGCCCATGTATGAACATTACGTAAGGAGAACACAGTTCAAAAGCAGTTGGTTGGTTGTTTGCTGTAAATGAATAATATGATTGTGATCAATATTCATGATAAGTAGAAGCAGCATTTTGTAGAATGGGCCATGATTCACTGTATAGTTCGTGCTTGTTTGGAAGTCTTAATATTTTGACAAATCATGTATTTTTAGTATAAGTAATCATAAATCTATTGATTGTAAATTACAGACAATGGTGGCCAAAAAGCAGTGGAGAAGCCGAAACAAGTGCAAGAAAGCTCAAAGCAGCAAAAAGAGAAAACTACAAAAGCAGAAAGGAGAGCTCTCCAGGAGGCTCAAAGAGCTGCCAAAGCTGCTTCAAGAGGTTCACTTCCTCCCTTTCCAGTGGTAGAATGTTGCCACATTTATACTCAGAGATAACTGCTTCCTTGAAGTCTGTCAAGAATGGATTTTTATTAAGCTTCTCTGTTGCTGGCAGAAACATCCTATTAGCTCCATGCCACCTTATTTAGTTTTTCGAAGTGGTGTCGACCTCTTCATAGTTGCCTCCTAAACTCATGGTGGTGAACATCCCTAGGTCAAAGACAAAATATCAAAACCAGACTTTTAAAGTCTCTTGGGGATCACTATCCTGCTATGTGCCCCTAGTAGTCAATGTTTTAATGGCTATTGGACACAAGTAATGATCACTTATTCTGTTTATATAGATTCCATTTTGAGGGGTAGCCTTAGTACACCGGTAACAGTGTTGTTGTGTGCTTGAGCCGCCTCTTGTAAAAAATTGACAAGGCTTCCCCTATACACCCTTGTGGCTGGACCCTTTTTTGAGAATCCATTCTTTTGGAAGTTATTTGAGTTATGATTTGATGAGACCTCTATGTGAGAACGTCTAGGCACCAAACTCCATGTATAAGCACCTACCTGTCACCACTCACCATTAGCACTTTCTGCAACACTGTGTTCGGTACAGTTAGGACTCGGTGTCTACCATTCTCAAATTCAAGAGGTTTATCGAAAAAGAATATGGGTACTCTTTCTTGCACAGTTACTTGATTTACTGGAGGGTAAATGGTGGAATGGTATGTCCCAAAAAATGTAATGAAATTTTTTATGCTGTAGAAACAGTTGCCCCCCCCCCCCCCTCCAAAATGTAACTTTGTGAGATTGTTTCAGAACTATTTTATAACTACATTCCAATCTTGAGGTTTTATTTACTATTGACTGTTGGTACAGAATACCAACTCTTCTAGTTGTGCATAACAAGTGCCTGGATTTTTCTAATTTTTGGTTGTTTATATTAGCTGTTTGCAATAAACCTGCGGCTGGGGGATCACCAGCTTCAGTATGTGAAAAGTCTCCAAAAGTTTTGAAGCAAAGTTCACATAAGCAAGATAGCAACCTAATGTCAACCTCATCAACCATGGAGAAGAAAAGAAGTAACCAAACATTGGTTAAAGATAGGAAAAATGATTTTCCTGCACCACGCATGCAGTTTGATGATAAGAGCCGTGTAGAAAAGGCCAAAAAACGTGCATTACTTAAACAAACGGAATCTAGAAATAGAGTAGAGATGTTTCTGCATTTGCGTCAGTATGAACATGGAACTCAGCTTCATGATCTTGAGTCAAAATTCTTCCAGCTTGATTCAATGCATCCTGCTATATACAAGGTACACTTCCTCTCCCCTCCTTTGGATGATAGAAGAATCATATCATCATATAACTTTTGTTCTGTAGGTTTGCATGAACTTGTTAATTCAGAAATCGAAAATATAAACTTCAATTTTTATATTAGGAAAGGGAAAAGGGGCAAATAAGCCCTCGAACTAACCCAAAAAGTGCAAATCACCCCTTTTATAGGAGACTCTGTCCGGACGTCGTCATTTGGGGAGGTTCCCGGTGGAATTTTTCGATGAATTTTTTTGAGCATATTCTTCATTAAGTCTAGTTTACCCATACCAAATTTCAGATAAAAATTCAATCGGGAAGGCAATAAAATGAATTTTTGAAGATAACTATGCAGTTGAACAGCGCAGTATATTTCAGAAAATCATTTGACTGCCTTCCCGGTTTTATTTTTAGCTGAAATTTGGTATGGGTAAACTAGACTTAATGAAGAAGATGCTCAAAAAAATTCACCAAAAAATTCCACCGGGAACCTCCCCAAATGGCGACGACCGGACAGAACCTTCTATATAAGGGGTGGTTTGCACTTTTTTGGTTAGTTCGAGGGCTTATGTGCCCCTTTTCCCAGAGGAAATAATGTATTGTTACTTATATGTGCCGTGTGAGCTGGGCACTAGGTTCTGGCTGATCATGGGTGGTATCTCAGTCCCTCTATTATTATCTCCTAATTTGACATCACACACTTCTTTAGAAAGTAGAAATTTTGTGGCTGATGTTTTTTAGAAGAAAGAGAAACAATATCAACCAAAAAATCATTCCCTTGAAAGGAAACAGGACATAAATTAAGGATGGATGAAAAGGGAAAGAGTGAATACAAAAAGGGATGGAGGGCGCGTTAGTTTTTTACCTTGTATGTGAACTGAGTTATATGTTATTTCAATGTCAGATCAAATATTGGTTGGCTTAAAATTTGATATGCTTTATCAATCAGGTTGGGGTACAACATTTGGCTGGAGATCTTTCTGGGAGTAATGCGCGGTGTGTTGCTATGCTTCAGGCAATTAAGGAAGCTATTAACGACTACTCCCTTCCCCCGGGAAAAACATTCGCAACAAGTGATATAATTTCAAAGATCAAAAGTTATGCTTCATTTTTTGACGAATGCAGGCCACTGTCAATCAGTATGGGTAATGCAATTCAGTTTTTAAGGGGCCGTATAGCCAAATTACCTCACACATTATCTGAGTCAGAAGTAAAGGAAAATTTGTTTTCAGACATTGATGGTTTCATCAATGAGAAGATAGTTTTAGCAGATAAAGTAATAATAGGACATGGTGTCAAAAAAATCAAGGACGGTGATGTCATTCTAACGTACAGTTCATCATCTGTTGTTGAGATGATTATACTACATGCTCATGAGATTGGAAAACAATTTCAAGTTGTCATAGTAGACTCTCGCCCCATGTTTGAAGGCCAAGCACTACTTCAAAGACTGCTGAAGAAGGGAATCAACTGTGCATACACTCATATAAGTGCTGTTTCTTACATTATGCATGAAGTCACAACGGTTTTCCTGGGAGCAGCATCTATATTAGCTAATGGTACTGTGTACTCAAAAGTGGGGAGTGCTTGTGTTTCAATGGTTGCTCATGCTTTCCGTGTTCCTGTTCTGGTTTGCTGTGAAGCTTATAAGTTTAGTAAGCGGGTGATGCTTGATTCAATTTGCTGCAATGAATTAGGTATTTTGCCTTCCCATTGATCTCTCATGTTTTGGTTTAACGTGTAGAGGGTCGGTAAAAACTTAGCTAATCCATATGTTGAAAACTTTCAGGGAATCCGAATGCAGTTTCCCTGGTTCCTAGAGGATCAGGTGCCAATTATTTGAAGAATTGGACCGATATAGAAAATCTTCAGATTTTAAATTTAGTGTAAGTTTTTGAGGGTTCACGCTCAAAGGAGAGTCAAACTTTTATGTTTTGGTATGCTACTTAATGCACTTACTTTTGAATGATTTTGACAGTTACGATGCTACTCCCTCAGACTACATCTCAATGATCATAACAGATTATGGCATGGTAAGGGCTTTATTATTATTATCATCATCAATTTAGCATATTTTCTTTTTCTTTTTCTACATTCCAATGTGATGAATAGCATACTCTTTGAGATGAAGCGATTTTGTTCCCACTGACAGCTTCCAGAGCATAACTTTTCCTGCTTTTTACTATTGGTATTGTCCAACCGACATGGTTAATCGTTATCAAACTCCTGATGGGACACCATACATAAATGTGATTTTTCCCCTTTGGAAGCTTGAAGTGACCTTTGCCATTGTTTTTCTCTCGTGTATTTCTGTGTCAAGTAGTTTTAGACAATTAATTAATGGATTAAATATGTTTCATATCCTTGCAGAAATGACACATTTTGGTTTAATTTGAAGAATGACAAAAATATTAGTTATAGGGTTTGGATGGACACAAATATCACCATTTTTTACCTGGACAAAAAGTGATTTAATATCCCAAATCACACGTGGCTCTCCTTTATTGGCCCGGCTTCCAGAAAGCTATTTAATATCCCAAATGACATAGAAGACTTAGGAAGTGTTTACTTCACTGCTAAAGTCACAGTTAGGTTAGTAAGACAGGTGAAGTAAACACGCACACTGCTTAAAAAGCCGCTTACTAACCGAAAGAGGTGCTTAAAGTGCCGCTTATTAAGCATATCACCCCCATGTATTAATTAAGCGGCACTTTAAGCTTTTTCAGTTTCCGAATTTACCCCTTGCCCGTAACCTATTGTTATCCCTGCCCCACCTCGACCCCAACCCCACCTACCCCGACCCCACCCTACCCTTACCCCACCTACCCTGACCCACCCTACCTCGACCCCACCCTACCCTACCCCACCCCGACCCCACCCTACCTACCCCACCCTACCTAATCGACCCCCACCCTACCCTTACCCCACCTACCCCGACCCCACCCCACCCCTACCCTTACCCCACCCCTACCCTACCTAACCGACCCCCACCCTACCCCACCTACCCTACCTAACCGACCCCCACCTACCCCGACCCCACCCCATCCCTACCCTTACCCCACCTACCCTACCCCACCCCGACCCCACCCTACCACCCCTACCCTACCTAACCGACCCCCACCCTACCCTTACCCCACCTACCCCAACCCCACCCCACCCCTACCCTTACCCCACCTACCCCACCCCGACCCCACCCTACCTACCCCACCCCTACCCTACCTAACCGACCCCCACCCTACCCTTACCCCACCTACCCTACCCCACCCCTACCCTACCTAACCGACCCCCACCCTTACCCCACCTACCCCGACCCCACCCCACCCCTACCCTTACCCCACCTACCCCACCCCACCCCGACCCCACCCTATCCCACCCCTACCCTACCTAACCGACCCCCACCCTACCCTTACCCCACCTACCCTGACCCCACCCTACCCCACCTACCCTACCCCACCCCGACCCCATCCTACCTACCCCACCCCTACCCTACCTAACCGACCCCCACTACCCCACCTACCCCGACCCCACCACCCCTACCCTTACCCCACCTACCCTACCCCACCCTACCCTTACCCCACCTACCCTACCCCTACCCGACCCCACCTTACCTTACCCCTACCCCTACGGGCCTATGGGGGCCTATGGGGTCGGGGGTAGGGTAGGGTGGGGACAGGTTAGGGTGGGGTCGGGTAGGTAGGGTGGGGTCAGGTAGGTAGGGTAGGGGTAGGGGGTAGGGGTAGGCGGTGGGTGGGGTCGGGGTAAGGTAGGGTGGGTAAGGGGTTAGGGGTATGGGTACACATATTATATTATATACTTGTGTTCATGAATGTTTGTGTGTATATATATGTATAGGGTTATTTTGGACATTTTAATGTTAAGCGGTGTTTTAAACCGTTTGAAGTAAACACGGTCTTACAACATTGTTTATTTTATGCGCCGCTTATTAACACGGGTCTTAATAAGCACCGTTTAATAACCGGTGAAGTAAACATGTCCTTACTCCTAAATCCTAATACACCATTGTGACGGGACCCTTCCTTGGACCGTTGCCTTGCGGGACGTCAATGTGCACAGAACTGCCTTTTACGGTCATCATCATGATTATTATTATTTTTTATGTTTTATTTATATATTCATTTTTATTTAGGTACCGACCACCAGTGTGCCTGTGATTGTTCGCGAGTACGGGAAGGAGCATCTCTTCTTATAGTACGGAGTATTATTATGTTCCAGCACATATACATTTTTCTCTTCAGCTGAGATATATATTACTGAATGGGAGGGTACTAGGGTGGGTGTGTAGTAGCACTTGTGCATAACAGGCAAGTCATACATGTCACTACTATATACGTATAGGATAGAATAGGACGATGAGCTAGTTTTGACATTTCCATTTACCTGATTAGCATTTTTTATTAGGAATTTATTTATTGATTTATATGTATTGTTATTAGAAAAAATAATGACAAATTTTCACTTATCTTAGAATGAATGAACAATCTTGTGAAGAACATAAATACGAAGTAAATACTAAAACGGTTTGTACTCTGCCACTCTGGTGCCCGACAAAGTGGATATTTATAGTACATGAACTTTATAGTTTATACCCTATTGATTAAAGACTTAAACGCCATATTATATAATACGGATTACGGAATATATATCATTGCAATTTAACATGAAAATTCCAGTAATTGCAATTCAGTTCTAATTAAAACTAAATATCACTGAAGTGCTTTTATTTTGAAGATCGAAGGGAGAGAGAGGGAAACCTCAACATTAAGGGTTCTAAGGATGTTTTTAATTGGATAGAGGTTTTTTTATATATGATTTTATCTGTTTAAGTTTGGTCTGATAATTGTCTGGTTGATGTGTATTTTATAATTGTTAAACTCTAATCTGGTTTGTTTAAATTTGGTCTGATTAGTTTAAGTCTAATTTGATCTAATTTGTTTAAGTCTTGTTTGATTTAAAACTGAAATAAGTTTAAGTAAAAACATCCTAACTTTTGAAGAAAAGATTGTTTCTTGTTGTATTGTTGTATACTATAACTACCTCCGTCCCAAAAAACTTTGTCATCTTTAAAATTTTGATCAACTATTTATTTTTATTGAAAATTATTTATGAAGTATAATATAAAAATGATGTAAAATATTCTTTATTAAAAGTACTTTCATAAAATTTTATAATCCACAACTTCTGTATATTTTATATTAATCAAAATCATACCCCAAATTTATGAAATGCAAAGTTTTTTACGATGGAGGTAGTAGTTTATAATAAAATTAAATTGACAATTATAATAAGCGCAAGGCGTATGGGTAGGGATGGACAGGGTCCGGGTCGGGATGGGTCCCAGGGCGGGATTTTGGCGGGACTGGATTTGGGGATTGAAGACCCAATACCGGCCTGGGTTGGTTCCAGGACCGGGTCGGGTTGGGTGTAGTTGTTTTTTTTAAATAATTTGGGTTTTCTTAGGAAAAATTGATAGTAATAATCCCAACTATTGGCGGTCTGCTCATAATAATCCCAACTATTGATTATTACAGAATAATCCCAACTTTAGGGACCTTCCGCCAATAATGGTCCCTATGAATAAATTCTTGTAGTTTCTAAAGTGGATGAGATGAGATATAACAAGTAATCCTTATAAATAATCTCAACTTTTAATTTTTACGCTTAATTTCTATTTAAAATTCACTTTTTATAGAGGTAATATATGGTCATGGACCATTATTGGCGGATAGCCTATATAGTTGGGATTATACAAAAATAATCAATAGTTGGGATTATTTTCAGCGGACTGGCAATAGTTGGGATTATTATTTTCAATTTTTCCTTTTTCTTATTTATTCCTACCCCAAACCATCCAGCCCCACCCGACTAGCACCCAATCAATTCGAAAAAATCAAAAAATAAAATAAAAGGGCCCGGTCCACCAAATACCCATCCCGTAGCCCGCCCCAAAACCCCGCCGGTTCGGGCCACATGGACCGGTCCGACCCATACCAGTCCCTCTCTAGTAGGGGGTCTGCGAACCAGATGAAAGAAATACACTGTATTCCTTTTTAACAAAAACTTTAATTCCAGAAAGAAAATAATGTAATTACATTTTGTTTTCCTATTTCTTTCCCTGATAATTAAAGACGACGTTGGACTCCATAGCATTTTATTTCATTTAATAGTATTGGAAGGATTTAAAATTTATATTTGTTTGTGAGTTTGGTTATGATTTTGGAAGTTGTATTTGCTTTTTGTAGCAGATTGTGGTTGGACTTTTGAGGCCATTATTACAATTACAAATTATAAAATTTATGAATTTTTATCTAAAAAAAACGATTTAAAATATATGCTGTACGATGACATGACTCTCATATTCATCATTGGTTTATCATACTCATTTTTCCCACCTATGAAAGTATTATTCTCCTTTTTTGGACGAAAAAATGGCATTCTTCTTGTATAGGAGAGAGTGGACTATAAAGGAAGAAAATAAAGTGAAAAAAGATGCGAGTGAAAGTGCAGTTTTTGATCAAGATTTTTCCTAGAACATTAACTAGATACACACATACAAGTATTTAAAAAAATCATCGTATTCTTTCAAGCACAAGTAAGCAATTCATTAAAATTTGCGTATGAACTAAATAAAGGAACGGCGGATTATCTATAATAAGATTTTCTTATTTGTTTATAAGAGTGGTTGGAAACTTTTGGGTATTTCAAATGAATAAGACTTTAATTATTTTTGTTGGAAATTTTATCATGACTCAAAAGATCATTTTTTCTCCTCCATATATATTAAAGCAATGGAATCCAATGATCAAATTATTTATGTTTACACCAGGCCGGTTATAGTTCTAACGTTAGTGTCCCTTTTAATTTAAAACTATTAAATGTCCTCTTAATGATGAAACGTTTTTTATTTTATCTTATTTATTACATGTTTAAATGTTAGTATAAAACCATACGTGTGTGCTTTACTTTGATAGACCTTTTGGTCTTACTAGATGAGTGGAGGAACATGGGAAAATACACTATCATACCTACATTATAACATACATACATATGTGAGAACATACATGTATGATATGTGAAAACATACGGTATATGGAGAGCTAGATAGTGAATGAGGTCAGTTTAGCAGCAACACGGTCAACACGTTGATTTTGGAAGGATAGAGCCAACATACGTTTAATAGAATCTAGTTTAACATCACCCAGATGACAATGACACATAGGTTGACATGGGCCCAAGAAATTCCGGGTTTCAGGCTGTTGTTTTCCTATGCCACATTGCCACCGCCATTTTTTTATCTGCTCAAAGTTAAAAAGTGACGTAAATACTGGCAAAACAGCCCGATTAAATGTTCTTTCAATATAAGTGATGATCTTAAATAGTGGAATGGTTATTTGAAATTTTGTTAGTAACCAATTATATGAACATTGAAACACTGCCTCCCAGAACACATGAAAGCCGCTACCCACTTGCAAAATAATTTTATAATTAAAAAAAGAAATGATTATGATGTAAAATACACATCCTACAAATAAATCTAAAGAAAGCACTACTTGTGGTTAGTTTTCTTCCTACAGGTCAGCTCGGAATGATACTGTAGGTCTTTGTGTGAATTCGTAGCAATTCAGTTCTGCTCATTGCTTGTCATTTGTGTTTCTTGCTAGACCCCATGGAGGGATGCTCAGCTGCTGCTAGTTCAACCAACCTCTCAAAATCAATCTCAGTTGATTGGTACTTGAGTTTGAACCCCCCTTCAATCCAAGAGTTCACACAAAGCATAGATTGAGCAGTCTCATGCCCTGCAGCAAACCGCTGCCTATCAATCTCATCACCTTTGTTGAAAAACAGCTGTTCAGGTAACACTGCAGTTGCCTGTGCAGCTAAGAAGTCGCGAGCCATCAGAGACAACCTGGGATAGCAAGTAGTACCATTTACTTTCCACCACTCCAGGACATCTGTGGACATTGTGGACATTGGAGCGGGACCCTCTGATAAGTAGCGGGTGAGCTCATCTGCTACAGAAGATGAGAGTTTTTTTCCGTATTAATGCTAATTAATTAAGTATTTACGAAAATAGGGTTGGGTTAAAAGTATTTACGGATATACTGCTGGGTTTAACCCTGGTCGGGGTAAGTCGCCCAACCGGCTGAAGTCGCCCAACCGTTTGGCGACTTACCCATAAATTAAAAAAAATGGTTAAGCTAATCTCGAGAACCCACCAGTCCTGTCCAGTATCGAGAAAGAAAGTTAAAAAAAAGGAAAGAAAAGAGGGGCAAAATCTTCGGTTCTGAACTAGAAGCCGGAATTCTTGTGTGCGCGAGAGCTCCCCTATTCTCCTTCACTTTTTAATATTAAGTGATGAGTGATTCATATTTATAGGATTCAAACTTCCCAAGGAGTTTAGGTGTGGGAAAGTTAAAGAAACCCACTTTCCACCTTTGCTTGAAAGTGTACACCTTTCCATCTATCTTTTTCAAGAGCTAGTTTTGAGCCACTTCAAACTTCAAGGTTCAAAACTCCAACACCAAAGGTCAACACTACAATTAAAGCTTCCATGAGTCACCCCGATATATATATGTATGTATGTATGTATATATATATATATATATATATATATATAGAGAGAGAGAGAGAGAGAGAGAGAGAGAGAGAGAGAGAGAGAGGACTGCTCAGGTCCCTCCGGAGGGACGGGAGGGACCGTCCGAACTTTACTGTTTGGGGAGGTTCCCTGTGGAATTTTTTGATGAAATTTTTTGAGCATGTTCCTCATCAAGTCTAGTTTGTCCATACCAAATTTCAGCTCACAATTCGACCGGGAAGGCAGTCAAATAAATTCTTGAAACTTACTGCACTTTATATATGCGCAGAATGTGCAGTAAGCTTCAAGAATTTATTTGACTGCCTTCCCGGTCGAATTTTGAGCTGAAATTTGGTATGGACAAACTACACTTGATGAGGAACATGCTCAAAAAATTTCATCAAAAAATTCCACCGGGAACCGCCCCAAACAGTAAAGTTCGGACGGTCCCTCCCGTCCCTCCGGAGGGACTTGATCTTTTCTGTATATATATATATATATATATATATATATATATATATATATATATATATATATATATATATATATATATATATAGGAAAATGTTCAAGTAAGGTAGGCCTAAGAATTGAAATTCTTAGGCCTCTTTCATTTGAGGTGCTTCCGGGATATATTTTTTGATGATATTTTGTGAGCATGTTCTCCATGAAGTGTTGACTATGCCCACCAAATTTCAGAATAAAATTCAATCGGTAAGTCGGTTAAATAATTTTTTCAAAATTGTGCAGGTTTTTACATATATAAAATGCAGTTTTTTTTCAATAATTTATTTAAACGACTTCACGATTGAATTTAATTCTGAAACTTGGTAGACATAATCTTCAATCCATGGAGAACATGCTCACAAAATTTCATCAAAAAATTCGACCCAGAAGCACCTCAAATGAAAGAGGCCTAAGAATTATGATTCTTAGGCCTACCTTACCTTAGCATTACCCTATATATATATATATATATATATATATATATATATATATATATATATACATATACGGAAAAGATCCTGTCCAGCCGGAGGGACAGGATCCTCCGTCCGGCCGCCGCCGTTTAGGGCGGTTCCCGGTGGAGTTTTTTGATGAAATTTTTATGGAATGTTCCTCATCAAGTCTAGTTTATCCACAAAAAATTTCAGCTAAAAATTCGATCGGGAAGGCAGTCAAATAATTTTTTGAAACATAACTGTGTTTTATATGTTTAATTTGAAGCAGTTAATTTAATACTTCTTCGTATTGTATGGTTTGATGAACTCAATTTCTTTCAAGGCAGCTACTATTTTATCATATCCGTAACTTTTTTTTGCAAGAATTCCGTAACTTTATTATGCACTTAATATTGCATTATTCTAATTGTGCAGTTTTGATATATAATTTCACGATTGCAAGATGCAAAATGTACTTATGAAGTTTATACCTTTATTTTTTCATTGTTCTATTATTCTATTTTGCTTAAAAAGTGCACTTCTCCAAATTAAAAATTGCATGCACCAAATGTCACATTTATTACATGAAACACATAAAATACATAACGATCATCAGTTGCATCATAATCATTTAGAAGAGCATCATGTTAAATCGGTGACTATAAATGCATTTTAAATTTGAAATTCTAATTGAACTAACATAATAAAAAAAATTGGTTTATTTATTGCACTCTCAAATCTCAATGTGAGTATATTGCATTTTATATAAAAACGATGCACTTATACTTTGTATTAATAAAAATTGAAACAAAAGTGAATAATCAATATTATATGTTTATTAATGGTGGGGACATGCCATATAAAAATAACATCAACATTAATGGATTTAAAAGTTGTGGTTGCGTAATGACACGAACGTGCTAAATATATAGAGTAATATTCGTAGTACATGGTGATGGATTGTAGAGTTACTAATAAGCCCTTTCTAATTGATTACATACGGACTCAATTTTAAATGACAATAATAGAGTGTCACTAATGAGGGAAAGGCGGTAAAGTACAGAGACGGAAAAACGAAGGCGGTTCTTTTTTAAATTTAATCTGGGCCGTATACTATTATTCATTTAAATCTAACGTAGCAAATAGGTTTGGTTCGTTTTTGTTTCTACGGACGTACCGGACATGAAGTTTGATTGTAGTATTGACCTTTGGTGTTGGAGTTTTGAAGCTTGAAGTTTAAAGTGGCTCAAAACTAGCTCTTGAAAAAGATAGATGGAAAGGTGTACACTTTCAAGCAAAGGTAGAAAGTGGGTTTCTTTAACTTTCCCACACCTAAACTCCTTGGGAAGTTTGAAGCCTATAAATATGAACCACTCATCACTTAATATTAAAAGGTGAAGGAGAATAGGGGAGCTCTCGCGCACACAAGAATTCCGGCTTCTAGTTCAGAACCGAAAATTCGCACCCCCCTGCGCGGGCGACCTGCGGATAGTCGTAAAATTCAACGGGTCTCAAAAGACAATTTTGCCCCTCTTTTCTTTCCTTTTTTTTAACTTTCTTTCTCGATACTGGACTGGTGGGTTCTCGAGGTTAGCTTAACCATTTTTTTTAGTTTATGGGTAAGTCGCCAGACGGTTGGGCGACTTATAAGTCGCCAAATGGTTGGGCGACTTACCCCGACCAGGGTTAAGCCCAGCAGTATATCCGTAAATACTTTTAACCCAACCCTATTTTCGTAAATACTTAATTAATTAGCATTAATACGGAAAAAAACTCAGAAGATGGCATGCTAGCCCTGCGTTTTTTCAAACTCTTGAGCAACATATGAACTGGCTATGGATTGATAGGAAGAGGTGGATGAGTAATTTCTGATGAAATAGGTTCTTGCTTTTTCCAAAAACACATTGGAATTGAGACTATCCGGAATGAGTTCAGCCTTTATCCGCGGGTCCAGAATGGCACTCATGTATATGAAAGCATTGGACACTTGGTCATTATAGCTCCGGGCGTGTGTGGACATGTCCTCAGCAGCACTCTTGAGCCAACCAGGGCTATGCCGGGAGTCTATGCAGGTTGATATCATCTCGTAAATGTGATCCATGAAGAAAAGAACCAATCCAATAGTTAGCATTTTGTTGGTACATATGTTATTGATAGTCTTGTAAAATGGTTCTAAATATGCATGCATGATATTGACAGCATTCTTCTCTGCAGTGCTAAGCAGCAGCCTACTGCCCAGCTCTTCATCATACTTCTGAACAATCGTCTCCATTGATTTTACTGCCTGTAGCACGTAATGCAGTACAGAGTATTACAGAAAACAATTCATAAATAGATTGTTATTTTCTGATTTGTTTCCTTATGTTGTTTTCTTCCAAAGTAGGGTTGGGAATGTGTTTGTTAGCCATGAGAAATTATGGACTAAGAAGTTGAACCAATTGACATTTGAATGTCTTGAGCAAGAAGCAATGAAATACGCTAGTAAATATTTTGAGCAAATTCATGTAGTGTAATTAGTACCTAGTGATCTCATAATAATTATGGGAGTAAAAATCACTTGTCTGTGTGAAAAAAAGTCACTTGTCTACAAGGACTGCACAATATGCTTAAAAAAATAATGGGAGAAAAGCGTATAAGTTTGACAAATCACAACGTATGAACAATTTTAGATTAGTGGAAACAAAAAATACCTTGTGTGCTATATCAAGCCTCTGGTAATTACCACTCCAACGATGTGAGGCATCAAGTGGGTTCTTCCAGCTTCCTTCTCGATAACATTGGCAAAAGCGAATGAATTCCTCCATAATTTTGGAAGACGTGTTTGCCTGTAGTACAAACTCCCTAACCTTGGAGAGTATTGACTTGGTACATCTCAATCCATCACTCACAATTGAGTTCAATGCATGAGCGGCACATGGAAGATAGCAATACTGGTTCATTTTCTGAATATCCATGTCATCTTTAAGTGTATGGCATGCATGCTCAGTAGTATCGTACGTGAGATGAAGGACTCTGTTTTCAATATTATAGACCTTGAGGACCTTCATCAGAGCATGGTGGATTTCAGGACTTCCACAAGGGCAAGAAATTCGAGAAACATCAAGGAGAACCTTATGAAACAACCAGTTTTCGTTGATCCACTGGCAAGTAACACTCATATAAAGTATCTGCTCATAAGAAGTCCAGAACTCAAGAGCTATAGAAATCTTTGAAGAAATTTGGTCCAAGATCAATCTTAGATCTTCCCGCATGCTTCTAAAAATTTCTTGAATTACCGTTTGGAACTTCTCTCCTGACCAAAGTTGTGATGATGGACTTATTAACTTCAGGGAGTTCACAAGCCACTTATCTCCCACTGCATGCGGAGGAAGGGATACTGAAACAAGCCATCTGGTGAGCAACCAATTTAGATGATCAAACTCTAATTGAGGTGATTTTGCTTGAGACTGAGGTTTCTTAGCAACTGTGACTAGGTCTGAAGCAGCACTGCCAACAAACACCGCTGCTTTATCATATCCTGGGTGGCGATTACTAAGGTGTCTTCCCAGATTTCCTGAGTGATAAAGAGAGAGTCAATACAACGCATTGACTTATGTAGAGTGTAACAACACCTTTAGCAAGCTTACACAATGGAGACCAGTTGCACACAAATAAAGTTCCACTTTTTAAGTGTGAGATATAAAATTATGTTCTTGATCATAAATTGAAGTCAATGGGAGCCTTGGCACACTTAAGAATTGGGGAAATGAAACTTAAGAATAAGCCTTACGTGAATAGCATGAAATTACAAATATCTGTACTTCGAAATTAAAGTGCTTAGTGTTGTGCATAAGAGCAAGGTACTCATTTCCTTTGGTAGATGGAGACAAGATTCAACAGAAATTACCAGTAGCAGTTGCAATGGAATAGCATTGTCTACAGAATTTACACCTTCGAGTTTTCCCATCTGGAGCTGTTTCAAAATACTTGAGGTATACAGTTGTCATTGTCTTTTTCCTTGGTTTTGGAGTGGGAATAGCATTTCCTTGCTCTGAGGATCCGATTCCCATATTCATAGAATCTACACTTGGAAGGACTGAGCATCTACAACAGTGAATGAGTTGGGTTCAATATCTGCAGTCAATAAAAGAAAATGAAAACAACACATCTTAGATTGCTTTAGTAATTACATCACATGCAATTTCAATGAAAAAGATGACAAGACAGCCTCACCTTGAAAAATGGGACAAAACATGGGCTTACCATCTTATACACTGAAAAATTCCTCAGCAGTGTTTAAACTTTAAACCTTGAAGTTCTTTTGGCACTTTTTTCTTTTATTTATCCAATAAGTAAAAAAGGATAAGGTTGTACTCCGTCCCATAAAATTCTTCGCGGTTTGACTTGGATCGGAGTTTAAGAAAGTGAGAATAAAGTGTAAATCTATGATTGTGGTTGAGTAAGAAAAAACTAAATGAATGTTAGCCACACAAAACTTTCCAAAAAAGGGAAATGAGAATAATTTTTTAGACATCCCAAAAAGGCAAGTGGGAAGAATTTTATGGGACGGAGGGAGTACAATTCATGGACAGAATAGCAGCAGATTCTAGAATGATATAGTGACCCCCTTCCCACACAAACCTAGCCAGCAGATGCACCCTCAAACAGCGAACGCAAACAATAAAACTCAAATCCCATCATGATTAGGGATTACCAAATGACGATTGGTGTATGAACTCGTCATGGGAAGCATAACCCATCCATCTCTATGCCCCAATTTTATCATTGTTGATCATATAACTTATTAATGAATTAAGCTGGTTTCACTTGGGCTTTAGATGATTTAAGCAAACTAGAAGGAGGCCTACAAATAAAAGCTCAAGGCATGTGCCTTTTGATGGCCAAGTCTGAAGCTATATCAACCTCACAATAACTAATGCAATGCTTAGACTTAACAAAACCTTATCGGAAGAGTTCTTTTCCAAATTCAATCTACATCGGCCATTTGCCAAGTTTTCCATTTAAATGATTAATCCATTCAAATTGAACCCATATAGGAACCTATAAACTTTCCTCACAAAGCAGACGTCAATGGAAGACAGAAAGAGTTTCTTCTGTACCAGATACTGTGGAACCAATCCGGTTGTTCAAGATAATGAAGCCACCGTAGAGTTCTCTCCTCCTATGGTTTACATTCTTTATCAAATCCTGTCATTTCATGCCTTAAGTTCTTTAACTCCTGCCTTTTGCACTCACGCAATTCTAATGCTTCGTCTTACCCCTTTCCTTAGGACTTCTAATAGCATTAAGTGTGCATTGGTTTCAGCAATGCCTTGCTTAGCCAAACCATCTTCTCCTCTTTCAATCAATATGAAAAGATCTGTGTCCCGGTTTATGCAATTGTGACTATTAAATATCAATAACTTCTAAATTTCTAATACAACTAGCTGTTATATTTATTGCAACCAACAGGGCTTCTAAAAGAACAACATACGCTACTTACTGTAAGCATAAATAAGGCATTATATTTATATGGCAAAGATAAAGTAAAACCAAAAAAACAAATGCTGCAAGGTGCTGCTCTTTATGGATTTACACGCACTGTTAAAACTCCAGGAGTCCAACACATTTCCAGCCCCGGCCTTTCCACTCATTGCTCCAACATGTTTGAAGCACAACAATGAATACCAAAATGTAGTGAATAATAACATAATAATCCCGCCCAAGCCCCAAACTTGCTAAAATATACTCAAAAGGAGGAGTGGACTTCATATTCAAATACAGATAAAAGGCACCAACAACTTGAACTAACAATTCGAGGCACATGCATGGTACACCAAGCTTGGTCCATCAAGTGAATACATTTCCATAAACACTGAAGTTAATGCCGACTATACAATTTTTCTCATGTGATAATGGCAGACAGCCTCATAATAAATACAACCCTGCAATAGAGTTAATGCGCATCATATGGATACATCATTATCATTTCCTAACTTGTACATTATTCTCTTAATCTCTTGGGCTCATGGCATGCCCAGCTAAGTGTTGGGGCTAGATGAAAGCCTCGTAACTTAAGGGTATCAGTGATTTGAGAATGAGAGAGAGGGAGACTAAGATGAGGAATGAGATACTCCCAACCAGCAGAGAAAACCAAACACAAATAAGCATAAAAAGGGATGGGGGCAAAACCTGAGAATTCATCACAGATGATCTACAGTTCCTTACGGCTTTAGTTGCAGAGATCTAAGAATGATACAAAAAGAGGACTTGAGGTAGGAGCTGAAAAGAAGAAGAGAGAAAAGGACTGATCAGAAAATCTGCTCACAAATTAAAGCAAGAACTCAGAAATTCGAGGCTCACGCGTTAGCGGCAACAGGGGAGGATCCAATCCCATTTCTTATGGGGAGAGAGAGATTTCAGTTCAGAGGACGGGAGATGTATAGAGAGATTTGTAGAGGGGAAAGAGCGGAGTGGAGAAGAGGAGAAAGGGAGGGAACCTAATTGGAGTTGAAGTTATTTGAAGTCTGAGCTGAGATATGAGCCTGCTAAGCCAAGCCAGTCGGATAGTTGAAGCCGACCAAATTGATGTACGGGCACAATAAAAGGGAAGACAGAACGTCAGAACTGATGAAATCACCAGAAATTTTGAATAGCTAGATTCGGGTCAGGGCACGAACCGAAAGCGCAAAAACCGAAAACGGACTGACATTTCGATTCTCTTAAAAATGGGACCGAGCCCGAATAAAAAATGGGAAAACTGTCAAATAGGTTCTAGAACTTTCATAAAAAAGTCATTTAAGTCCTTCTATAGGAGACTCTGTTCGGTCGTCGCGATTTGGGGCGGTTCCCGATGGAATTTTTTGATGAAATTTTTTGAGCATCTTATTCATCAAGTCTAGTTTACTCATACCAAATTTCAGCTAAAAATTTAATCGGGAGCGCATTCAAATTAATTCGAGAACGCAAAAATGCGCAGTTATCTTCAAGAATTAATTTGAATGCGTTCCTGATTGAATTTTTAGCTGAAATTTGGTATGAGTAAACTAGACTTGGTGAATAATATGCTCAAAAAATTTCATCAAAAATTCCACCGGGAACTACCCCAAATCGCGACGGCCAGACAAAACCTCCTATAGAGGGACTTAATTGATCTTTTTATGAAAGTTCGATGACCTATTTGACAGTTTTCCCAATAAAAAATAGATTGGAACCCAATTATTTGGGATTTGTTGTTCGATTTCAGGTAAAAAACTGAATCATTTGAACTAAAATGGAAATCATGAATTATTAGATGGATCATCCAAAATAAACATGTATTGCGAAAAAGGAAAAACTACCTCGAGAATTAAAAACAATCACAAGTCAAAGGGTTTGTTTACTAACAGAGATATTTTCCATTTTTCTATTTTTGTTTTCCATTCTCCAGTTTTCTATTTTTATTTTCCAGATTTCTATCTCCAATTTCTTTTTCATTTTTTTTTCCATTTTCAAATATGAAAGCATGATGATCATCAAGTTTTTTCACCCGATTCTGTGATCGACTAGAAGATCGAAAGTATGATCTCAGTTCGAAACCTAACCTAGTACAATCCAAGCGGGGTACTAGGTCCCATGCATAAGAAAGTCGGGACCAAAATTGGCTGGTCCCAGTCAATCTCAATGGTTAGTTCGACGAATTCTTTTCTCTTTCTCTTATTCATTATAAACTCAACGGCTCTTTTAAAACTCTTTACTTTAAAATATAATTTCAAAAAAACGAGACCCAACCGCCGGGTCAAGGACAGTGGATCTCAATCCCAAATTTTAATGCCACACAGTATTTAACATGTTTAAAAAATGATGCTCTTACATCCTATGAAGCACGGATACTTCCCTAGGGTAGCGTATCGGCGTATCCGATACTTTCCCGTATCCGATACTCTAGGATACCCGTACCGTACGTTCCCGGGCCGTATCTGTAATTTTTAAAAGTTTCCATTTTTTTTTGCAATTTTTTGAAAGTTTCCGATACTCGTATCCTGACGGATACCCGTATCAACTTTTTTAAAAAAAAATCCCAAAATTTACTTAATAAAATTCTAAATAAAAATGAAAATCTAAAACTACATTTTACTTGGTAATCAAATAATGGGCCTATATGGCTATATCTGAATTAAGTCATTAACTCATACTCCGAATTGGATACTTGCACTTTTAATTTCAAGATTGTAGTTGTTTGACTTATTTCTCATTTTAAATTAATGACTTATTGATTACATTTATATTTCGAGATGCACTAGTGTGTATGAGAAATATTATGAATTTATTATTAAGTATCTTGAAAAAGGAAAATGTTTCAATGCAATGAATGGGTAGACATCATAGGATATTATATGTATATATACATTTTTTTTTTCAAAAAAAATCTATTTTTAACATTTATAAATAGACCCCTATAACTTTTAATATTTGTAAATACACCCCCATAACTTTTAATATTTATAAATATGGCCCCGTATCCGTATCCTACTTTTTTTGGTTTTGACGTATCCCCGTACCCGTTTCCGCGTTTCCGCGTTTCCGCGTACCGGTATCGGTGCTACATAGCTTACATCAAACTTGCTTTAGAACTCGTATCATACGATACATAGCGAGTAATGACCTTCAAATTTCTCAATCATCTCAAATGAGTTTGTCCAACCGCTTCCTTTTTTGTTCAACCACATTTATCCTTTTATTATATTGTCTCTATCCCATTTTATGAGACATATTTTGATATTTGAGTATAATAAATAAAATGTTGTAAACCATTTTTTTTCCAAAAAAAATGTGACACTTATTTTGAGATTACCCAAAAATGAATGTATAACGAATAAAATGGAACAAATAAGAGATTTGGTTAATATTGTTATCGTACTACTTGTTAGTCCAAAATATAACATTCGTTGTCTTTGGGAAATTCATATATTGTACCACCGATTATACGGTGTAAATTGTATATCTGGTGACATTTTTATAATTTTGATTAAAAATTGTGATTTCTGTTAATTTTTGTATTGAGCATAAACATGCACAAAAAACGGGTTCAGGTCCGTTTTTTTTATAATTTTAGTGCCCATTATGCACCCACCTGTAAGAGCGGGCTGGGTAGTCTATTGGGCCGCCCAGATTGGAAAACTTTAAAAATGCGTTTTTCTTAAAATATGGCTAAATTTAATCTTATTTTCAAAAAGGTAACTACTTTTACATATGAACAAAAGCGTCACCCACAAAATAATAAAATTAGAAAAACATGATATCATTGGCATATTCTTATACTCCGTATCATACTCTGTTCAAAAAAGAAGCATTAACCTGAAAACATTTGATTTTACATTTTTAAATGAAAAAATTACATATTTATGACTAAAATAAAGATTATTTACAAAAATGTGACTAGTGACTACAGTAGTAATGAAATCATAGCAACTTATGTTCAATTTTTAAATTTAAGTTACCATGACACTAAATTGTAGTAACTATTAGACGTATTTGTATAAATAAGTTTTATTTTAGTAATATTTTTGTAAAAAACCCTTTTTAAATCTAATAGATGAAAAACACTTTTTAATCAACTCCAAACACCCCATTTATGTCAATCTTGCTTGCTTGGGTTGTAGCTCACTTGGAACAATCCCTAGTTCAAAAATGACGTTTCTGCAAAAATGACGGTTTAATCTCTTTTAGCATTTCTAATAAGTGAAAACCTCGTTTAATAAATAGTTGTCAGGCTCTATAGTTTTTGGACAAAATCGCTGAAACGAAAACGCTGCAAAAGTGCAAATAACAGCGTTTTGTGTTAGCGTCTTGATATATAACGTTTTCTACTAATTGTTATGACCAAACATGTAATTTACCAAACATCTTCTGTCTTCTGGTAACCCGTCAACTTATTTCGTTAGTCAAACTCATTGACTCAATCCACTAGGACAAGTGAAGAACCCGCTAATATAACCTGCATTGAACACTCATAAACTTGAATTGAAATTTCACTCTTTTACGAATGGAGTGTATCTTTATTATGTAAATCTTGCCTAAAGTCTAAACCTTCCGCAAACGGTTCGGACATTTTAACAATTTAAATATACTTGCACAGTTACACCTGACTTTCAGACGTTTCTAATCATTACGACTACTACTCTAAACTAGTGCAATACATCATTTCCTTCAGCCAAACAACGACGTGACAAAAGATCCATCCTTTACCCTTCCCTTCATCATGACATTTGTACATCACCAAGGATTCAAGGCACTCACATTTTAGAAAATATTTATTTTTGCAGATAAACAGTCTCTCTAATTCTGTGTACATTAAATATATCTTCTTGTCCCCAGTTTTTGTCGTCTTTACTCTGTAGCTTTAGTCTGAAGCTTGTGCGTTTACTTGGTAAACTTTAGTAGGATTGGTGGCTAAGTTCAAGATTTTTCGAGAAAATCAGGCTATGGATCCTTCAATTAGCGCCGGGTCTTACCATTCCTACAAGGTGATCGATCAGTTTTCATCAAACCCATGTTTAACTTTCTGCACTCTGCTACGCGCACTTTTCTGTTTATGACTGTGGCTTTCTTTCTGAATTCTTGTTACCCCGATAAAGATTGTATCTTGGCCATGGGTTTCTACCCGTTTGTTAGTTTGGTTTATAGATGCTACATCTTGTGGGGAAAGTTGGGTACTTGAATATAGAGCGTTATTATACTTGAAACTTGATGATACTTGCTAAACTTGGGTGGGATATGTCAATATCAGCTTCTATTAATTGTTGAAGCCCCATGTGAAAGAATAGTCCAGCTGTTTTTCTTTATTCTTTTTCAATTGATTGGGAGAGCCTGTGGCAGAGAGTGAGAGAGGAGATAAGGCATGGCATATGACTTTGAAATACACAACGGATGGGCAGTATTGAATGGATTATCCTGGTGGTTCTAACTTGAATGCTTGAGATTTTTTTTTTAATTATGTAAGGTTGTGTTATGATAGTATATTTGAGCATACAAATTCAAATATAAAAATACCCAGTAAATAGTTGTGTTGATTGCCAGTGAAAACGGTCGGCTATCAAGAAGATGAAAACGGTCAATATAGACTGAGTATTATATTAAATTTTAAAATATCATGTATTTTGATTTATTATATTATAATTAATTTTAATATTGTTTAATTTGTTATATCAATAAGGAAAGTTTATTCCAAATTAACATAAAAATTAAGTAAAAAATAAAAGCCCGTGGTATTTTAAGTCTTTGATTAATAGCTTTCAATCATTCTTGGCCTAAAACAATAGCTTTGAATTTCTAGTCTTTGTTTGATAACTAACATATTTCCCTGAGACTGCCATAATTTTGCTATCGTGATTCACATAATCAGTGTTGTGTGTCTGTGGTATTTGTGAAATCGCAGGAGACATGGAGACGTACTATGATTCTGTCATTTCAAAGCCTTGGAGTGGTATATGGCCGGCTGGCCACCGCCCCCTTGTATGCATTTGGATCCATTGACCCAAATGACATCAAATCAAAGGAAGATATATATGAGCTCTTTTCCTTTGCTTTCTGGACCTTAACTATCATCCCCTTGTTAAAATATGCGCTTCTAGTTTTGAATGCCGACGATGAAGGGGAAGGTTAAAATCTCAGGATCAAAATTATAAGTTTTTGCGCTATTTCTTTTTATTTTTCTTCGTTTTCTATAATTATAAGTTGTTGTTCTTGTTGTGAGTGATTGCAGGTGGTACTTTTGCATTGTATTCTTTGCTGTGTAGGAATGCCAAAGTAGGGCTGCTTCCATGTGATAAAAGTGCTGCTGAGACTATGCATCATGTGGAAACCACATCATCCAGGATCAAAATGAGAACTAGAGCAAGATGGGCACTTGAGAAGCATAAAAGCAGTCACTATTTGCTGCTGCTTCTGGCTCTGGTTGGCTCTTGTTTAATCATTTGCGATGGAGTTCTAACTCCTTCTATTTCTGGTTTGTCTCACACATCCTATAGTTACTATAGACAGGTTATCAACATTTGTTACTCCGTATTAAGTTGAAATGTGTTTCCCTTCAGTTTTGTCAGCTACCTTGACTATGAGACGTTCCATATCAAAAGTACTGCACCAGAGTAAGGAATAGCTTTATTAGAAGTATACATCAGAGTAATTGGTTTTCTTTGCGAAGTGTATAGTGAGTGTGGAAATCGTGATTCCGTTTTCACTTTTGTAACAGCAATCTCTTCTGGAAAGGCAGAATCCATAGACAAGTATTTGAAAAAATGTGGGTAAAATAATTTGGTACTCAAAGTTTTAATTTTGTTGAAGGGGTTCACTCAAACTTATGTCGTATTATCATCAACATGATATACTTTGGGTTTGTCAAAAGTATTCTTAACTTGTTACCCTTGTTATATTTATTTACAGATATCCCAGTCCCTTCAGCTTGTGCCATACTGGTTTGCCTATTCACTTTGCAAAAGCATGGGACCCATAAAATTGGCTTTCTTTTTGCCCCGGTTGTGATCATATGGATTATTTTCATCAGCACTATGGGCATATATAACGTTTTCCATTACCCAGCCATCCTTTGTTCAGTCTCCCCTGTGTACATATTTAGGTTCTTTAGGAATCTAGACATCACAAGCTGGAAAATCTTAGGGAACATTGTGTTATGCATTGCAGGTAAGACTCATTCTATGAAATTGTCTTATTCGTGTTTTTATATCAGCATACTCCATCGTAAGTGAGAAGTTGCGGTTACTTGAAACACAACTGCCTAACATGTTTCTAAACTCCATTCCTTAGGATCAGAAGCAATGTTTGCTGATCTAGGGCATTTTTCAAAGAAATCCGTCCAGGTATGGACAAAAATGTAATGCAAGAGTTGGGCTGAGGGTAGTTTGGGGGTGAGACGGGATGGATTATGTATTTTGTTTTTTATGATAAACTTTTGGATAATGCAGGCAACATTTGCCCTAATAATATATCCTGTCCTGGTAATATGCTATGCTGGTCAAGCTGCATATATCTCCACGCATTTAGGTGCATCATCTAATGTTATGCATCTTAGTGAATCCGTACCACACAGTAGTAAGTTCTATCACTTATTAATGTGTACCCTTTTTGGTCCTCCTAGCTAGCTTTCTACTTGTGTTCCAAAAGCCCAAAAGGTGGAACTGCTCACCCTGGCATCCCATTGTAGCTCACCACAAGGCATGTGGAGAGGAGGCAAAGCACAATATCGAATAACCTCTTGGTGGGAGGTCCAAACTTTGCCTACCTTATTCCAACTTTGCCACCTATGTACTTATCCCCCTAGTCCTGTAGGGGCAATATCGGCAGAGGACATAACACACCGGTATTGGATGACTCAACGTGTCCTCGAAAATAAGAAGAGTAGACTTTATATGTGAATTTCTATATTTATATTAACTCATTTTGAAAAAAATGAGTGGTTTGCAGCCCCATTCCCCTGGTCCACCGTTGACCCTAACTTTCTATATCTGACTTGTGAAGCACCTGGAAATTTCAGGAGATCTTCATCATGCTTTCACAGGAATATCCCTAGTAGCGTCCCTTGTGGGTAGCCAGGCAACCATCACGGCAACTTATTCAATCATAAACCAATGTCAAGCACTGGCCTGCTTCCCCAGGGTAAAAGTTATACACACATCAGATGAGATATATGGCCAGGTTTACATTCCTGATGTATCCTGGATTCTGATGGCTCTAAGTTTGGGCATCACTCTCGGCTTGAGGGATGTACCAGCCATTGCAAATGCTACAGGTGTGCATGTGTTTTCATAGTTATGTCACGTTCTGTAGGGATACTAAGAGCACATTGAGAAAAGAAAATCTACAACCTTATGACATCGGATCTATTAACTTCATATGAACAGAGGAAAATGGAATGGAATGGGATATGAGTATGACAACTATCACAACTCATCCTCCTTTCAGAAATTCTTGCAGGAGTGTATAGTGGAAATTAGTTTTAGACGATTAGTATGCAGTGTTGATCAATTTTATGACCTAGCCAAATATAGTTGTGTAAAGAATGACGTGGGATGTTGATTTTGAATGAAATTTTAGATGACACTCTTCTTTTAGTGACTTCCTATTCTACCATAATAATCTCCTCATTTATCTGCCAGGTTTAACTGTTATTTGTGGGATGTTAGTCACCTCCTGTCTTATGTCACTTGTAATTGCACTCTCCTGGGAGAAAAGCCTATTCTTCTCAGTGTGCTTCCTGCTAGCATTTGGATCAATTGAAGCCATGTACCTGTTCGCAAGCTTGATGAACTTTTCCAAGGGAACCTGGTCTATACTCATACTTATCACACTCTTCCTGACAACAATGCTTTCATGGCACTACGGCACTGTCAAGAAGTACGAGTTCGACAAAGAAAACAAGGTCAGCTTGGATTGGTTAACGGATCTTAGCCCTGGGTTGGGTGTTAATAGAGTCCCGGGCATTGGCTTTATCTATACAGATGTCGTCACAGGAATCCCTTCATTTTTCTCTCATTTCATCGCAAATATTCCTGCCTTTCACGAACTTTTGGTCCTAGTCTCATTCAAGCCTTTACCGGTTCCTCATATTCCCCAAAACAAGAGATACCTCATAGGCAGGGTGGGGCACAAGGAGTACAAAATATACAGGTGCATCGTACGGTATGGATATTGTGACCCCATGAGGGACACGAATGATTTTGAAGACCATGTTATTAGTTCCATAGGAGAATTCATTGCCAGGGAGGAAAGTAATGACGTGCATCGGGAGATTATTGCCTCTCCGGAAGGAAGGATGATCATTTTGGGAGGACCTGATGGGACAAATGCATTGATTCCTGTGGCTACCATTGAGGAAACAACAAATGAGGTCTCAGGGGATATCGAGACTCCAAGAAGCCCTCTGATAGAACATGGGAGCGGGTTTGCTCCTGCTAAGAGGAGAAGGAAAGTCCGGTTTGTTTTGCCGTTGCAGAGTCCCAAGGAAAATCCAGCTATGAGAATGGAACTCCAGGAATTGGTTGATGCCAGGGAAAAGGGGGCTGCCTATTTCCTGGGCAAATCACACTTGATGGTACGCAAAGGTTCAAACTTTTTCAAGCGGTTCCTTATTATGAATTATGTTTTTCTGGACAAGAATTGCCGAGAGCCTACGGTTGCACTGAATATACCTCACACTGCTCTTTTGGAGGTCGGGATGCCTTATTTAGTGTAGTCTTGTTTTTTTGAACCCGGTGGGCAAACTGCTCAAGTCGGTGGGGCAAATGCAGGGAATATTAAATTTCATATTTAAGTCTATTAGCATGTGCATTATCGAACACCGTAGAGATAGAAGACCTGTTTTATGTGCAGTTTATTGTAACATGATGAAACAGCGTTTCAGTGTATGTACAGATATAGAGACGCTGAAGATATGCTATTGCACTGCTTTTTGCAAATATATTCAAGGTATTACCTCTTCAACAGAACAAACAAGAAACTCCGCACAAGATAAATTTTAGTCCCAAGTTTGTGCATTTGGCCCTTTGATCCTGAGGTCATGGTTCATTAGTGAAAGGAATTTTGTCCTTGTTCTACTTTTTAGTCCCATGAAGGCATGAACACTTGATATTAAACTTTTGAAAGGAATTTTAGGGTGAAATAGTAGAAGTAATGAATAGTGTAGAAATGTATATAAAGTATGAATGTATTGAAGGAAAAATGAAAATTCGAAAAAGTAAGAGCATTTATTTACAAGTATTTAAATACTACCAAAAAGAAAAGTGTTGCAAGTACTTAAATATGGATGAAGTCGTGATCTAGTATTATATTTGAATAGTATTAACAATAATATTAAATAGGAAAAATTAAATATAATAATTGATAGTTTGCTCACAATAACCTAATTACTAATTATTTCTGTATAATCCCAACTTGAACCGTCCGCCAACAATGGTTCATGATCGAATATAACCTGTTACTACGTGTATTCTACAAGTAATATGAACTATGCTCGTTCTTTTAATATAATCCTAAACTTCAACTCAATTTCAAAATTAGATTTTTTCAAATTTTAAAATTTGAATTTTATATAATGACAATTTAATTGTAATTTTTGTTTTTCAGAAAATTGTAATTTTTGATAAATAATTTGTTGTTGGATTCTTTTACAAACTCATGATTTTAATTGATTTTTAACTAATTTATAATCATTTAACATTTTAAGATGATCAGCTTTCATTTATAAAAAAATAGAACAAAAGTATAGTTTTTTATTCTTTTCACTTTCTTAATTTTAAAAATCAAGGCTTCATTTTTTTGAATTTAAATTTGCAATCAATTTGAATTTTTTATTCATTCTGTAAGGTTTTTTATGTTGACCTTTTTACTCTCTTTACTTATATATTTTATATTCGTTATATATTTATAATATCTTACATATCATAAATTTTAATTTTGAAATTTATATAAGTTTTTCCATATTCTATATTTATATATTTTATATTCTTTAATTCAATAAACTACCTAAAAAGGTTAATTTAAAAATAAATGATGGAATTCCGACCTAGGGGCCTAGGGGGTGACTGCAAAATCGAGTAAAGAGAGGCTGAAAGTGCTAAGTAAGATCAAGTAAGAAATTGGGCAGAAGTAACAGCAAGTTTGCACTAAGAATTTTGGATTGAATCCATTTCCTCATGTTGGAAGATGATATTTATACTATGGAGAAAATACTTGACCAACAAGTAAAAAGATGATATCCTATTGTGGTGAAGACACTTGTATTACTCGCTTAACAAGAAGAAGTGTAATAACCTAATCGTGTGGCGACATATGTAAAGTTGATTGGAGAGGTATTTTGGACAACTGACTGATTGATATTGTGTGTAACATATTTATCTTTGTGTATCAGAACGCATGTGCATGCCACACGTGTGCTATCTGGAATATCTTGTGTAGCACCCACTAGGGGCGACGTGGCCCTTGGACAGCTGTCATGCTGGTGACGTTGCCATAGTTATGTGCCATGCTTGATCGCTGAAATGTCCAAGTCCACAATGGATTGACGAGGCCCTCAGCTCAGCAGATGAGATTGAGCTCGGGGACAGTGTGCTTATTTGGGAGGGAGCAACCCCGGGTTGCTGATCACCAGTTGTAAGTGATTTCTTTGTTCCGTTGACTTCGCATGATGCCAGTTGACTTCAAACTCAGTTATAACGGCGGACTGCATCGTTGGCCTAGGTGTAGATCGACCTCGGCCTCAGATGCAGTTTTGGCCTTGTCTCAATAATCCGGGCATCAAATGTTGGACCGACTTTGGGTGGGCCGAACTCGTCCTCCTTCTCCTCCTCATCATCATCAGCTGTCAACAATAACTCTGGCCGTCGACACCATCAATTGAATCGCCGCCGCCGTCGGTTGTATGCTAATTTGTAGCCGTCATTACGTTGACCAAGTTTGTCGTTCATGTTCTTTTCTTCCTCTCCTCCTTCAATTTGTACGGTTGGAGATGGCAAATAAGAAACAACGATGGTGATCCAGACGGCAATCTCCAGACGACGAATGCTAGATGTCCGTGTGAGCAAGTAGTGGTAGCGCACAACGGTGGTGATTGCGTGCAGACGACGTATCGAATCGACTAGGACTTCATTTTTGTGGCGGCAACAACGATACATAGTTATGGCTGGGGAGGGGGTTGGGCCAGCTAATGGGGAGAGGGGTGGTTGGGGGTTGAGGAGCTGGGGCGTGAGACAATGGGCTTTTGAGCTTTTCAGTTTTTTCGGTGCTCATTTTGTAAATTACGTATGTTTTTAAGTATTGGTATTTTTAAAATGTCATATCAATACATATTTAAAAGTATACTATTAAGGTTCAATATTGCAAACCACGATAGTCAATATAATGATTTGATGGTCAATAAGTTTTCAAATTTTTATACTTAATTGCATATTGCATATTAATACATATTCCAAAAGTATCATACTCCCTCCGTCCCTCAATACTTTGCCAAGTTTGACCGGCACGGGGATTAATAAAGTAAAAACTGTGTGGTTGAGGTTTGTGCAGAGGAGAGAGAATTAACTGGAACCACAAATTCTTTACTTAAAAGGGAAAGTGGCAAAGTTAGTGGGACGTCCAAAAAAGGAAAGTTGGCAAAGTTATAAGGGACGGAGGGAGTATTACACAATACTACGTACACATTTCCTCAAATGATGTGGCTTATAGAACCCGTTTTTCTTTACAAGAAACACTATATGTCTATATTGAGGGAGAAACTAAACTGTCATGAGAAATGAATTTTTTTACTAAGATTCCTTGTTAGAAGAATAAATACTTAACTTTTATCAAAGAAATAATTTTATATCTAAACTTGAAAAGTTATTATAGATAAATGAAAGAATTTAAATAAGTTGACCTCGAAATTGTATATATTAACTTAACTTTCAAAACTTTACATATAGAAATGTATTATTAATATTCAAAACTTTCAATGGCTATTCTTAAATCTCTTCCTCATTGTGGAAAGAATTCTTGGGGTTAATTTCCCCCCTGCCTTTCATTCAAGTGTTAATCGTGTTAATATACAGCAGCTCACGTGGGCTTAAACAGAAGCCCTACGTAAATACAAAAGTGGGCTAAGCTAAATAAATACAACATAAAAAATACAATATATATACTCAACACCCACCCCCCCCCCCCCCCTCAAGTTGGAGCATGCGGATCACAAATGCCCAACTTGTGTAATAAATAATAAAATTGCTGGACTCCCAAGGCTTTGGTAAAAATGTCAGCTAGCTGCTCGGTGGTGGACACATGAGAAGTGCAGATGGTCCCATCCTGAACAGCATCGCGAATATAATGGCAGTCTACCTCGATGTGTTTGGTTCGTTCGTGAAAGACGGGATTTTGGGCAATGTGCAAGGCTGACTTGCTGTCGCAGAATAATGACATAGCCTTAGGGTGAGAAATACCGAGGCTGAGAAGAAGAGCCTTGAGCCATTTGAGTTCGGATGTTGTCGAGGCCATGGACCGGTATTCTGCCTCCGCAGAGGAGCGAGAGACAGTGTGTTGTTTCTTGGTCTTCCACGAGATCGGAGATGGACCGAGAAAAACAAGCCATCCAGTAAGAGAGCGACGCGTAAGTGGACAGCTGGCCCAATCGGAGTCACACCAAGCAGAAAGAGATAGATCACAGTCCGAGCTAAGAAAAATGCCTTGACCTGGAGAACCCTTGAGGTAGCGGACCACACGTACCGCGGCAGCCCAATGATCCGTACGCGGCGCATGCATAAATTGAGCAAGTGTATGGACAGAATATGCTAAATCAGGACGGGTGAAAGATAAATAAATGAGCCGCCCTACAAGCCGTCGATAAGGTTCTGGATCGGGAAGTAATTCACCAGCAGCGAGACCCAAACCATGATTCTGTGGCAATGGAACACTGGCTGGTTTAGCCCCGAGAAGTCCGGAATCGGCAATAATATCCAAAGCGTACTTGCGCTGACATAAAAACAACCCATCATCGTTGCGTGCAACCTCCACCCCCAAAAAAAATATTTGAGGACACCAAGATCCTTCATGTGAAAACAGGTGCTCAAATAGCTCTTGAAAGAAGTTATAGCTGCAGAATCATTTCCTGAAATAATTAAATCATCGACATACACGAGAACATTGAGTCTGACGGCGCCTTTATGAAAGGTGAACAAAGAGTAATCAGAATAGGACTGGCGAAAACCATAATTTTTTAAAGAGGTAGCAAGCTTGGCAAACCAACACCGAGGAGCTTGTCGCAAACCATACAAAGATTTCTTAAGACGAAAAACCAAGCCAGAGGAACCGGGAGTAAAGCCAGGTGGAAGCTTCATATAGACTTCCTCATCAAGGTCCCCGTGAAGAAATGCATTGTGTACGTCCATTTGATGAAGTTCCCATTTTGGGCAGCAGCAACAGCAAGAAAGACTCGCACAGTAACCATTTTAGCCACAGGAGCAAAGGTCTCGTTATAATCTACTCCGGAGATTTGATGATTCCCCAAAATGACGAGTCGTGCTTTGAGCCGCTCAACGCTCCCATCAGAATTATACTTGATTTTATAGACCCATTTGCAACCCAGGGCCCTTTTATTAGGGGGTAATTCGGCCATAATCCACGTCCCATTGTCCTCCAAAGCACGGATTTCTGTAGCCATAGCATCACGCCAACCCTCATCCTGCATGGCCTCGGAAAAAGACTGTGGTTCGATGCCTGCATGGACTGCAGCTACAAAGGCACGGTGACGAGTTGAAAATTTTTCAAAACTAATAAAGTGTGCTAAAGAATAAGGATTACCTGGGGAAGATGAAGGAGACGGCCAGATGCGGGAGGGACTCGTACTACTTGTTGCATGGGAGACATAGTCACGCAGCAAAACTGAAGGTCGTTTCTCCCTATGACCACGACCGAGGAGTTGGCCATCCGAGTTGGCTGTAGGCGGAGCAATAATGTCAGAGGCAGCAGCATGGTCAGATCCAGGCCCTGTGTTGGTTTCGGCATTATCATCAGTATCATGTGCATGGGTGGTGTCATGTTCAGAATCATCATCTAAGTCATCATCAAAACCAACAGAGGATGGCAGGGGCGTTCTATCTGATTCATTGATGTCCGGACCCGCAAAAGGAAATTCATGCTCATAAAAAATGACATCCCGCGATACAAAGAATTCTTGTGTGTCGAGATCAAATAATTTCCAGCCCTTCTTCCCGTGAGGATAGCCAATAAATACACATTTCCGCCCCCGAGGTGCAAATTTATTACCCTTGGCACGCTGATTGTGTGCAAAGCACAAACAACCAAAGACACGTAATTCATCATAGGTAGGTGGCTGGCCGCACAACACCTCAAATGGCGTTTTATTTCCAAGCAAACCTGAGGGTGTTCGATTAATTAAATAAACAGCACTCAAAATGCACTCACCCCAGAACCGCAGCGGGAGATGTGCTTGGAGCATGAGGACCCGTGCAACATTCAAAATATGTTGGTGTTTGCGTTCCACCCTACCATTCTGTTGAGGCGTGCCAACACACGAAGTTTGAAAAAGAATTCCATGTGTAGCAAAATAATCAGATAGACAAGTAAACTCAGTGTCGTTGTCAGAACGAATGATTTTAACTGTGGTTTCAAATTGTCTTTCTACCATAGCCAAAAAAGATTTAAACACCTTAGCAACCTCGTGCTTAGCACGCAAAAGATAGACCCACACACCGCGGGAAAAATCGTCCACAATTGTCAAGAAATAAACGGCATCACACGAAGAGGGAACACGATTAGGTCCCCACAAATCACAGTGCAATAATTCAAAAACACGAGTGGTTTTATTCGCACTAACAGGAAAACTATCACGTTTTTTCTTTGCCATGGGGCATGCCACACACGGCTTATTCAAACATTTACTACCCGAAGTACAACTAACAATAGGCACTAACTTGAGCACTCTATCAGAAGGATGTCCCAGCCTTCGATGCCACAAATCAAAATTCCCAAGCTCAGGTCCCGTGATCAGTTGAATACGTGGCATGCTACGAAAGTAGTACAGTCCGTCCCGTCTCTCACCGGCTCCAATCAGGTTCCCCGAGAGTTGGTCCTGTATAGCACACAAATCATTAGTAAAGCGGACAAGGCACTTGGAATCATCAATGAGTTGTGCAACGGAGATCAAATTACACGTCAAGTGGGGAACATATAAAACATTCTTTAGAACCAAACATGTAGATAAGTTTACATCACCAACCATACGAGCCACAACTCGCTGCCCGTTGGGCAGACCGACTGTCCAGCGTTCAACCGGTGCAAAATTCGAAAAATAACTAATATTACCGGTGACATGATGCGTGGCTCCGCTATCAAGTATCCAAGAAGGGGAACAATTCTTACCGCTCATACGATCATTATTTTTAACATAAGAATTAATAAAATTGAGCAATGCTTGCACGTGTTCGGGTGTAAGCTGCTCCACCAATTTATCCGCTTCTGACTTTGCATCTTCATCCAGGATAGCATTAGCATGAGCCTGTTTTCTTCCTCCAATGTTATTACTGCCCTGAGAAGACCCCTGCGGACCACGACTTCCTGTCTGCTGTCCTTTGCCGGTTCGGTTCCGCTCATTCCACCATTCCGGGTAACCATTCAATTTGAAGCAATTTCCCACTTCGTGTCCCTTTTGTTTGCAGTGGCTACACATTAGTTTGGCTTTCTCCGAACGATCAAGTCTACCTGCTGGGCGTTCTGCACGCAAAGCAAAGGCATGAGGGTCCTCTTGCAAGACTTTTCCTCTAGCAATGTCCCTCGATTTTTCTTCTTGAAGTAGCGCATGATATGCCCGATCGAGTGTTACCGGAATGGTTTGAGACAAAAGGTTGGAACGTGTCACAGAATAATATTCGTCGTCCACTCCGATCAAGAACTGATGGAGCCTCTCTTCTTCCCGGTCTGCTGCCAACTTGGCCGCGATGTCACATGTACACGCCCCACAGTTACAGGCGGGCAATGGTTTCAGGCGCTCTAGTTCATCATACAGGGACATGAGACGATTGAAGTAATCATCCACGCTCATGCCCTTAATCTGTCGACAGCCAATTATGTCGGCTCGGAGATGTTGAAGCCTCGGACCGTTAGCCACGCAATATCTCTTCTCGAGATAGTCCCACAGAGGTTTGGCTTCGACATGATACGGTATAGAGGCTGCTATCTTTCCATCTATACTTCGTAAGATCCATGACACAATCATGGAGTTCACCGTCTCCCAATTGAGCAATTTCCGGGCCTCGGTCGGTTTCTTAATCGTGCCATCAACAAACACGAATTTCCTTCTAGCCTTCAAGGAGAGCGTAATTGCTCTGGCCCAAGCGACGTAGTTGTCGCCGGCAAGAATCACATGAGTTATGATATTTCCGGGCTGATCTCCGGATCCTAGGTAGTACGGAGAAGCAACGTCAATCTTGTCTTCGCCGGACATGGTTGTTTAGAACTGCAGCGCTGGTGCAGCAACCGATGAAGGCGACGCAAATCAGCAGCGATCGAGAAAGGCTGCGGCCTTATTTTGAGCGTGAGGCTCTGATACCATGTGGAAAGAATTCTTGGGGTTAATTTCCCCCTGCCTTTCATTCAAGTGTTAATCGTGTTAATATACAGCAGCTCACGTGGGCTTAAACAGAAGCCCTACATAAATACAAAAGTGGGCTAAGCTAAATAAATACAACATAAAAAATACAATATATATACTCAACACTCATTTTTGTATCTCTTGTTAATACAATCTATTCGAGAAAGACTATTTTGACAGAGTAAACTATGGAGTATCTCATAAGGAATACCACTTTTGCCTAAGATTTCTTATTAAAAAATACTTTACTTAGTAGAAAAAGAAATAGAGACTATGATGTTCAATATCAAACTCCTAATACTCAATATAATAGGTGTGATGCTCAATTAGTAGAAGTCACATTTTCACCCAAATTACGAAAATACGCCCACAGTGTAAGTCGTACAGTTGGTTGTACGACATACGAACTCATGGTGACATGTAAAGTACATTTGTTCTGATGACTTTGCCAACTTCGGATTAGGTGAGAAATAATAATAAAAAATTGCGAGGTTGGGGTTCGTACATGGAAGAATGGAACAAGCAGAATTATAAATTCATTGCTTTAAAAAGAAAGTGATAAAAAATTTGAGAAACGAAAAAAGAAAAGTTGACAAAGTTGAGTGAGACGGAAGGATATGTATTCAGTCTGTTATAAATTTATGAAAGTATACTTATGCTTTTGTTTTAAATGAGTGTTCTTGTGCAAAGTGTAATTACCCCCCATAAACCAAGAGACCAAAGTGAAGGGAAAAAAATAAGAGAATGATCATAATAATTAGCAAAAAGAGATGTCTCATAAGTTCAGTAGCTTCAGTTTTATACCCACCTACTAATAGACGTGCTTGATGCCTTGATGTACCCTTCACACACAAAACTCGTGTTTATAAAATTAATTAAATGACCGATAAAAATAGTGCATGATTAAAGAAAATTGGTGTTAATGACAAGTCATGTTTGTAAGCAAATTTTCTATAAATAGATCTATGTCTTGGTACGCAAATTATACCGTGGGATCGGCCCACCATGGGCATGGTGTGCCGATCCCAATACGGCATCGTTTTAACGTTAAAACAAGCAACGCGAAAGCATCATCCCCTATTTCCGTTCCATCCATAGAGCACCCATGTCCTTCATCGCTCTGTGATTTCTTTCTTGTTCTCGACCGCTTTCTTGGTATCCTCGACGGCAAACAGCACCAGGAACTTAGAGCAGCGTCCAAGATCAAATCCGGTAAGAACCTCCTTTCTGACGAATCCTACAAAACTAGTTGGAGCCAAAATTGAGAATATGAAGGCTTGGATCTTCAGGGTCGGACGGTTGGTGGGAGCTTTGGCCGCCACCGCCGCCTACAACATGTGCATCTTGGGAGCTAGCGCCATTGAAGCTCCCAGAGCTTTCTGCAGAAACACCTCCTGCCCAGCAATTGGTTTAATTACTCCGTATTATGCATTGGGTGTATGTTTTTGTGAATGTGATGATCAATTTGAATACTCTGTATCATTTATAACAAGGAGCGTAATAAATGATTATTTAATTGCTTTGCTATGTGTTTGTTTGTCGATGGTATATAGTTACAGTTCAAATACGTCACAGACACATTTCTGTTTGGCTAAAGTTACATTTTCTAACATGCAATTTACATTTTAGGGATTTAGCTAAAGTTACATTTTGTAACACACAATTTACATTTCGGTATGACTAAAGTTACATTTTGTAACACACGATTTACATTTTATACATGAAAGTTGAGGAACCATTGCAGAGAGTAACACAGGTTAATTACTACCAGGGTACAAGTTACATTTTCGCTAACTAAAATTACATTTGTCGAAACGCCAGTTACATTTCATTACAAGTGATTTACATCATGAAAAATGTTTTGGACAAAAACTGAAAAACATAGTTACTGTTCATCCGCGATTTTTTGATTAAAACCTAAATCTAAATGACACCGTTTCAAGTGTGGGAGTAGGATGCTCACCGTGGGATGATCCCACGGTATAAGAACTCGTCTTGGTATGTTTGTGTAATGTGTCCTAGACTATTGAGTCAATACTCAATTTCAGTCCCGATTATTAATTTCGTCAATTTTAGTTCTATAATTTCATCTTTATTCTCTCGATTATGTACCATCTCAAACTGTACATAGCTAGCATTCATAATTAACCACCAAAGTAGGAGATCTCAATTAAATGGGAAGATGAAAATTATTTTCCCTCACATAATTCTATCGGTCACAATTATAGAATTATTACTAGATTTATTTCAAGATATACGTAATAGCTTTAAAACAAGTGACGTGAGTGATCATGATACAACCTTCCATAACATCATACACGCATTGACTTGTATTTGATTTGAGAGAAAATGGAAAAATTAACATAGAATTTCGGTAGACAAATTAATAGTTTATAACTAAATTGGGTATATTCTAATACTCCGTGTAATCTAAAAAGCGCCACTTAGGGTTTAGGCGGACAACTCCGCCTTGAAGATGAAGACTACAGCGATCAATATCTCGTCGGTCAAAGGGGATGAGGAGGACTGCATCGTCCTGGATTCGTGTCCTGTGTCTAGGGTTTTACCGCTAGAGTTTTATTTGTCCGTTGTCATCTTTTGGCGAGGAGCGGTGCCGTCTTCCGGCACGAGACTAAAATTGCAAATATCACCTATTAAATATTTAATATTGATGGTGATGGAGTATATTTCCATATACCCATGAGGTATCAACATTCATGGGTAAAAAATCCTTTGAAACCAACAAGTACAAAGTAATCGTCGAGCCTGAGCCTGTGTCACCAAGGTTGGCTCTCTAACAAGTTCTCAAATCACCGAGATAGTCCATATATACATTCCAGCCCGAACTCACATCCGCCGAGCTTGGTTCCCAAAATCAGCTCTTAGAATGTCGAGATAAGTCAAAAACTGTTTTCGAGCGCGAGGTCAAGACATGAATGTGTCAACGCCAAAGTCAACACTATGACTAAAGCTCAGAGTCATCTAAACTTGAGAACGCTTTCCTTTTAGCCAAATACATTATCCCCGAGCGTAAGTCCAACAGAGCCCGCGACCTCGGGGAACATGGCAGACATATCTATTTCCTGGATACAAATCACGCATATGCATCAACAATGACACCAACAATATGACAACTATTATCTCCCGTTAACAAAGACATATCAAGCGGGCATTTGCATATCAACAATGACAGACGTAAGTGGATTAGTAATATAAAACAAGTCCCATTTGCATTTGCAAAACAAGTCCAATTATTAGTAATATAAAATTATAAAATGTACGTAAGTGGACATTTGCGCAAGTGATCGAGAAGTTATGCGGAATTAAGATCGCAATGCTCTGATACCAATGATACAGTCCATGAATTATCCGTGGAAGGAATGAAGAAGAGAAAATTTGAGAAGCTGTAATTGTAACATCATTGAGACAAAAGAGAGAGAGAGGAATTATCACCAAAAGGTTGGTTTATTCATACGCAACACAACCTATATAGGTTTTACAATCGGTTTGACCACTAATGGTTTATTACATAACTGTTAACAGAATTACAAATATATCAATAAATTATACGAAGTAGGAGAATTGTGTAATTTGATAGGGTAATAATATCTAAAAAATTATTCATATGTATCTTAACCACTAGATCGAATTTTGGGGCGTTGCATTTTTACCCCGGGTTGACAAAGCCGTCAATAACACTATAAAATAGTTTTGAAAACTAAAATTAAAGGATGAAACACATACATATAAACTACGTATTACTTATGTACAAAGCTACCTGACCTATACACTACGTTCAGGATTGGATGAGGCGATGAGTGGGAAGTTTGGTGACATTAGTTTTCGTCGTTTCTATTTTCTTACTCTTGAAGAAACTCCATATATGTATAGAGGGAGATATCGCAGTAATCTTCTCAATACACTCTGTACTCGATGAATGAGATGACGAGGGAGGGGTTTGCGTCGGCGGCGGCGCTGTGGTGTAGGGAGATGAAGTGGGGGTGGAGAAGAGGGCAAACCAGGGCTTGCACACGCACCTGAATTGGCAAATGGACTTGGCAGGATGGCGGGTGAGGATGCAGAGCATCACATCTCCAGGGAGCTTGCAATCGGCCATGGCGGGGAGTGATCTCTGTCCGCTAGTGGACGCCTTACTATTGCTTTACCTGTTTGTGGTGTTTTTCTTGGGTGTCATTTTTCTTGCTCTCTGTATGTTACTGATTGAGTACAAAGTGTATTGAGAAGATCAGTGCGATATCGCCCTCTATACATATATGGAGTTTCTTCAGGAGTAAGAAAATAGAAACGATGAAAACTAATGTCACAAAACTTCCCACTCATCACCTCATCCAATCCCAAACGTAGTGTATAGGTCAGGTAGCTTTGTACATAAGTAATACGTAGTTTATATGTATGTGTTTCATCCTTTAATTTTAGTTTTCAAAACTATTTTATAGTGTTATTGACGGCATTGTCGACCCGGGGTAAAAATGTAACGCCCCAAAATTTGGTCTAGTGGTTAAGATACATATGAATAAATTTTCAGATATTATTACCCTATCAAATTAAACAATTCCCCTACTTCGTATAATTTATTGATATAGTTGTAATTCTGTTAACGGTTAGTTAATAAACCGTTAGTGGTCAAACTGATTGTAAAGCCTATATAGGCTGTGCTGCGTATGAATAAACCAACCTTTTGGTGATAATTGCTTTCTTAGCCATATTCCTCTCTCTCTCTCTCTTTTGTCTCAATGATGTTACGATTACAGCTTCTCAATTTTTCTCTTCTTCATTCCTTCCACTTAGAATTCCTGGACTGTATCATTGGTATCAGAGCATTGTGATCTTAATTCCGCATAATTTCTCGATCGCTCGCGCAAAATAGTAACTTCAACAAAGAAGTTACTATTTTGCGGTAGATAAATATAATCAACTAATTGTGGTACATAAAATTACTGTAGATAATCATTTTAGTTATTTTTCATATAATGTTTTCTATATTATTAATAAAAAACATTTTTAAATATAATTTTTTCATAAATAAATAGAATAAACTCATCTAATCTCTTCCACAAGAATCAACTAATTTCAGTCTTAGTGAAGGGCTCTATGCAAATTTCCCACCTTCGAAGCTAGGGTACCCGCATTTCATTCCATTGTTCATGCATGTTGAATTGAAATTTGAATTCATTAAGGATATGGCCGCCAGTAGTGTCATGTTTATATATATGTATGCACCAGCGCACTACAGTATGTACTGGATCTGTAGCATAGAGAAAGCAAGCCAGAAATATGGCTCCCAAAACATCATTCAAAAATAAGGCAAACAGGAAAGGCAGCAGTAAGGCTGCATCCAATACTGAACTGAGATCAGTCCCCGCCATGGCCGAAGATGTGATGTTGTGCATCCTCTCTCGCCTTCCCGCCAAGTCCATCTACCGCGTAAAGTGCGTGCGCAAGCCCTGGCTTGCCCTCTTCGCCACCCACCGCTTCGTCTCCTAACACCTCAGCGCCGCCGCCGCCTCAAACCCCTCCCTCGTCATCCACTGCATCACCGAGGACGAGGACCACATCATCTCCTTCTTTGGCGTCAATGCCGCTACCAGAGAAGCTGTGAAGGTCACCCACCCGTTCCCGGAATTCTTCTATCAGATGGATCTGGTGGGATCCTGGAACGGGATCGTTTACATGGCATGTCCGCCCCTGGGCCAGATGATTGTCCTCTGGAACCCTGCAACTCGACAGTGGAAAGCCATCCACCTCTCGAAGGATGACGACGGAAGCCCTATTTTGGTGTCTGTTGGGCTAGGGTCTGATTCCACCACCTCCGATTTCAAAGTGGTGAGAATCGTAAACCTCCGCCCCAAAGGTCTCACCCCGGATGCTTGCTTGCAGCTTAGGGCTGACGCGTACTCTGCCGATCGCGATTCCTGGGCCCGGGTGAAGCTGGGCTTCACACTCCACGTGACCAACACTAGAAATGACGCGATCATCGGCGGGGCACCGTACTGGAGAGCCTTTGCGAAGGATTTGAGCAATCCGAGCGGGTTCGGGAAGGTGTTTGTGCGATATGACATGAAGAAAGAGACATTCGATAAGATTCGGGTGCCCGTGCTGGATGTGGATATCCATTCCACCACTCTTCTTGTGGAATGGAGAGGCTCTCTCGCCATTCTCACCCACACCCCGAACAGGAAGGACGACATGGTGGACGTGGTGGTGCTGGATGTGAAGCAGGCGAAGTGGGCGAAGAAGTTGGACCTATCGGGATTCCGGTTGCTAACCAGATTTAGTGCTCTAATAGTGAGGAGATATTTGTGGAAACCGGGGAGGGGAAGCTTTTCTTGTTTGATGCTAAAACCAAGAAGACGAAGGAGGTGTACATTGAAGATGCTAAGCCGCTCTGTTACAAGGTGTTTAACTACAGTGAGAGCTTGGTTCATCTCAAGGATATGGGGCCGGTGACAAAGGTGGAATGAGAGTTTGACTTCACGCTTGACTCTGATGAGGAAGAAGAGCTTGTCGCATCTCAATTGTCTTCGGTTCTCTCTTTTGCCACTTAGCCTCTCCTTTCTCCTTCCCCTTTCCCCTTCATTTGTGAAGTGAAGTACCATGCTCTTAGTTACTTAACACTAGCTTGAGAAGTCTTATAATATACAGTAATATATTTGGCCTAAATGCATATCTAGTGGCTGGTTCTTCAGAGTACATGTTTGGCTGTTTGTGTGTTTATTGTCTTGGGGTGGTTTAAGACATTGCTGCCCACAGTTTGGAAACATCACACATGGATATATCTAGTGTCAATTCAGTACTTTAAGTTGTCTCCGGTAGAGTAAAGAGTACATGAAATTGCATCGGGGCTCATAAAGTACTTCAACTGTCTTTGACGGAATAAAAAGTACTTGAACTTATTTTCAGTGAAATATTTCCAGTGAAATTACAATGCATTCCTCAAATATAGATGAACAATTTAGGAAAAATGATTTAATGACTTGTTAACTTATAGTTTAAACGAATTTAAATTTTGAAAAAGTTAAAAAGTATACGATGATTTATGAAATTAATTGTTTACTTTTAAAATGTGTTTAGCATTTGTAATAGTTCGTTTGAACATACGTTACAATACTATACAATTAAGAATAACAAATCATTCGATAAAATTAGTAGTTAAATAAGCAAATGTGTTTTTATTGTAAATGTCAAGGAGGAAAGGAGAGTACAATAATAGTTCGTTTGAACATATGCACTAAAATCACATTTTATAATAAATTAGAAATAAATTAATATTATCAAAGTCCTATAAGCGGTGACTTTATTATTACTCCAACAATATTGGGACTTTATTATAAGTAAACTCGAGTCTTGAGTACTCGTACTTCACGGTGCTTATTAAGACCTGCGTTAATAAGCGGCGCATAAAATAAGCAATATTGTAAGATCGTGTTTACTTCAAAGGGTTTAAAACACCGTTTAACATTAAGATGTCCAAAATAACCCTGTACATACATAGAAACACAAACATTCATGAACATAAGTATATAATATAATATGTGGGGTCACCTCGTACGTGTACCCCTACCCCACCTACCCTACACCCTACCACCAATTCCACACCCTTGACCCCTACACTACCCTTACCGCGACAGGGGGTGGTGGGGGTAGGATGGTGGTAGGGTGGGTTCGGGATTGGGGTGAGACCGAGGTAGGGCATGTGGTGGGAGTATGGTAGGGGGTAGGGGTGGGTGGGGTTGGGATCAGGGTGGGGCCAAGGTAGGGGCAAGTAGGGAGTGGGGTAGGGTCGTGGTTAGGGGTAAGGGCGGGGATGGTGGATAGGGTGGGGTCAGGGTATGGTAGGGTAGGGATAGGGCTGAGGTATGTGTATGATAAGGTAGGGTAGGGACGGGTCGGGGTAAGGTAGCGTACGGGGGGTGATGGCGGTAGGGTGGGGGTCGGGGCCGAGGTAGGAGCATATGGTAGGGTATGGGGGAGATGGGTGGGTAGGGTGGGGTTAGGGTAAGGTAGGGTAGGGGTAGAGGGGTAGATGAACAGGATCAGGGTGGGGGTAAGGTAAGGTAGGGTGGGGTCGGGGTGGGGCCGAGGTAGGAGCATGTGGTAGGGGGTGGGGTAGGGGTGAGGTAGGTAGGGTTAAGGTAGGGTAGGTAGGGGTAGGGGTAGATGACAATAGGGTGGGGTCGGGATCAAGGTGAGGCCGAGGTAGGGGTCAGGTAGGGCCGTAGGGGTGGGGTCGGGGTATAGGGTAAGGCGGGTAGGGTGGGGCCGGGATCGGGGTGGGCCGAGGTAGGGGCATGTGGTAGGGGTAGGGGTTAGGGTCGGGGTAGGGTAGGGTGTAGGGTAGGTAGGGTCGGGTCGGGTAGGGGTAAGGTACGAGGATGGAGGTAGTGGGTAGGGTGGGGTCGGGGTAGTAGGGTTTGGCGGGGTGGGGTAGCGGGGGTAGAGGGGTAACAATAGGGTAAGGACAAATGGTAAATTCGGAAAATGAAAATGTTTAAAATGTCGTTTAATTAATACATGATGATGGTATGCTTACTAATCAACTGTGACTTTATGAGCGAAGTAAGCACCAGGTTTCAACATCACAAGCCTCTGGGTCAATGCTAGATTTATGAAATTATTATTCTTGTTTTGACCCTATCTTTTTGTCCAGGAATCTACTTTCCCAATTTGGTCCAAGTACGCCCCGCCGAGCCGGAGTCCACCCCCTTTCTCCGACCGTCTCGATCTTCGATTCCTGTCAATTTGTTGTCAGCGTCTACAATCACCGCCCGTTACCGTTAGTTCCGGAACACATTCAGTCCCCGGAATAGCCACCTACTGTCTATAATCATCTCACCCAATCGATTTGAGACGATTGACTCGTTGCCATAGCTTTTCAATAAGGATAATTTATGGCTGGAATGATCATCAGTTGAGAGTCATGAAAGTTTGTCTACGGCCTGCAAATTGCTGCAAATAATTTGCCGAAGGGGAATTACGATTTGCAAGCTGCGAAGGGGCTGAAGATTAGAAGACGAAAGTATGTTTCTCTGTCCGCAGTCCGCCTGAAGACCTGAAATTGAAGCTTGCTCGGCGCACGCGGATCGCTGCTTCGTCGGTGGTCAGACACTCAGCCGCCTCTTAGCTGATCTATAGTCCGTGGTAGTGTCGTACCCGTCCCTAGGTATGTGTTTTTAGATTTGGGGATTGATAATTTGATACGTAGTATTTAATTAAAAATTTAACTTTTGAATTAAATTAAAAATACATATGTAATAGTAATAGGCTCATTTTAAAATTTGGGGGCTCTAGACACTTGTCTAGGCAGCCTGCCCCAAAGCCGGCCCTGCCTGAGGCTGCTGCAGTAACAGTAGCTATTCTCGGGCTATTCTAACCCTTTATTATGCTAAAGGTGTAATTGGGATGGATGGAGTATATGTTTTATTGTTGAATTCTTTTTAAATTTTAAATATTAGTATTTGGATAACTCTTAAGTGCTGAGCTTCAACTCGAAACCCTTCACTCAAGATTAAAGCTTTATATCTGTATCTTTTCTAGGCTTTATAATTAGGCGATTTCAGCCCTAGAGGCTGCCGAGCTTCATAGTTTCTATACAGGTTTGTGTAGGCCAACTACAGATCGTGAGATCTAGTTATTGTTGAGTGAACATGTTTCTATGGGTGCCACATGAAGCTTAAAAATAAAGCAACTAATTAGTTTATATTTTCTGTTCTACTTAGTAATTCAAATGAGTGGGTTGATATATTATTAGTTCAATAGCAAATTCAGTAGCCTCAAACTTTCATGACTTTTTTTCCTCGAGATATGCTTTAATTTCAATACCCTTTTTAGCTTTTTATTGGTTTTCAAGTCTTTCCGTGTCAATTGTAGCTTTGTTGTTTTTCTTTTTACAATGGCACACCATTGTGTCATGAAATGGTTATTTTCATGCTATAGTTCTGCGTTAATGATATTTTATGTTGCATTACTCCCTTTAGTTTCACTTTTCAATAGATTTATATAGTAAAGCTAGTAATTTTTTCCATGCTACAGGTGACTAACTGTGATGATATCGAGTATCTGCACAAAATTGTTTCTAGTTCTGTGTTGTATGATGGACATGTGATATTTCATCTTATAGGGAAACAAGAAATAGGATGAATTTACAAGCACATATATCAGGGCAAATCTCAGGGCAGGTGCCCAATCAGGGTGGTGCTTCCTTACAAGGTCTGTCCCAACAGAATGGAAATCCATTATCCAATCAAATGCAAAACACATCTCTTCATCGTAATATGGCCAATATAGATCCAGATATTTACAAAGCTCGGAGGTTCATTTCAGAAAAAATGTAAGAAATCATGCTGTTATATATATATATATATATATATATATATATATATAGAGAGAGAGAGAGAGTAGTATTCCTGGCCGGACAGGAGGGTGGTCCGGCCACCTCCATTTGAGGTGGTTTCCGGTGGTATTTTTTGCTAATTTTTTTTGTGTATGTTCTTCATCAAGTCTAGTTCATCCATACCAAATTTGAGCAAAAAATTCAATCAGGAAGGCCGTTAAATGATTTTTGAAAGATATATGCACCGGAATATACATATAAAACACAATTATCTTTCAAAAATCATTTGACTGCCTTCCCTGTTGATTTTTTTTGCTCAAATTTGGTATGGATGAACTAGACTTCATGAATAACATACACAAAAAATTCCACCGAGAACCACCTCAAATGGATGTGGCCGGACCACCCTCCTGTTCGGCTGGGCCGGACAGGAATATATGTGTGTATATATATATATGTGTGTGTGTGTGTGTGTTTCTAAGCAGTTTAACTCTTATGCTGTTATTTCTTTTGCATCCCTTGCAAGAAGTAAATCTTTATCTGCACAATACATATGTATTTTTTTGAATTAATATTTTATGTATATGTGTATGTACTACGAGTCTGTTTGCAACAGCTTCTGCTTTAAAAAAGTTCTTTTTTTAATGAAATGGGGAGAAGTGATTAAATAAAAGTTGATAGTGTTTGTGAAAAAAAGTGATTTTGAAAAGTAAAAGTTGGTAGTGTTGGTAAAATAAGTGCTTTTTGTGTAATAGAAAAAGTAAAATCACTTTTGACACGAAAGCCGAGAAAAATAAAAGTTAGTAGTGTTTGGTAAAATAAGTGTTTTTTTAAGCCAAAAAGCTGAGAAGTGCTTTTTTTAAAGCATTTGCAAACCAACCCTACATCATTTTGTAGTTCCAACTTCCAACAGTTTGACTTTCACGTTTAACATTACACGAGTTTGGCCATTAATATACTTTTAAGATTTGCACGGGGAGAAATCTAACAATCTTTATATAAAATGATTTCTTTACACTACCTCCATCCCATTAACATGGGAACATGATGAAGTGGTGCGGTTATTTAGAAAAGTGAATTTATGTGATTGATATTAAATTGATAAAGTAAAAATAAAGTAAGAACGATTAAGAACCACACAAACTTTATCAAATTTGGTAGGAGACAATCTTAGTGAGATGGACCGAAAAAGGAAATATGAGTTAATCTTAGTGGAACAGAGGAAGTATATGTTAGTAGAAAACTATGGTTAGACATAATATGTATTGCAAGTGAATGATTCAAAGTATTGGTACTAAGAAAAAATGGAGGAAGTATAATATGCACACACATACATATCTAGACATAGTGTGTACCTTTACTCCTTTCCGATGTATAAAAAATAGACATAGTATGTACGCACAAATATACACATGAGGGTACTTAATGGCATTTGATTGCCTGTAAGGGAAATTTGACATCTTACTTGACGGTATTATCGAGTATTCTCCTTTGACCCCTTTTATTTGTTTTAGAAGAGTAGGAACACTATCTATTTTTAGATGTATAAGAATACGTGGATCAGACTCTAAGGTTTTAGTTCCTTTTATGTTATTTCATACTTCGTTCTTTTTTAGTTGCAAGACTTCTATTTTATTGTTTTCCAACACACAACCTTGACCATTAATATATTTAATTCGCTATTAGTAATAAAGTTAAGAAATTCAGATTTTGGAACTTCAAAGTGAAATGAATTTAACATTTTTTTTTCAAAAATTAAAATTCTAACACATTAATATATTGAATGAAGTCCAAGTAAATCACGTGAATAATGTAAAATTCAGCATATTGCAATTATTTAAGAACAAAGGTAGTATTTCTTTGCATAGCTATGAAAACAGGCTTCTATTCTGTAGGTTATGCAATGAATTTTTATCTGTTCTTAGTAGGGATTTCCTTTTCCTGCTACTTGATTCTAGACAAATGAAAATTCAATATAATGATATACTAAGGGAGTGTTTGCGATTGCTTCAACTTTAAAAAAGCGTTTTTTTAAAGTGATTTTAGAGAAAGTGCGTAAAAACAAAAGTTGAGTGTTTATAAAATAGTAGTGATTAAGGTGAAAAAGTTAAAGTTGGAGTGTTCGATAAAAAGTGATTTTAAATGGTATATTTTGTTAAACTACAAAAATGCCGTTGAATATAAAACATTTTCGAGCATCTCTATGTTGCCCAGCTTCAACGCCACTCATGTCTTTCAAAGTAGGGAGCATGGGGCGCCATCTCTCCTGCTGCCCTGCAATTGCAATTGCTTCCTTTAATGCAAGTGAAAGATTAGAAAGCCATATGGGGCGCCATCTCTCCTCCAGCTTTCTACAGTTGCTTCCACTACTGAATTTGGTTCCTGCAATTCCTTCCTCTGTTGATTGAATTTCTTGCAAATTCTTCCTCTGTTGAAAGATATCACAGCGAGCATGACGAGTTCAATTTTGAAGCCGTATAGCTCGGTCTGCCCCAAAAGATCTGGAATTCATCCTGTGGCGGCGGTTGATGGTCCTGTTCACGGCCGCCTCAGACAGCGTCATCCTCGTGCATTCCTTCCATTCTTGTGGCTTCTTGTTATCTAATAGAAGAATTATATATATACATATATATAATTATATATATACATATATATATAATTATATATATACGGAATAAAGCAAAATGGCTCATTAAACTGTCTGCGCTTCTTTGTTATGAAGCAGCAGTCAGTCCATTCAATTTTGGACGCGATTTTCACTATGGGTCATCCGGAAACAGTCTCTCCCTGCTTTATTACTGGGGTAAGACTGCGTACATCCGACCCCCCTTACCCCACCGTAGGTGGGAGCCTTTGCGGCACTGAGGTAAATGAAAATGAAAAATGATATATATACGGAATGACCAGGTGAAAGCCTGAAAGGGAGACATGGAGGCGCACAAAGTACGGACAGGATGAGGGTATATTTGGTCCAAGCTAAATACACGTTCCATTATAACCCTCCTTGAAGTTTGAATTAATTACAAAAAAAACAAGAAGCGCTTAAAAGCACCCCAACTCCAGCTTCCAACTTTTATCTTTAAAGTGCTTTTTTAAAGTAGTAGTTGTTTGGAAACACTAATTTTTGCTTTTTTAAGCTAAAATCTGATAAGCACTTATTTTAATCCATTGCAAACACTCCTTAAGAATCTTTATTCCTTAACAAGTTGTAAGTACCTGCAAAATGTAAGTATTATTTCACCATACAGTTTCTCTGCAGTTAAACTGGTTGTAATGCTCTTGTCAGTATTGCCAAATGTTATTTGTATTATGACGAAGTCTGCTATATATCAAATCATAGACTGGAATTTACATGAATCACGGTATCTGCTATCATTGATCTTTGTGTTAAGTTTAATCAATAATAGTTGTTCTACAAGATTTCTTGCAGCCACCGACCTTATTTGTTTAGTTTGCAACATGACTTGTCATCAAGGCTATATTTTCTTTGTATCAATAGTTACATAACTGTATATTAAAAATGAATGTCAACGAAAATTTGATTAGTGATTTGCATCTACTTTTGTGAAGCTGATGCTTCTGGCTTGCCTCCATCATATACTATTTCTTATATTTCTTCTTTATGATGATCAAGATTTCTAAAATTTTAATCCTAAAATGTTTCTTCATAAACCAATTGCTAACCGGTAGACTATTGATTTTACCTTTAACTGCCCAATTGTTAGCTCTTATGTTATGCTGTTTCACAATGGTAGCTGTGTATTTTCATCAATTTAGGATGATAAACGCTCCCTTGAAATGTTATACAGCATGGTCAATGGCTGATTACTATGCCAGATGCTTTTTCTATTTAAAACAGTTCTATACTGCTAGTGACATCTTCTCGTCCTTTTTTGGATTTGTATGTCTTCTTAGCCTGGTTAAGCTGATAGTTATGTAGTTATGAGATGATAACCAGTCTTTTCCCCTAATTTATGAAAAAATATGTCGTTATGTTATCTGTCAAATATCTAACCATGCTTTCATTCAGCTATGCGCATCTCATGCAGAAGCAACAAGCACATGAGATAGCTCCAAAGAAGATGGTGGATATTGTGAAACGGTTGGAGGAGGCTTTGTACAAGAGTGCTACTTCAAAGGTTTTTTTGGGTTTTGATTCATCAGGCAATTTTTCATAAACATATTGCTCTTTTAGTGTTGCTTATTCATTATCATGTTTTGCTGATTTTGTTTAACATGTTTGCTTGATAGGAGGAATATCTGAATCTGGGCTCTTTAGAGAGCCGCTTGCATTTTCTAATCAAGCAAATACCTAATAATCATAATGCACGGTTTTCACATGTTAACTCATCATCTTCTATCGGCACTATGATTCCAACACCAGGCATGCATCAGAGTGGGAATTCTACCCTAATTGGATCATCATCAGTGGACAGCTCAAGTATTGCTGGGAATCCTGGAGGTACTATTACATCAACCTCGTGCATTAACTCTGGGAACTTCCTTCGCACATCTAATGGGTCCTCTGGGGGAATACATGGTGGCTCTTACAGCTTTGCTGATGGTAGAAATTTATTTGATGTGAATATTTGAATTTCTGAAATTTTCTATTTCATATAGTTTAGTTTAACATATACTTGTAGGTTCTATGGGGAGTGGCTATCAACAAATGCCGTCAAGCTTTTCAATAAGTTCTGGGGGAAATAACTTGGTAACATCTATGGGTGCACAAAGAATGACAAGCCAAATGATTCCCACCCCTGGTTTTAATAATAATAACAGTGATAATTTAAATAACAACATCAGTAACCAGTCTTACACGAATTTGGAGTCATCAAATATTGCTGGGGCGCCTGCTAATGTCGGTTCCAGTATAACATCACATTCAGTGCAGCAAAAGCAGCATGTGGTTAGCCAAAACAGTCGTATATTGCAAGCACTTGGTAGCCATATGAGTGGTGGATTGAGGCCTGCGTTGCAAACTAGATCTTATGTGTCATCAACCGGGTCCTTGAATGGCGGACTTGGTATGATGGGAAACAATTTGCAGCTATTAAATGGTCAGGGAGCCTCTGAAGGATATATGACATCAACCATGTATGTTAACCCGTCTAAGCAGTTATCCCCGCAGTTTGATCAACATCAGAGATCAGTAATGCAAGGTCCCCCCTCTTCCTTCATTTTCCACTTATACTGAGATTTTTTTTGACTATATGAGTACATAGTTATGTACTTATGTGCCCAAAATTTCTTTCCTAAACATAAACCTTTTTCTGTCTTTTCTGACCAACAGGTGATATGTATCCAATTAGTAATTCTGAAACCTCAGGGACTGGATTTGTTCCTGTATCTTCTATTGGGTCTGTGATGAATAATCAAAACATAAATGATGTGGCCTTGCAATCCATCCCCAAAGCAAATTCCCCTCACATGATCAACCAGTCAAATGTGAACGCCCCACAACATATGACAAATATGAAGCTTCAATCCATTGATCACTCTGAACAGTTGAAGTTTCAGTCCCAACATTCTTTTCCTGATAATCATTTACAATCTCATTTGCGTCAGCAATTTCACAACCAGGCCCAACAATTACAGCAGCAGCAGCAATTTGCTCAACATCATCAACAACAGAAGCAGCAAAGTCAGCAGCAACTGCTGCTAAAGACCAACAGTACTGGTCAAGTTCCGATCTTGTCTGATTTGGGTGGTAAAATCAATTCAGAGCCTGCTACTCACGATGAAACGCTACTGTCTCAGGTCCCTGAACAATTTCAGTTTTCTGATGTGCAAAATCTGTACCCACATAATTCTACAGGAGAACATTCTAAAAGTAATCAGTTACTACCTCCTCCATCTAGTCAACAAGATCCATTTTCTTCATTGACACCAACTTCAGAACACATGCAACAGATGATGCATCAACATATATATGTTTCTGAAACTCAAAATGGTTTCAAATGTTCTTCTAATGGAGTTCATTCAGATGCAATGTTGCAGGGTCAATGGTACCCTAAGTTTCAAGATGGGTCTCAAATGCCTAGTAGCTTCTCACAAGAACAGAGTGGTAAACAAAAATTGCAACAGAGAATTGCTAGATCAGAGGAAGCTCAAAGAAACAATATGTCTCTTGATGGAGCTATTGCTTCCCAATCTGTTGTGAATAGTGTAATCAACCCAAAGACTTCGAGTAATTCTGCACGCAAGTTCAGTAACCATACTTCTGAGGGGCGGTTTTTAAATCAAACTAGATGGTTACTTTTTCTGTTTCATGCACGTCGATGCCCTGATCCAGAGGGGAAATGCGCAGAGTCTAATTGCATAAATGCTCAGAAACTCTTAAGGCATATGGAGCAGTGCAATGCGTTGGGATGTCAATATCCTCGTTGCGCTGGATCAAAACTCTTACTTAGTCATTTTAGGCGTTGCAAGAATGCAACTTGTGATGTTTGCATTCCTGTAAAACAGTTTAGGCAAGCTTTTAGAAAACCTTTTCCTCGCCGTGATTTGAGTTCTGATATGGCAATTTCTGTTAATGGATCTTGTAAGGCCTTTCATACCGGTGAAGCTGCACATAGGTTTACTGTCAAGTCAAGCCCTGCAGTGGTTGAAACCCCAGAAGATTTACAACCTTCCATTAAGCGCATGAAGATTGAGCAATCCTCTCAAGCTTTTGTATCTGAACCTGAAGGCTTTATTTCACCAGTTTCTGTTGGTGGATCTCATATCTTCCTGGAAACACAGGTTGCTGAACAACATGCTGAGAATATTGTGGTGAAACCTGAGGTCGTGGAATTGCCATTGGAAATTCCTACAAATGCTGGCCAAATAAGTGCAGCGCTGAAGGATAATTCAGAGGACACTTACATTCAACGGCCAGTTATTGATCCTCACGTATCAAGTACCTCATCTTCTCTTCCTGTACAGGAGAGTGCCAAGGCTGAAAAGGATACAGATTCAGCTATACAGGAAACCCCACCGGTTCCTCTGGAAAGCAGTACTGGATCCAAGTCTGGAAAGCCAAAAATAAAAGGAGTCTCATTGACAGAACTGTTTACCCCAGAGCAAGTGAGGGATCATATTATTGGTCTTAGACAATGGGTTGGCCAGGTCAGTGTGTAAAACTGCTACTATTGTGAAACTCAGAAACTTCATAAGTATCTATATTTGCATCCAAATTTGAGCTGCTGAATATTGTTGTGCACAGCTTGATTTATTTCTATTTTACTAGTAGAAAAAAAAACACTCAAAACATGTCTTAGTGGTGCCACCGAACATTTGTGGCTGGGTGGGAGTGGGTAAAAAAGTAGGAGGAAAGGGAATAATTGCTTAAAGTATGAAAAAAAACCTTGTTGGTGGTGCAGACATCCTTGAAGATTTGTTTATATAAATTATAACTGACAGATCCAGGTTGCTTTTATCCACAAAGTATATATTTATTGTTGTTTTTATAATTTATTTTAGTTATTAACAGAAACTATAATACCTACAAATTTAACCTGGAGACATATTTTTTGTTTGAGTTCAATTAAATGTATTTTAATATGTAGATAATTTTATCCACCATATCTGAAAGTAATCCTTGGACATCTTATCATTGTAATCATTTTCTGTTGGTGTGCATTTTCCTTGAATATTTGGCATCTTCTAACTAGTAATGTATGCGATTTTCATCATGGGTCATCTGGAAACAGTCTCTCCGCGCTTTAATACAGGGGTAAGGCTGCATACATCTGACTCCCCCTTACCCACTGTAGGTGGGAGCCTTTGCAACACTAGAGTAATGTTGTTGTTGTTTTTGTATCTAACTAGTAATGTAGTTCTTAACATTTTACTACAAGCCTATACTAATATTCTTATTGCATATTTGATTTATATAAAGTATGTCTGACAGAGGCACAGAGCCCCATAGCCATTCTCTGTGGAGTATAATTTAATAGGAAATTGGTGGCTACAACTTTATATTCGTTCATTTAGTTGTGATATGACTGAAATAAGTAACATGAAGTTTCTATTAATATATTAATTTTATGTTAATTACTATTTGCGCTGTGTTTTTTAATTATATATCCAAGAAAAGTGTGTTTTTAGGCTCATACTGTTTGTGCTTAAGATTTTTGATCAAGTATGAAGCCGTGGAGAAGGATGGTTGTAGTTAGTGATTTATCGTAATATAACTCTCTAATATCTTAATTCTCATCTATGCTGCACAAAGCAGTCTGGTATGTGATATGAGATAGCACGCGGCCATGCACTTGTTTTCTCAGTTACAATTTTGTTTTCTGGTTTACATATTTCATTACTTTCTTGAATTAATCTTCTCTATTTTACTTCGCAGAGTAAAGCGAAAGTTGAAAAAAATCAGGCATTGGAGAGCTCTATGAGTGAAAATTCTTGCCAACTGTGTGCAGTGGAGAAACTTACATTTGAACCCCCACCTATTTATTGCTCTCCCTGTGGTGGGCGTATTAAAAGAAATGCAATGTATTACACGTTTGGAGCTGGGGACACTCGGCACTTTTTTTGCATTCCATGCTATAACGATTCTCGTGGAGACACCATTGTATGCGATGGAACTAATATTACAAAGTCAAAGATGGAAAAAAAGAAAAATGATGAGGAAACTGAAGAATGGGTACTTTTGCCTCAATCTATCCTTGTATTTAAGAAATTTGTTAGTTATATAATGAATAGGATGGAGAATACTGTTTTATACTCCGTTTAGAATATGCATATCTGCCTTTATCGATTGCGTATGATGTTACAAATAAGGATACTTTGCATCTTGCAGTGGGTTCAATGTGACAAATGTGAAGCTTGGCAACACCAAATTTGTGCATTATTTAATGGTAGAAGGAACGATGGGGGGCAAGCTGAGTATACGTGTCCCAATTGCTATGTTATTGAAGTTGAAAGAGGAGAACGAATACCTTTACCCCAAAATTCTGTTCTTGGAGCAAAAGATCTGCCTAGAACAATCCTGAGTGATCATATTGAGCGGCGTCTAACTTGGCGACTGAGGCAGGAAAGACAGGAGAGGGCGAGGCTCCAAGGGAAAAGCCACGATGAGGTATGTGAACCATATGTAATATATACAGTTTTTATATGCATATAACCCCATGCAGTTTGAATAATCTAGTGCTTTTCCTAATTTGTGATTTGCATTATTGGTTCGGTCTCACTGAACACGTCGTTAACAGAACAGTATAAATGTATAATGAAACAGAATACTGGTTGACCAAAGTTATAATAGTTGAAGTGGAAAGTTATGAAAAATGATTAACCACATTGAGCTCCATTGATTATTAAGTACGCCTGTTGATCAAATTTACTTCTGTCCTATTTTGAAATCTATATATATCTATTTTTCTTCTTCCAAAATTTACTCATATACTAATCATACTAGATGGCTGGTTAGAGTATGTACTCCATAATAAATGAAGACGTTCCAGATAATTTTTTTGTTACTGTATGAAGTAATCATTTCATTTTCTTAGAATCGTAAACTGTGTGATTTAGTCAATGGAGACACATAAATAGGATCGGATGCAGTTTTTGTTTTTAAAGTAACATGCTCCTTTAAAATTGTCTGAGTTTCACAATGGAACGAGGTCAACTGGGTGGGTTTTAGCTAAACAGGGGAATATAATGACTATGTAGACAGATCATGATTCATGCAAATCACTATTCAATCGGAGATCTATTGCAACTAAAATGTATGGAGGAACCAGTACCAATTCACTTTAATGGAAAAGTAAGATTTGGTTACCTTGTTACCTAAGTACTGGTGTAAATATTGGTTTGTTTCCTAAATTAATGTGGGACTACCCAGTACCCATAACTAAACTGTAACGCATGACCAGCGAATCTGCTACATAATTTGATTCTTGTAAACCCTTTGACACTTTGAACCTTTGTAAATCCTCATAAGTTATTTGATACTTCGACTCTCATAAATCTTTGGGTACTCATAAATTCTTTAGGTTGAGTATTTTGATCATCATAATTCCTTTGGGACATTGACCCTCTTACTGTTTAATCCCTCTAATGAAATGTATCCCTTGCAGCACTCTACATAAATTAAAAAAAACTCCTATATATTAAGTTCAAATGTCAGCATATCCCTCTCAGGTTGGAAAAGGTCCATTGGGCTCGTACAACTGTACAAGCATTTACTTTGTTTTACTGTTTTATGTTATCATTCCAGGTTCCCGGAGCAGAAGGACTTGTCGTAAGGGTTGTTTCATCAGTCGACAAGAAGTTAGAAGTTAAGCCACGATTTCTTGAAATATTTCAAGAAGAGAACTACCCCCCTGAGTTTCCATATAAATCAAAGGTACTCTTTCTGGATGTGAATTGATCTTGATTATTATTATTATTGTTTTAATATTATTTGTAGCATTTTAATTTCAGGATGCAAGCCAAATCAATAATACGAGATGTTGATCTCGAATAAAAACATAGATGTCAATCTAGTTAGTTAGGCTGCAACTTTGTTTGTAGCCGAATTCTAAATATGAATAACTCATACAGAATTATATACTCTGTATAAGTAAAGACACACAACATTGAAGAGTAATGTGCTTATTAATGTCTTTTTTGGTTCAAAATTAATTTGTCAAAATGATACTGTGATATATGATCCATGATAATGACTTTACATATTCAGTTGTCAGGTCCTCTAATTTGGAAATAGCTGCTTATATAGTTATATAAAATGTCTAAGTTCTTTTAGTTATGCCTGCCCGAGATATTGCAATGTTCAACTATCTGGGAAGGCATACTTTGCTGGCCTGGATTAACTTAGGGGCTGTTTACTTTTTCTCTTTCTATTAATTCCTGTTTGGATTAAGACGTCTGTCTGGATTAAGATGTGTGTCTGGATAAGTGGTATTTGTATACGAGGCTGTTTACTTTGTGTGCTGAATAAACGTGAATTGAGTACAATAATCAATTAATTATTATTCGTGGACTATAATGTCAATGAGAAATTTCTTTTATTAACATAAATCTATTTCACAATCTATTTAAAAAAATTGGCAAAAGATGTGTTACTAAACGTCTTAATGAGGACTGCTATTTTTCAGCTTAATGATTAAGTCAGTTTTTTGACTGAATGATTAAGTCATGTTTTCAATTAAGTCGTAAGTAAACATGACTTAATGGCTGAACGATTAAGTCATTGTTCTCATTAAGTCCATTAAGTCGAAGGTATTGTTGGTTTTTTCCTCCTCAAAAAATAAAGTTCTTGAAACCTGGGGCGACTTTTCAATACCTAGCTAGCACACAGTGTACTGATTTTATGAAGGGACAATTTTGTGAAACCCGATATTTAGACCGGCAATGTTATGAAACCCAATACTCTCTTTAAGAATATGCATATGTATGTCCCCCCATCAAAGTGTTATTTCCTTGTTACACTTGCATCAGGGAAATGTTGTATGAAAAATGAATGACTATGCCCTAAAATTTTACATTGAGAGTGAAAGATGGGGCGGGGTTACATTAAAGGGGCTGTAAGTTATGACATATTGCCTGACCTTAGGGGATCTATGTCAAACCCTCCCTTTTATGAATTCTCAAGAGGGTTTCTCTCAGATTCAATAGCTTGATGTTTGTGTTGTTTGACAGCTGAAAACTTGAAAACTTTACTACGAAGCTAACACCAGTTTGCTTTTGTGTTTCTGTTATTAGCATTGGGTACAGCTAACAGAAACTAAATAATCACTTTTATCCCATACTATGTGGAACTTGGGCCCGTATCAATGTAGCATTGTGATTGATGAACAACAACGTTGCATTTTTCAGGTATTGTTGTTGTTTCAAAGAATTGAAGGTGTAGAAGTGTGCCTATTCGGCATGTATGTTCAGGAATTCGGTTCAGAATGCTCACAGCCTAATCATCGGCGTGTTTACCTCTCTTACCTGGACTCTGTTAAGTATTTCAGGCCCGAAATAAAAGCAGTGACCGGAGAAGCTCTCCGTACATTTGTTTATCATGAAATTCTGGTAAGTTGTTTTTATTATCATTTATATCTAAAATTATTAGCATATTTTAAATTCTGGGGTATTGATGGATGAATGTATGGATTTATTCTGTCCATAATGGAATTCTCGTGATATTCAAAATACTCCTTCCAGATTGGATATCTAGAGTACTGCAAAAAGCGTGGTTTCACAAGTTGCTACATCTGGGCTTGCCCTCCACTGAAGGGGGAAGATTATATATTATATTGCCATCCTGAAATTCAGAAAACACCAAGATCTGACAAACTGAGGGAGTGGTGAGCTTGATACTCTTTTTTATCCTTGATATGAATTTCGCGCTTCATCCTTTTCTCCTGGACTAAACTTTTTTTTAAAATTTCCCTGTTGCAGGTATTTAGCAATGCTAAGGAAAGCTTCTAAGGAAAAAATTGTGGTGGATCTCACTAATTTATATGATCATTTCTTTGTGTCTACGGGTGAATGTAAAGCTAAGGTTACTGCATCACGGCTGCCGTATTTTGATGGGGATTATTGGCCTGGCGCAGCTGAAGATATGATCTATCAGCTTCAGCAGGAAGAGGACGGTAGAAAACAATATAAAAAGGGATCATTGAAGAAGACCATAACTAAAAGAGCTTTAAAAGCTTCTGGTCAAACTGATCTCTCTGGAAATGCTTCAAAGGATCTGTTGCTGATGCACAAGGTTACTGTTTTTCTCTGCTCATATTTATTTATCTATTTAATATAAAGAGCTTTTATTGACATTTTTTAAATAAGGATTTGTTACTTATTTATCTTTTTGAATAAAGAGAGCTTTTATTGACAGTTTTAAAGCAAGTACTTTTACAGCCTTTTTGCTGCTACACATATCTTTATTTAGGCACATACTATAGCGTTTCATTTATTGTGGCCGTTATCTCTGTTGTGGCCTCATGTTGGCATGTCCTATCTTTATATTAAAGTTGGTATACGTTATCTAGATGACTAGAACCTACATTTTGTACATGGCTTGTCCATGCCATAAATCTAACCAATATAGGTGCTACACATATTCACTCCCAAAGTACAACAGTAGTATGGTTAGTTCAGAAGGTAATCATGAGAGTAGGGATTTCATTTTCTAAATCATGCTACATAATACTACGTATGAGTTATGAATATTTCCCATTTCATTATAATTTCCTAGATAAACAGTTGTTTCTTTCAGCCTCACTTTTGGTACATATATGCTCCTTGAGGCTTTCCGTCCGAAAGTATTAGGGACATCTACTCTTAGCAGTTTTTAATGAAAATCATCAAGAAAGAATTCCCAAAATAGGAGCAAAACGAGAGGTAAATGCAAAAACAGGACATATTGTTTTAAATTCCCTAAATAGGAGTAAATACTTGTGTTTGGACAATAATAGCCTTAATAAAACTGCCGTAACCATTCTCCAGTGCCGCATCGCAGCCATCCTCCAGGTGTGTGCCGCAACCATCCTCCAGTGCCGCAACCGTGTATCCTCCAGAAAGTCCGCTGCCTCTGCCGCCCTTCGCTGAGTTCACCACGTCTCTCCGACAAGTCCCTGTAACCTCCACGGAGAATGCCACTTGATATGCATAATGACACAATAATGACATTTTCGTATAGAAACATAACATTCTCAATATGGCATTCCAAATACTGTAATTTCAAACCAAGATTGCCATTTTGAAAAACGTACTGACATAAAAGTGACATTTTTTTAATAACCAATAATTATGTCATTCTCTGATTCAAAAAGTGACATTTTCTTGCGAATCATTAGTCAGGGCATTTTGAGATTCAAATTAATCAAAATTGATAAAAAGAAATTCAAGTTCATATATATCCATTTACTTGTCCTTTTTTGAAATCTAGCTTTTCATTTGAAACTTTCAAATTCATTGTTTTTTTAGAATTTGATTGAAAAAAAAAAGAAAGCAGAGAACCAGGAACAGAGCTAGAAGAAAAAGAAAAAGAAGAAAAAGAAGAAGAATAAGAGGAGGAGGAGGAGGAGTAAGAGTACCTGGATGAGCAAGTGACTGCGATTGGTGGCAGATAAGCTGCGATTGGATGAGCAGACAGCTGTGGTCGACGGTGGAGAAGCTCCAGCCAATGGGAAAGTCGCAGGGGAGGAGTCACAATTCACGGCAATCGATGGAGAGGGAGAAGGGTTGCGATCGAGGTTGGGAAGAGTCGATCGACTTTTTTTAGGGAGAAGGGTACGGGTAGTAATGTAATCTGGAGTCCTATTTGGGGAATATAAAACTTAAACTCCTACTTGGGAATTTTAACCATGTTTTAGTCCAATTTAGGGCAATTTCTTAAACATCAATTGTGATATATTTCTGAAGTTCCCTGAAATAGGTATATAGCACACATGGTGAAACTTCTTCTTGAAAAAGTTAAAAGGTTAAAGGGTGAATTATGAAAAGTAAAAACCTAGTAGTGTTTAACTAGGAAAGTCCGAATTACTTTTATAGAGACTAAAGAAGAAAACATATAAATTAAATTGGGACAATGGGAGTAACAGACAGCACTAAAGAAGAAAACATGTAAATTAAATTGGGAAAACGGGAGTAACAGACAGCACAACAATAGTAAGTGGATACATCTAGTCTAACAGTCTAAACCTAATTTCTGTAGATAATTATATTCACACAGATCTGTGCTTTTTCAGCTTGGTGAAACGATCAGCCCAATGAAGGAGGATTTTATTATGGTTCACTTGCAACATGCATGCAGTCATTGCTGCATTCTGATGGTATGTGGAACACGTTGGGTCTGCAATCAATGCAAAAAATTTCAGCTTTGTGACAAGTAAGGATGTGCCTCCCTCTCACCGTCTTTATTCCTTGGTCTTGTTGATCTGTTTCAGTTTTACATAATTTACTAAGCTGCAAGTATCTTTTGATTTCTGGCATGTAAACATTTAACGACAAATGATGGCACAAGATTTATTTCACTAAAGATATATCCTTTTCAAGATGTCAGAGTCTTAGAATAATAAACTGGTATGGTTTTAGCAATATTAATAGGTGGGTTGTGGACGTCTTCTTATTTGCATGAAAACTTCTATTCCACCGTCTCCATTTATGGTAGAGATTCTGGTGTTGCTTTTCTGTACCTATATAACACAGGTTGTTTGGGTACTTTTTTTGTTCGTCACACTTTCCTTTTTCATCTTATAATAATAATTGGGTTTTCATTCTGGATAGATTGAGGATGTTTTCAGTTGGACTGAAATTTTCTAGTCTGATCTAGTCTGGTAAATGTATGGTCTGGTAATCTGTATATTTTACAACTGTCAAAGTCTGGTCTTGTATGGTATGATGTGGTCTGAAGTCTGAACTGGTTTGGTCCGGTATGGTATCAGACAAATAAATCCAAGTATAAACATCCTGATATTTCTCAAGTTCAATTTGCTTCTATTGTTTTGTGCTCTTCTCTCTGAAGGTTATTGCCTGTCTATTTTTTTTTGCTTCCAGGTGCTATGAAGCCGAGCAAAAACTTGATGACAGAGAGAGGCACCCTATCAACCAAAAAGACAAGCATACATTTTATCCAGTAAGCTATTCTGCTACTTCGTGGATAAGATGATCTTAATGTATAGTTAATGACTGGGGGTATAAGAGGTGTGGATTTGAATGTGTAGGTTGATATCAATGATGTGCCTGCTGATACAAAGGATGAAGATGATATTTTAGAGAGTGAGTTTTTTGATACAAGACAAGCATTTTTGAGCCTTTGTCAAGGAAACCACTACCAATACGATACCCTCCGCCGTGCTAAACATTCTTCGATGATGGTCCTATACCATCTTCACAATCCCACTGCTCCTGCATTTGTGACCACATGCAACATATGCCATCTTGATATTGAAGCTGGTCAAGGCTGGCGATGTGAGGTTTGTCCAGAGTATGATGTTTGCAATGCTTGTTATCAGAAGGATGGTGGAGTCGATCATCCTCATAAGTTGACTAATTATCCATCCATTGCTGACCGCGATGCACAAAATAAGGAAGCTCGGCAGCTACGTGTTCTTCAGGTATATTACTGACTATGTTTCAAACTCATAATGATATTTTCAAATCCTAGTTCAACTATGGTTCTTTTTGCTAACTTGTATCTGTTAAATGTTATTAACTGTGAGCTGCATGCATGTTGACCGGTTGTCTCCTCGACATGCTAGGTCTGATGTTTTTTTTTTTTCATTTTGACTCTGCAGCTTAGGAAAATGCTTGATCTTCTAGTGCATGCTTCTCGGTGTCGTTCTGGGCAGTGTCAGTATCCCAACTGTCGCAAGGTTAAGGGTCTCTTCAGGCATGCGATGCTATGCAAAAAGCGTGCTTCTGCAGGCTGCGGTCTCTGCAAGAAGATGTGGTATCTTCTTCAACTTCATGCACGGGCATGCAAAGATGCAGATTGCGCTGTCCCACGGTGCAGGTCGTTGTCTAATCATGTCCCTCACAAACCCAGATGCCATTTCTTCCCTTTTCTTTTTTCATTTTTTAAACAATTATCATTATCCCTGTGAACAATAACTTTTCAAACATATAAACATACAACAGGGATTTACGAGAACATCTAAGGAGGCTACAACAGCAAGCTGAATCAAGGCGCCGGGCTGCTGTAATGGAGATGATGCGGCAAAATGCTTCTGAAGCTGCTGGGAGTTCAGTATAATCAAGTTGTTTAGTATAATCGGGTTGTACATAGTACAAGTATGTTGTCAGCGTGTTAAGTACATGCACTGATGACGGATAGAACTAGTCATGAAGGCTGTAGGACCAACTCCCACATCACAAGCATTCAAATCTGGTTGAGTACTGCTTCAAGTGGTTCTGTTCGTATTTCGTATATTTTTCTCCAGGTCCTGTGCTGACGATTCCGAGGCAGCTCACTGGTCCTTGGTGCGGATGTAGATTGCAAATGTTTCTCTCGGTATGCAACTCCAGAAGCAATTCTTTCATTTTATTCCCTTATATATTCCCATCATTTGATGGCAAAATGTACCATAGTTTTCTCAATTCATGTAGTAGCATAGGTTGTGGGAGTGTGGGGTATTAGTTTTTGAGATTAGTGTGGCTGTCTGTCCATGGATATGAATTATGGTTTAAAAGAAAAATAGAAACAAAGAAACCCATCCACACTTCTATCCATGGGTGTGCCTCCTCAATGTGCTTGTTTTTGTAGATGGATCCCTCATTTAAAGACATTGAAGTAATAAGTTGTAATTTTATTTCCTTCTGTTGTGTTGCCTCTATCTTTTTTGTCCAAAATTCCATGATTTTTGACAATTGTTCTGGCTTTGGTTCTCCCTCGGGTTTTGGGTACAGTTTTGCTGTGGTTCCTTGTAAAAGAATTGAGATTGAAATGAACTGGTTCAGAGCGGTTTTGCACAAACTGGTATTAGGATGTCTGCGCTTCCAGTTTCGGATTGAAGTTTTGGTTGGAAAGATTTGGTCATGGCTTGGAATCGGACTGTCCATCTCTAGATTTGATGCTTGCCGACATGGGCTTGTCTGAGTAACAGACTTGTGCCAAGTCAGCACCTGTTATTAGGTAGTTAGTTGTAAATATGCACATTTTTTGCTATTAACTCAATTTTTCAACGCTACAACTGTGGCTATGGTCTACTTTGAGTCTTTGATCACATTTATAAGCTACATGGCCTGCTTAAAACTATTGTGAGTGAGAGAGATAAGATATTTTAAAGTCAGTTTTGGTAAGAACTCTTTAAGCTGCAACAAGTTGATCTACTTATGTCCACTGCTTACCACCCGCAAACAGGTTGGCAGGCTGAGGTAAATGTTTGGACACTTATCTTGGGTGTATGACAGGCGAAAACCAAAAGAATGGGCCAACTGGATTCCCTTGGACCATTCAGCTATTGGAAGGAGTCCATATGCGGTAATTGATGGTCAATCCCATGTTGTGCATGTACCTTATGTTAGTGGTGACAGTACAATATATGTTGTGGATAGAGACTTGAAAGCTAGAAAAGAGTGTATCCGCATGCTTAAGTTTCATCTATAGAGAGCACAAGACCGGATGAAGAGTCGGACAGATAAACATAGAATGGATAAGGAGTATGATGTTGGGAATTGGATTTATGTCAAACTTCAGACCTATAGACAACAATTGGTAACATATAGGGTTAAGTTAGCCCGGCTAACCAGAAGTTAGCTTCCAAATACTTCGGACCCTTTGAACTTTGAAGGGTGGGAAATGTGGCTTATAGATTGGATCTGCCTGAACACGCTAAGATACATCATGTATTAACTATATTCCATATTTCACAGTTAAAAAGACATCATGGACCCATACTTCTCACTAGTTATGTTCCTATTGTAGATATTATAGATAACCCACTACAATTGAGGGTTGAACCTACTACTATTATGGAGAGGAAGATTGCAAAAACAGGAAACAGTGCAGCGGTTTATTTGCTTGTGTAGTGATCCAATGATACTTCAAAAGATGCAACTTGGGAGTATATGAAGAGTGTCGAGAAATATCATGATTTTCCTTTGGGTTGAATTCTTGGCTTGAGCACAAGCTTCAGTTTAAGGGGAGTGAATTGTATTAGACGTGTGCCAAGTCAGCAACTGTGATTAGGCAGTTAGTTGACTAACGAATCAGTTAGCTGTTAAACGGATGTAGTTGTAATTTTGCTTTTAAATAGCTGAATGTAATGAATAGAATGGGGCAGACTTGATCATCTTCCTCCTGAACTCATGAATAGCTTTAAAAGCTTAAAGCTAATGAAATGGCTATTGTCTTCTCTATTGTCTGAATTCTTTTCTTATTATTTGGAATTCGTTCCAAAGTTAGGAGCCATGTGGCGATGCATGTTTGGGTCTAGGTCGGATAAAATTGATTGGTTCGTATTTGGTTCGTATTCAATTCGTATATAAAAATCACGTAGAATGACTAAAAATGTCAATATGACAATACTTAGAAGACTAAATGTGAGAAGTTCTGAAGTCGAGGACTAGAAGTATTTCTCACACAATAGTTTTAGGATTGGAAAAATTAAAAACCGAGTTCATAAGTGTCACTGACACAATAGTCGATGGATTAAAAACTTCACTATTCTTTTTATGAATCTCAATTATAAAGCTTGCTTTCTTGATACAAATTGTAGTCAAATTTTTATAAACTCCGAGGTTCATTTTTGTAAAATTTTTGTATAAAAACAAGTTCAGAACTGTGACAGACATCAAGAATAGGGGTGCCTGACTCGTCAAGTTAGATGTTAATGGTGGAGGTATGAGAACGATGAAGCTTTGCCCACGCAAAAACATGCATCAATTGTGGTTGACTTGATTTTACTTTGTCGTTTATCTTTAGAGTTTTTGCTTCATTGCTTCTTGCTTGTTATGGTTATGTGTTTAACATGTATCATTTTTATGGATAATCTAGGCATTCTAGGGTGGTCATATTTAGGTGGTTGAGAGGAGTTTATAATTGTTCAGGAGCAAGAAGACCGGTGAAAGTAGTTATTATAGATTTGATATTGTCTGTTGTATGATTTTGGGGTGATTGCTTCAGATTCTTACTTTATGACTTATATTGAGGCTTGGAAGTACTGTTTATTGTAAATGTGAATGTAGATTTGTACGGAGTGGTGAATGAAAATGTAATTATCTACATGTATTGGGATTTTTTAGTGTTTAGATTTGAACAGTACACTCGTAATAATCCAATGGGCACTATTCCTTATAAAATTGTACTACATTCATCTCCTTGCTTTGTCAACTTTAAATCGAGTGTGAAATAAGAAAAATTAAAACTGTGTAACTGAAGTTTGTGTAAGTAAGAGAGAAATAAGTAAAGTCACAAATTCATTACTTTAAAAGAAAAGTGATATTTTTTTTTGGAACAAACAAAAAAGAAAATATGAAGTGCCTGCTATGTTCAACAAAATAGCCCCTTCATGTGAACAACATAAACTTAATTAGTTTTATACTTTTATACTGTGCACATCAAATATATTTTGATGCATGATTAACTATCAATAAAATATAATTAGTATCTTAATATACTTTGACATTTACTTTAATACACTTCAAATATATTTTATTGCAAAATAAATTTATCACAGTACATAATTGCATACATACTTAATATCTCAATAAATTTTACGGTCTGTTGAATGCATAACAATGCTAACATGTGAGCATATCAATTTTCGGTTTGGTTTTTATCGGTTTTAGTTTGGAACAGATTGGAAGAATTATTACCAAACAAAAACCATACTATTGAATTTCTTTAGTCCAGTTCAGTTTTGTTCTGGTTTTCTCGGTTTTAGTTCGATTCGATTTAATATGGTTTGCAAGAAATACTAACAAACTTAATTGCATATGGTCGAATTGAATTTAGTTTGGTTTGGTATGGTTCAGTTAAACCAAACTGAAATGTCTATCCCTACTTTTTAGTGATTGTGATGTTGTTCACTGGTCATATATTAAAAAAATTGTATTCAAGTTCATACGGAGTATTATATACTATGTATGTTTGATTTATGAGGTATTTACCTAAATAGGAGTAAATACAACTTTAATTGCTAAAATAGGACTAAAGTATAAGATTTCCACAAATAGGAGTTATTATTTGTGATTGGACATGTATACCCTCAACCTTGCCCAAACTTACTACCACCGACAAACTCTAGACCGCCGCCAGTCGCCAGCCGTCGCCGGCCACCGCCACCTCCACCGCAGAAATGGTTGCCGCTACAGATCTAGTAGTTGTCTCTGGAGATCCGTCCGCTGCCGATGTTGACTTGGCCAGATCTGGCCGCCCTCAGCCGCTGCCCTTGCAGATCAGATTTGGCCGCCACCACTTTAGATCTGAGGTTCGCCGTTGCAGATCCGGACTCCACAGCTGCAGATCTAACCGACCCCACCATCTATGCCAATATTTTCAATCGAATGCCAATATGAATTGAAAATGCCATATAAATGGCATTTTCAGAGAAAAATATAGAATTTTTGAAGTGTAAGAATGCCATTTTGATGGCATTTTCAGATTAATTTTGGAATTCTTTAGCAATCAAATCAGAAATAGAGCTCCAAGCTCTAGTCTTGCCATGAAAAGATGAAACAAGAGGGACGGAAAGAAGAAGCAGAAGAGAGACACAACCTTGCTTTCTATTCATCGCGTTTCATCATCCTGTAGCTTCGTCCACGACCTTGCTGTTTGGAACCAATGAGCAACTACTCTGAATAAGATTGATACAGAGTATATGCGAAGCAAATAAAAACTAAGAGTAAAGGATGTGGGGTTTTGGAACATGTGTGGACCGAACAATCTGGTTGATGGGTTTTGGGCCGTTGGACATGAATGGAGCGTATAATCATTAAGGGTAAAATCGGAACATTACTGGAATTTAGTCCTCTTTAAGATCAAAAACAAAATCAGTCCTACGGCAGCTTATTCGGTTTTATTTACTCTCATTTACAACCAATTTTTCTTGATTTATTTACATATCATAAGTTTGAGTGTGTTAAAATGTGCAAATTTAAGCATTCCAAGCGCGCATTCTATTAAGAAATAATTGAATTTGGACAAAAGAAATTTCATGTGAACAACATGCATTTAATTAGGTCTATATGGAATTTAAATATATAGTGATGCATGATAAATTTGTCATGCATATTTATTACGGAATATCTCAAAGATGTTTTAAAAATGGTTTCAAATCTAGCAGGAGAAGAGTCCTGAGATATTTTTAATATAATACTTTAAGATTCATATATTTGTGTTGTAAAAAATACTTCAGCACTCCCTCATGATCTAGACAAGCGTGTCTAGATCATGTCACAACTCATTTGTTCATCGGCTCGTCATAGTCATTGTCATTGTTTCATAATCATCGCCATTTTTCATAGGATCCCACACCACGGTAATGTATTGGTTTGACTTTAATACATTGAAGTTTCATCCTAAAACATCAATCTAACATAAAGAATGGCATGAGATCATAATATAGTATTTTAAGAATTCATATTTTATAGGAAACTTCATTTCAATGTCAATGCTCTAGACATAGTTGTTTGGCTTGGTTGAAATAATAATGTATTTTTCTTCTTCTACGCAATAATGTTCCATTTACAACATTTTAGTCGAAGCAGTAATATAAAAAGTTAAAAACTAATACCCCATACTACTCGCCTGGATCAGAAAGAGAGCAATAAACTACGGGGTATAACTTAACTATTAGTACTATTTTTTTTAGATCTGAAGTGGTATTGTTTCCTCAATTAACATAAAAGGTGAATGACTATGTTGGTCACAAGGATGAAAATTGGAACAAGTGACCCATGATTGAGTATCACAAGCGGCAGTGTGGGAGTAACCTCTCAATGTTAGGGGGCTTCTTGTGCACAACGGGCACGTGTCTACCCTCTGTGCTCAATTAAGTCATCATTATATATAACTCTCATATGCTTTGTCGGATCGGAACATGAGGGCCCCTTGGTGTTGGGGATTCAACCTTTTGGAGCAAGTAAAAGGTGAATCACTAATGGAAGTCATCATATCCATGACAGGATCTAGTTGATCACTGGTGGTTTCCCTTTGTCCAATCCAAAATTTTGAAAATGAAATGTAGAAGTATATTTTGCTAGTTTTTTGTTCTTAAAAAGTTACATTTCTTTAATTGTTGATCATATAATATTATTATACAATATTGAGAAAAGTGTCAAATAGTTCCTCGCACTATTTTCAAAAAGTCAGTTGGATCCTCCTACTTTGACATCGATCAATCAAGTCCTCCAACTATAAAAAAACATTCAATTTTGCTTTTTAACCAGTTGATTAAGTATATATCTCCAGTGACAGCTGACGTGACCTTTACGTAGTAGGGGTGAGTTCGGTTCTTTCGGTTCGGTTTTGATCTAAAACCAAATACGGAACCAAAGTAAAAGTTCGGTTCGGTTTCGGTTCGATTTTACACTCCATAACTTGGAACCACGGTTTGATTGGTACGGTTTGTTTCGGTTTGGTTTCGGTTTTTTCGGTTTTTTTACTAAAAATTTGTCATTTGATTTAAAATTGATACAAAAGTTGGAGGGATCAAACATATTACATAAAAATGCAAGCATACTTCAACAAATAAAGAAAATAATAATAAACAAATATGTCGTGAATTATATGAGTATGCGGGAAAGATAAAAGTGTGTATATTCTTAATTTACATTGTTTGTGACTAGTTTGAAAAAAGTTTATGAATATATACGTCCTATGTGATATAGCTGAGATGCATATTTATTTGTTTTATCAATATAAAAATTTAAGTTGAAAAAAATTAAGTTACATAAAAATAAAAGTTAATTACTACTAATAACCGATAAAAACATATAATCATGCAACAAATTGCAACATACATACATAAAAGACATAATAGATCAATATAGCTACATTATTATGGAGAATGAATGTGTAAATGCATTTATAAACTAAACTAAAGTAAACATAGCACAAACATTATTTCTCTAGCACAAGAAATTAAAAAATTATTAATGATATTAAGATTAATGCTTGCATTTAATAAATAAAATTTCATATTTCATTTTTGTTTGGTTTGTTCGGTTCGGTTCGATTTTGAAGGGTAAAAACCAAAACCGAACCAAACTACTACGGTTCGGTTTTTACATTCGGTTTCGGTTTTTGGCGATTCAGTTTTATTTGGTCGCGGTTCGGTTTAATTTGATTCGGTTTTCGGTTTTACGGACCCAGCCCTACTACGTAGCATTAAATTTTTCTTTTTTCTTTTTCTTTCTTTTCTTTCCTCCTTTCTTTCTTCACGATCCCATTCCTTCTCTGCAACTTCTTTCTTTTTCTTTACGGAGTACTTGGCATTTTTTTATTTCCTCCTATATAAGCTCGATGTTCCCTTTTCTTTCTCCGTTCTTTGTTAGTCCGCCTTTCTCCGGTGAGTTTGCTGCCCTTCTTCACTTACCCTAGAATCACGGGAGGAGCTAGGGAGGGACATGAGGGGGCAAGCGCCCCGCTTCGGGCAAAATTTTAAATTACTACTACTTATAGTATATTTAATGCATCTCCTTTTTAAAAAATAAGTATCACTTAAGGATAATATTAGATTAAGTGTTAAAATAAAAGACAAAGTCTTTCAGGAAATGTATGTGTCTATAGTAATACAAGTATTGGCTGCAACACACCACACTCAAGATTCTATACTACCTCCGTCCCAAAATTAACTTCCCGTTCGGTTTACGATGCTTGACTGACGATAAAGCAACTCGATCCCTGCTCACACTCGGATTATTTTTAGTAAATAAAATTTACATATTCAGAAACTACATTAAAACCGCTACAAAGCCTGATCAATAAAATTTAAATTTGATAAAAATTTTATATAAAAAGTAAAAGATTACGAGTGATTCAAGTTGACCAATGAATAGTGACTGTGAAGTTGTTTTTGGGACGAAGGGAGTATATGTTTGTAGAGAAGTATTGGATGTTCTATAATAATAATAATAATGTGGAGTTTCCTAGAGAAGTGTGGAACTCACTAAAATCGTGCAGAAGTGTGTGGAAGCATCTAGAAAAATTTGAAGAATTGTGGGGTTTTCTAAATACTTCCAAAAGATAAGAGGAGCTAGTGGATACTTTTTGGAAGAATCTAGATGTGTAATGGTGTATAAAAAATTCTAGAGAAGATTCCCATTTATATGAGAACTTTGAGGAGAGCTCTTGAGTGAGTGAAAGTAAGAGTCTCCTTGAAAGAGGAGAGTAAGAGCCTTAGCTTCTTGTGAGAGAAGAAGACTCAAAGATATCATTTGATGAAGTGTATGTGATCAAATTAGATAGAGTGAAGTATTCTCGTGTACAAAAAGTGAGTGAGGGTAATTCAAAGTGATATTGTTAGATTGAGTTTTTGTATTACGAGCGTGTAGATATATAAGTCTATGAACTCGTGATCCTGAAAAAGAATGGGGGTCGTGTTTTTCCAACATAAAGTTATTATACAAAATTTTTAACAAATTAAAACTCGTGTAATTAATCTACCGAGATTAAGTTATGAGTCAAGCAGTATGTATTGAACTAATTTGTGCTAAGGGCATCCACATCCATGAATTATTTTTGGGATCATTTTGATGATGTGGAGGATTTTTTTTAGGATCATGGATGAGGAGTTGGGATTATTTTATGAGATTATTTGATAAAATAATCTGGTATCAAATTCTAAAGCTGAATTATTTTGAGATTATTTCCAACTTCTAGGCATATACTCATAATTATGGTGATGACTAGCTTTGTAGTTCGTGCATGCTCATGCTCCTATCCAAGGTAAATTAAGGTCATGAATGAGGAGAGATTTATTGATATGGAGATTATTTGAGATTATCTTATGTGGAAGTGACATGGCAATAATAAGCTATGAAAAAACGTAAAGTTGAAGATCATCATTGTGGATGCTCTAATGTATTACGCTTTTATTGTTTTTATTATATTTTGAGCAAATACACAAAATTCTTAGCCTTCAATACGCCCCCGCTTCGAAATATCTCTGGCTCCGCCACTGCCTAGAATTATCAGACTCCTCGAAAAGTTAACAACATCAAGTCTAGTTTGAGAACTCAACAGAGAAAGATCAACCAAAAGTCGGAACTCAAAGAGACCTTTGAATCGGCAGAGACTGCATAGCTCAAAGCTCTCATCGATTTGTTTGACAGCCGCCGGAGGAATACTCTCCGCCCCACCCTTGCTTCTTTCTTTTTCCTTCTAGACACGGCCAAAGGATATTAGCAGAGAACAAGGACACGGTTTTTTAAGCATAATCATCTACATCACCAAATAAATGGTTTACCGGCTGGTTACCTCTCAAACAGAGGATTTGATTGTTTTTAACACTTTGGGGACTAGATTGATCGATGATAAAGTACGAGCACTCAATTGACTTTTTGAAAATAGTACAAGAATTTATTTGACCAGATTTTTCTACAATATTTAATGATAAGTTAATTTTGAACGCCCAAGATCCCATCACTACAAAAACGGCACGATAGCTTGTAGAAACATGTAAGGAAAGTTTAGAAGAGGAATGTACAAAGAAAACGAAGGAAAAGTGAGAAAGAGGAGAGCTATGGAGATAGCTCATGCAGTCAGCTACGGTTAAATGATAAAAGAAAAATAGCTCATAAACGAGTTTTGAAATTTCAAAATAGGACTATTATATATTTTTCCCCCGAAATATGAGTAACATGACAGTATTTACTGTCATCTTGTAGTAATTACTGCGAAATAGTTGTAGTACTATGAATTAAACATGGCAATATTTACTATCATTAATGACAATATTTTTCAACGGACGGACTTGGCGCACCCTTAAAACTGCTATGCGCACCTATTTTTCAACTAAAATAGACAAGTTCACCCTTAAGTTATACGAAGTCCTCGTATCATTAAAGCACACGTGCTTTAGCGCACCCAAACATTTGCTTGGCGCACCATATAACCTTTTTATTTCCTTAATTATAATTTCCGTAAGCGTGCCCCAAAATTGCAAAAGGTGACAACTTTGTGGTAGATTCCTATAATTAGTGTCTCTTGACTTACTTTTTTTTCTAATTAATTAATGGGCACATTTCGTAATTTTAATTATATCCTCTTGAAAATTGTTTATTTTAGTCTAAACTATTTATACTTTAGAATATTAAATTAATACTGCATAGTTTTTTATTGATCTAAGTTTGTGACCGGTTTGAACTTGCAAGTGTACAAGTGCCGATATAGTAATAAATTCCGGTAAAATACCGGGTCGAATCCATAGGGAAACGTTGTTTAATTTAGTCCGAGAGTATATGACTTTAAATAAATAAATGAGTAAAGTGCAGGGATTTTGAGCTGTGTGTTGTTGTGAAAACAACAACTTGGTTCTTCTTTTTAATTTTCGGAGATATAACTTAAATTAATTTGATTAAAGTGATTGATAACAACAACTAAGGCTTCGGGAGTCACTTAAATGCTTTAATAGGGTTGAATATTAGTTCTTTACCAATAATTATGAATACGATGTCGCTAATATATTCTCAACTCCGGTTAAGGCAGCGAGAGCGTGGTTTTCGTTACGTGTAAGTCCCGTTACGGCTTACATTCATCTACCGAAAACCCCGTTGAATATCAAGACATCACACCCGTATCATATAATACCGGATATATTTCTATTCTCGGTAATATATATGTTTATCCTTTAATGTTCATAGTTTAGACCTCAACGTTAATTGCAAGCATAAACTAAGTTTAACATACTTCTATGTTGTACACCATAGTCATAAACAATCAAAATGTAAAGGATAAATCACAATTTATTGGTTTAGAACTTTTATCAAACACCTAGTGGGCATAGAAGTTCATCCTTAGCCTTAGCTAAGGACTTAGCTCCTTAAGCTCATATTAATTACAAAGTGTAACTAAGAACAATGGAATACAATAGCATACAAGAAATAATACCTAGAACCAATTGTAGAGGAGAGAAATGGCTTCTTCTCCAACACTTCAAGAAAATGCAAAAAAGGAAATATAAAAACTGAAATTTAATCTTCAAGAATGGAATGATGATCTTGTTTGATGAATTGGGGGCTTTATATAGGCTAAAAATTGACATCTTTTAGTCTATTCAAGCCCAACAATCAGGCATGGAAGATATATTTGATCAGATCATAAGGAAAGTGGAGTTTTCCCATCAAAATATGGTTGCACGTCTTTGTGTTTTATGCAGATTCGGGCTTAACCGGCGCCGGTTTTACTTCGGGGATGGAATAATAGTGAAAAACACCATAACCGGCGCCGGTTATAGGGTAAAACCGGCGTCGGTTATACTTCGGCCGACCGGGAGAATAACGGATTAAATGCAACCGACGCCGGTTTGGTGAAATTCCGGCGCCGGTTTTGTCCTGGGATTTTGGGGATGTTCCGCTACGAATTTGGACATGAGTCCTTCATCAAACTTGTAGTTAATGAAGTCTTCTATCCACCAAAACTTGAATGACGTGATTTTATTCAGCCAATCAAACGATATGGATAAAACACTGAGAGGTATGCATCCTGAAATCCCACCAGCAACATCTGACTTTGTTGGTTGATTGAGTCTTCTTCCCTTCATATTTTGGCCATGACGTCTTCATAACATTTGTACCTTATTGAGTTAGCATTCACATGAAACTCGAATCGAGTGATTTCGAGTTCTATACAATACGTTATACTCGAATTATGGACATAACGTCATTCTCTTGGTCCAAAAAGCCCTGCATCGCAATGTTTTATGTTGTAGCTATCATTCTGGAGGTATTTGCCCGATTTCTCTTCTTTTCTTCAACAAATACTTATAAATACTTATGTTAAATACAAGTAAATATAACGGCTATCAGTTTGTGAGTTTTACAGTACACTAATACTTCATATCTTTTATTTGAAATGCTATTTATTACCTCCGCCTCAAGCTAAGATTCTCATTATAAAATAGCACAATTATTTAAAAAATAATAAAATAAAGTAATTATAGTATATTTTGAGATATAATTTTGATATATATACAATATACTGTTGTCAATAAGAACTTTGATTAGCTAGTTGAGACGTCAATAAAAGAAAAGCAATAAAAACCTTAAATTGGGACTAATGGAGTAACTTATTTTTCTACAAAATAAGTTTACAATAAGCGGCGCATAAAATAAGCAATGTTGTAAGATCGTGTTTAAACACCGTTTACCATTAAAATGTTTAAAATAACTCTATACATATATAGACACACAAATATTCATGAGCATAGATATATAATATAATATGTGTACTCATACCCCCTAACCCCACCCTACCTTACCCCGACCCCACCCACTCGGCATACCCTAGGCCCCTACCTCAACTTCTACCCCCTACCACATCGGCCCCACCCCGACCTCACCGTACTTTTGCCCTGTCTTACCCTACCTTACCTCGACCCCACCCATTTAAATTAAAATGTGTCTTTATTCGAGTGAAATAAAGTAATAAACTTTACATGACATTTGTACAATAAGAAAGACGATTAAGAATGTATACAGTAGATTGATTTGATATGGTTTGATATGGCTTTGTCTATTTAAGCCTTGTTTTTATTGGGACTGAACTGATCTGATTGGTCTATGTGTATAATACAACTGTCAAAATCTGGTGTGATATATTATAACTAATTCCGTCTGTTTAAGGATGTTTTAAATTGGACTTATTTCAGTCTCATACCAGACCAAAATCAGACCAGTCGGAGTAGACCGGACTTTAACATACTGTTGAGTTTAATCCAACACGATATAGTAAATATATGTATGAACACTCAGTTTTTACGTGGAAACCCGAAAGGGAGAAAACCACGGGACTTTTTAGGCTAATGTCCAAGCCCTCTCTTTCTCATTAGGACTCTCCTCACCATTACATAGTACATTTTGAGCTCCTATTAATGGAGTCTTGCAAGCTATTCTAGAAGAGGAAAGAAGAAGGAAGGGATCCTTTTACATGGAGGGAAACCTCCTATTTATAGGGAATAGGGGGAAAGGGGGCTCTCCACCCTAACGGGCCGAATGGGCCAAAATGGGCCCAAAGGCCGAAACAGGCCTGATAGGCTAAAATGGGCCTTACTGATTGGGCTCCGTACTACGTAAAGTCTTGGGCTCCTGAACAGTAATAGGCCGGGATGATATATCCCAACACAAGTCCCCCAGTTTCTTGAGTAGTGAGCGTGCGAATCTGCTCGAGAAAATATATTCTTGCCTGCGCTCTTCCTCTGTCTTGCTGGAAACTGTGTCTTCACATAATCATAATATATGAGTGAGTGTCTGCACTCCTGAACGTAATCTGCCGGTGAGGCACCCCCCTTCCCGACGGGGTCGGGCGAAGGGTGCTCCTCCACGGGCACGCTCCCCCTGAATGCATCAGGCGAGAGTAGAGGACTCTGACTCGAGCTTTCCAATCGGAGAAGCTTAGAGGTCCATGCGTCTATAAACCGATGTCGCGGTACTGTCAAAACACGATGCACATGTGTATGTATGAATGTATGAGGTATGATGCATGAATGCATGAATGCATGTAATGTATGGGTGCGATGTATGAGAGAAGGAATGTGAGATGTGATAGAAAGCGGTGGCTCTCATCGATAAACCGGGCATGTCAGCGCCGAGGGGCAGACGTGCTGCATAAGAGACGTTCGTCGCCATCCTGAAAGGGATGGGCGACCCTAACGTGAGCCAGACACGATGGCGCTGGGGCGCTGATCGTGCTGCATAAGAGACGTTCGTCGCCATCCTGGAAGGGATGGGCGACCCTAACGTGAGCCAGACACGATGGCGCTGGGGCGCTGATCGTGCTGCATAAGAGACGTTCGTCGCCATCCTGGAAGGGATGGGCGACCCTAACGTGAGCCAGACACGATGGCGCTGGGGCGCTGATCGTGCTGCATAAGAGACGTTCGTCGCCATCCTGGAAGGGATGGGCGACCCTAACGTGAGCCAGACACGATGGCGCTGGGGCGCTGATCGTGCTGCATAAGAGACGTTCATTGCCATCCTGGAAGGGATGGGCGACCCTAACGTGAGCCAGACACGATGGCACTGGGGCGCTGATCGTGCTGCATAAGAGACGTTCGTCGCCATCCTGGAAAGGATAGGCGACCCTAACGTGAGCCAGACACGATGGCGCTGGGGCGCTGATCGTGCTGCATAAGAGACGTTTGTCGCCATCCTGGAAGGGATGGGCGACCCTAACGTGAGCCAGACACGATGGCGCTGGGGCGCTGATCGTGCTGCATAAGAGACGTTCGTCGCCATCCTGGAAGGGATGGGCGACCCTAACGTGAGCCAGACACGATGGCGCTGGGGCGCTGATCGTGCTGCATAAGAGACGTTCGTCGCCATCTTGGAAGGGATGGGCGACCCTAACGTGAGCCAGACACGATGGCGCTGGGGCGCTGATCGTGCTGCATAAGAGACGTTCGTCGCCATCCTGGAAGGGATGGGCGACCCTAACGTGAGCCAGACACGATGGTGCTGGGGCGCTGATCGTGCTGCATAAGAGACGTTCGTCGCCATCCTGGAGGGGATGGACGAGCTGAACGTGAGCTGGGTACGATGGCGCTGAGGGGCCGATCGTACTGCATAAGACGGTCGTCTCCATCCTGGAGGGAATGGGCGAGCCGAACCGTGAATCTGGACACGATGGCGCTGAGGGGCCGATCGTGATGCATAAGACGTTCGTCGCCACCCTGGAAGGGATGGACGAGCTGAACGTGAATCTGGACACGATGGCGCCGAGGGGCCGATCGTGATGCATAAGACGTTCGTTGCCACCCTGGAAGGGATGGACGAGCTGAACGTGAGCTGGGTACGATGGCGCTGAGGGGCCGATCGCACTGCATAAGACGGTCGTCGCCATCCTGGAGGGAATGGGCGAGCCGAACCGTGAAGCCAGGGACGATGGCGCCGAGGGGCCGATCGTACGGCATAAGACGGTCGTCGCCATCCTGGAGGGAATGGGCGAGCCGAACCGTGAAGCCAGACACGATGGCGCTGAGAAGCCGATCGTGCTGCATAAGACGGTCGTCGCCATCCTGGAGGGAACGGGCGAGCCGAACCGTGAAGCCAGATACGATGGCGCTGAGGGGCCGATCGCACTGCATAGGACGTTCGTCGCCATCCTGGAGGGAATGGGCGAGCTGAACGTGAGCTGGGTACGATGGCGCTGAGGGGCCGATCGTACGGCATAAGACGGTCGTCGCCATCCTGGAGGGAATGGGCGAGCCGAACCGTGAAGCCAGACACGATGGCGCTGAGAAGCCGATCGTGCTGCATAAGACGGTCGTCGCCATCCTGGAGGGAATGGGCGAACCGAATCGTGAAGCCAGATACGATGGCGCTGAGGGGCCGATCGCACTGCATAGGACGTTCGTCGCCATCCTGGAGGGAATGGGCGATCCGAACGTGAAAGAGACACGATGGCGCTGAGGGGCCGATCGTGATGCATAAGACGGTCGTCGCCATCCCGGAGGGAATGGGCGAGCCGAACCGTGAAGCCAGATACGATGGCGCTGAGGGGCCGATCGCACTGCATAGGACGTTCGTCGCCATCCTGGAGGGAATGGGCGAGCTGAACGTGAGCTGGGTACGATGGCGCTGAGGGGCCGATCGCACTGCATAGGACGTTCGTCGCCATCCTGGAGGGAATGGGGCGATCCGAACGTGAAAGAGACACGATGGCGCTGAGAAGCCGATCGTGCTGCATAAGACGGTCGCCGCCATCCTGGAGGGAATGAGCGAGCCGAACCGTGAAGCCAGGTACGATGGCGCTGAGGGGCCGATCGCACTGCATAAGACGTTCGTCGCCATCCTGGAGGGAATGGGGCGATCCGAACGTGAAAGAGACACGATGGCGCTGAGAAGCCGATCGTGATGCATAAGACGTTCGTCGCCACCCTGAAAGGGATGGACGAGCTGAACGTAAGCTGGGTACGATGGCGCTGAGGGGCCGATCGTACTGCATAAGACGGTCGTCGCCATCCTGGAGGGAATGGACGAGCCGAACCGTGAATCTGGACACGATGGCGCTGAGGGGCCGATCGTGATGCAGAAAAATAGTGATGATCATCTCATGGCCCTCGGCCTCTCGCGGCCCTCGGCCGTGCTGGTGATGTGTCAAGTCTCTCTCCTGATTGGCTGTGAGAAGCCGATCGTCTGCCAGGACTCCATCCGGGAAGGAATGGTGAGCCTGAAATAAATCTGGGCGATGTCCCTCCTACCTGATCTGGGGAGCTGGTATTCGTCGTTTAAGACAAAAGAAAACCTGATGTTAGCCGATCGTCGTCGGCCACCTCATTCTTCGTACTTAAGTTTTGTAATTATTCTTTTACATATGTTTTTCAGTTTGTACTTCCCGGCCAATAGCGCCGAGGGATAAAATCATTCTTTGCTCCGTGCTCTTCTGGCATCTTTTTTTTTTTTTTTTGGAGTCTTTTAGTCTTCGTTCGTCATTGGTCCTTGGTCCTACCGGCGTTCTTACATCGAAGAGACGTTCGGTATCCGCGGACATCGCAATGAGGAACAGGTATATCTACATCGAGATTCCCCCTTTTTTTTGTTCGTCCGTGGTCCTTTTAGTCTTACCGGCGTCTCTTGCTTCGAAGAAGACGTTCGGTACCCAAGGAACTCGCAGGGACGAACTGGTTTACCCTCACGGGTTCCCGACTTTGTTATCCCACGTCCATCGATCCATGGTCATTGTGGGATAAACAGGTTTATCTTGGCAAAGCTCCCTTGGTTCGTCTAGCCCCCTCCGCGTCTCTACTAACCTCTACATCGAGAGGCGTTCGTCTTCGGCGGTGGGAGAAGATCTGGCACGCCCGGGCAAGATTCCCTTCCACATAGGAGCTACCCTCCTCTTCTCCCCATCTTCTTTCTCTTTTTTTTTTTTTTTTGAGGGAGGCAATCTATATTCTTCGTTCGTCCTTGGTTCTTGGTCCTACCGGCGCTCTTGCTTCGAAGAGACGTTCGGTATCCGCGAAACTCACAAGGAGGAACAGGTTTATCTACATCGAGATTCCCTAGCTCTTCTTAGTCCGTCCCTGGTCTGTGGTCCTACCGATCTTCCTACATCGAAGAAGACATTCGGTATCCAAGAAACTCGCAGGGATCACGGGATGTCACACATAATGGTGGTGGCATAGCTAACGAATATAATGACGAGGCGATGGAGACGCTGGTCGTCATGCGGAGGCGATGGTCACCCTTCTGAAGGGAGGGGTGAGCCCAATCGCTAACTCAAGAAGGTCGGCATTGGGAGCCGATATACAATGATCATAATGTCGCTGAGCAGTCGGTCCTGATAATGGAGACGGCAATAGTGTCCAGCTCAGGCCGATATATCCGAGCAACGGCTCTCATCCAACGCAGCGCGGGGATGAAACCGGTCTTCAAAAGATAAATATGTCGTGCCGAGAGGCCGAACATAACATGATAGTGTCGGCAGTGAGAGGCCGACCTGAAAGAATCAAACAATGGTCCTCGTCCGCGATGTGGCGGGGACGAGGCCGGTCTTCAAAAGATAAGCACGCCAAGCCGAGAGGCCGGTCGTGGTATGATGATGTCGGCGATGAGAGGCCGAACATGATGTGATAGTGTCGGCACTGAGGGGCCGACCTGCAATCCAGCAACGGCTCTCATCCGCGCAGTGCGGGGATGAGGCCGGTCTTCAAAAGATAAACACGCCGAGCCGAGAGGCCGGTCGTGATATAATGATGTCGGCAACGGGAGGCCGATCAAGTGTATCCGTGCAACGGCTCTCATCCGCGCAGCGCGGGGATGATACCGGTCTTCAGGTGATAAACACGCCGTACCGTGAGGTCGGTCGTGATGTAAGGATGGTCCCACGACCCTCGGCCGTAGTGGTCTCCTCTAGGCCACCGGCTCCTGGTGTGGAGATGCTCGTATCACGGCTCTCAGCCGTGATGGTTTCCTCTTGGCCCTCGGCCTCTGGATGATGGATGATCGTCTCACGGTTCTTCGCCGTGGCAGTTCCCTCTAGACCCTCGGCCTCTAGGTGTTCTTCCTAGGCCATCGGTCTCTGGGGTGGAGATGCTCGTCCCACGGTTCTCAACCGTGGTGGTCTCCTCTAGGCCCTCGGCCTCTAGGTGGAGATGCTCGTCTCACGGTCCTCAGCCGTGATGGTCTCCTCTTTAGCCGGCCCTGCACGTCTTCAAGACTCGGGCCGAGCGTCTTCTAATCATTTCGCTCCCGCGCGCCGAGTGGCTTCAGCTACGCAATAAGCATGGTAACGGGCCGCACGGCCCGACAATATGTATACACACATAGCCATCTGTATGGCTCCCTTTTTAACATCCACGATTACCGGCCTATGGGTCATCGTGACCCTCGGCCCGGCTCATCGTGCGGGGTTAATGGACGTAGCAGCTCGCGGCGGGGCCAATCAGCGGCCCGCCGAACGTTACATAGAGATAATCATTGGTCTGTGAGTTTGAAAACTCAGACCCAAGTTGGTCGCACTGCCCTCGAAAAAACGTGGTGGAGCGCTTCGGTGCCCTCGGGCCCCACAGGCCGCGTTTGGCACAGTCACTTCGCGCCTAATGGCGCAGATTACATTGGGGTATGATCGTCGATCGGGCACATAGTGCCATGCGGACTAATGCGCAACCCTCAAATTAAAATGCGTCGTCGGGGCATCGCCCTTCTGGAGACGCTCGGATCGCTTAATCAAGCCAACCGAGAGTGGGCCAACAGGCCCACAAGAAATTAAATATCCAATAAAATGTTGGCTGAACCAACCATCACTAGAGCTTCGCTCCACATTATTTAATTCGGGACATTTTTATCCCTAATAAATAATAGTGGTGTAACAGGTAATAGCAATGATATTTTCCTATCAAAGGCCATTCAGGTACGCTCCGCTCGCTAATTAAAGCCGATTGGGAGCGGGCCGACAGGCCCACAACAACGGTCATTAAATTTAAATGACTGTTAAACTACTTATCACAAGAGCGTCACTCGACATTATTTAATTTTGGGAGTTTTAATCCCTAATAAATAATGGTGATAAAAACTAATAGCAATAATATACCATTGTAAATTAATTAAAAGGGTAGGAACATGGACTTAGCTGGTGGAGACAAAGATTCGGCCAATTGGGAATTCCTGAGGTTTATTTTGATTCCCTTTGGCTTTGACTTTGGCCAAAATTCTCCCGCTTTACCCGTCTGCTACCATTCATCTTCGGACGTGGCCCTTTAAGAGCCATAGCATTTGTTCGGTGTGCAGTACTCCGTATCCTCTGGAAAGCTGGCTGAAGCAACGGTTCACCAACCCAAGGCCACACGACGGAGGTACAAGCACTTGCAGCGGAAAAGGGGCGTCCGACTGGTCGGGTTCCGGTGGGAGATCTGTTACTCGAGCTTTGAGAGTACCCTCCCCGAGCTCCAAACCCCCGTTAATGGCAGAGGTCAAAGAAACTCCCAGTCGGCGGGTCCTCGCGTCGCGTCGGCAGAACAGGATGGCCGGTGGAGGACTGGAGGTTCGAGCCGCGGTTGACCAGGTGGTGTGACGACTCAGGCGGTGGTCGGTGAAACCAGATGCTGGCCACGAGCGACTCCGTTGCAGGCGGCGTTTCACCAGAAGCCGGGATCACCAAATGGAGCGCTGCCGCGAGCTCCATCCAGCGCGCGTACACTCGCCTAAGGTTTCATGGCGGCGGGAATGATGACGGCGGTTCCGGCGATTCCGGCGGTTCCGGCAGCTCTGGCAGTTCCTTCCCAGATCTGGAATTTTCCAGAATCATTTTCTCAGAAATTTTCTTCCTTCGGAATCTTCTTCCTCCTATTTTGCTTTCCAGAATGCTTTTTCTTTGTTGGAATCAGTCTACTCGTATGAATTTTTTGTAGAAACTCAATAGAAACTCAAGAACAGTAGAAATACATGAATCTTTTTGGACAGATTCCCACAGACGGCGCCAGTGTTGAGTTTAATCCAACACGATATACTCCCTCCGTCCCTATTAACTTTGCCAAGTTTGACCGGCACGGGAATTAATAAAGTAAAAATTGTGTGGTTGAGGTTTGTGCAGAGGAGAGAGAATTAACTGAAACCACAAATTCTTTACTTAAATGGGAAAGTGGCAAAGTTATTGGGACATCCAAAAAAGGAAAGTTGGCAAAGTTATAAGGGACGGAGGGAGTAGTAAATATATGTATGAACACTCAGTTTTTACGTGGAAACCCGAAAGGGAGAAAACCACGGGACTTTTTAGGCTAATGTCCAAGTCCTCTCTTTCTCATTAGGACTCTCCTCACCATTACATAGTACATTTTGAGCTCCTATTAATGGAGTCTTGCAAGCTATTCTAGAAGAGGAAAGAAGAAGGAAGGGATCCTTTTACATGGAGGGAAACCTCCTATTTATAGGGAATAGGGGGAAAGGGGGCTCTCCACCCTAACGGGCCGAATGGGCCAAAATGGGCCCAAAGGCCGAAACAGGCCTGATAGGCTAAAATGGGCCTTACTGATTGGGCTCCGTACTACGTAAAGTCTTGGGCTCCTGAACAGTAATAGGCCGGGATGATATATCCCAACACATACTAAACCAAACCAAACTAGACAAGTAAATTTCAGTCCAAGTAAAAACATTTCAAGTCTTGTTTAATCTGGGATTGAAACGGTGAAACCAGTCAAAGTAAAAACATTCTAGATTATGTTAAACACTTAATCAAAAAATGAATATACTTTTTCAAAAATTTTAAGGAAAAATAACTTTAAATAATATGAACTACGGAGTATCATCCATAAAACAATAATAATATGCACTTTGAAAATAAATTTTAATAATACCAACTATTTGAATGTCAAACAAAAATAATATGGAGTAACTTTTTGACAAGAATTTGGGTGATTTAAGACATAAAAAACTTATGGCAATCCATCAAATAAATGATATTTGAAAATACATTTACTTATTAGATATTTTGATACAAGATTTTTATAAGAAAAATGGTGAAATTTTTAAATAGAAATTGTTCCTTATATCACTTTTGGTCTATATTTTAGTAGTTGATAATATTAAAACTTATTTTCAAAGTATGTGTTAATTTTGATTCATGGAAGATAGTTTGAACGTAGTATTATTTAAAGTTATTTTTCAATTTTAAATATGTAATATTGATGTGATATGAAAAAATTGTATAAATTTGTTGTATGACCTTAATATATTTTTTTATAAAAATCAAATAAAAAATAAAAAATGGTAATGATAGTTTATGAAAGAAAACATTTGCTACCAACGTATAGTTTATGAAAATTGTATAAGTCTATTTATTGAAAGAAATTGCCAACGTGCAGTGTGAAGATGGAATCACTTACTCCGTATTAGTTACTCGGCACAAAAAATTAAAGAGGGCAAAATGGTCTCTACGTGGTTACATTAAGCAACAATGGGGTGCGCGTAGCAACCCCTTTTTCAATTATGTTAGTACTGAGTCCAATTTCGGGAGAAAAACATAACAGTCATATTTTAGAATTTCAAAACTTATTACTCCTATTTGGAGCTAATATTGTATTATACTCGGTATGTACATTTTGATTGTAAAAAAATTCATGCTACTTTATTAAAATCTAAAAACAGATTGCTCAAACTCATTACATCTTTGTGAAATTGAGAGCTCGTTTGATAACACTGAAATTGATTGAATCAATTGATTCTGTTGAAACTAATGAAGTTTTGGTTGAAGTGACTGGATTGGTCGATTTTACCGAATTAGGAAGAAATTATATTTAAAATATACTCTGTATTTTATTAATAAAAATAAAGAAAAAATTATATAGAAATAGCTAAAATGATTCTGTACAATAACTTCAGCCAATTCAATCATACAACTCCAACTTTATTTATTATGAGTATTACATAAATTAGGCCGTCAAATAAAACGTGTCATCAGAAACTTCCTACGGGGGGTCACTCATCCCAAAACTACTTCCGTGCAGGCACGCTTAACTTAAAGTTCTTAACTAATAAGCTTTTTTAAAAGAAGTTGCACTTCATTGGTATGAGTAGTACTATTAATCGTGTTAAATTAATCTCAAGTATCACAATCACCCCCACTTATGAACACAATTAACATCCTCATTGCGCCCATAAACTAATCTCAATTAAGCCCAGAATCCTTCATTGTTAAGTGCCCCGCCCGATCTCCAACGGATCAACATCATGTCGCAGTGTTGCTCTGATATCACTTGTAACCCCCCACCTCGGGCCCGAGGTAATTACTCCTAAATGTCATCCAAACCTCTAGTACTTTCTCATAAACCAACACAAACCTTTACCACAACTTTGTCCTCACTTGTGCGCGCCCTGAGAAACTTCTCAGGGGGTCACTCATCCTAAGACTACTCCCGTGCAAACATGCTTAACTTGTAGTTCTTCGTTGATGAGCTTCATTAAAAGAAGATGCACCTTGTTGGTATGAGTACTACTTTTAATCCTTTTAAGTTAATCTCAAGTATTACACATCCCGTTTAAAGTTTCTCATTGCAAAATGTCATGGTTATTATTTAGATTAGAGAAAATTGTCAAATGGGCCTTCGAAATATATCAAAAAAGTCAATTAGACCCTTCAACTAAAAAAGCAACCATATAAGTCTGTGAACTATATAAATATGATCTAATTTCTAATTTAGCCGGTTGATTCCAGGTTAACTAGTGGCATTGCATATGGAGGTACGTAGGGGCGGGAAGGTGGTGGCCAGTGGGTATGAAGGTAGGGGCGGCAGAGCTAGATGGTGGGTATGTATATAATATAATCGGGTTAATGACAATAACTGTCATGTTATAAATGTATTGTTTTTAATATTTGATGATTAAATGTCATTTTAAGGGAGTGTTTGCATTTACTTAAAAAAGTGCTTCTTGGCTTTTAACTTAAAATAAGTTGAAAAGAGTTTGCAACTTCCAACTTTTACTTAAAAAAAGCACTTTAAAGCTAAAAGTTAAAAGCCGGTATATACCAACTTCAAACTGCTTCTAGGCATTTATGTAAATAAGTCCAACTTTTAGGATTATTCTAATGCCAAAAAAATTGATTAAACCAAGATTACCCCTCTGTCCCACAAACCTGCGTATTGCCCCCCTCCCCTTCTACGCAACAAGCATCTTCTGGCCAAGCTACTACCAGCAGACGGCCAAAATTTAAAACCAGCAACATGAAGGAGAAGCTAAGAGATTCTTTCAAATCTGATTTTCAAACCAATCAACTATTGGAAGTCTATAACCAAATCTGCGCATATGAGACTTCAATGGACGAAAACTGGTGGAGCTCTCACCGGCGACGATTGCGCCGGGTACTGCTACGGTGCTACCGGCGATTGGGTCTTCCGATGGCAGTGATGGTTCTCCAGTGGTGGTGGTGGCTTTCCTGCCGGCGATTTGGTCTTCCGATAATCCGATGCATATGTTGTCTTCCGATGCATCTGTTGATGTAGTTTACAAAATACTACGTAGTATGTATTATTAAGGGTGTATCTGTAATTTATCAAAATATTATGTCCCAAATCACTTTTTTATCAAACACTACAACTTTTACCTTTTAACAAAAATTACTTTTATTCTCAAACATTATCTACCTTTACTTTAAATCACTTTTTTGCACAAACAATTACAAACATTCTCCTCTAAGTACTAGTGGGAGCTTGTTTAGACTTTGGGGAGAAATCTGGCAAAAAACAGGATAGCCAAACAAACGTCCAGCTTATGGACACTGGAGCTGAGCTTTTGAACTGACAAGTGATGTCGCTCAGCGAAGCTGCAGTGATGGCGGTCGCCATGGGTCCGCCACCATTTATACTACATAGTTCCGAACTGGGGAGAGCCAAGGTGCTGCAACTTGTTCCCAGCGCTACTATCATGAATGCCGCAAAGCTTTTTAGCTGCAGGGGGAGGAGATCGGCGATTGTGGTTGTTCGAAGCTCTTATACTCGCAGGCCTTTGGACACAGCCGGCGCTTACGAGCTTATTGATAAAGATACTGGAGAGAAAGTCATCGTTTGGGGAGGAGTAGAGAACGATGATGGATTCTCCGATATCCCTTCGAATGATATTCACTCCGCCTGGAACACCAACGACCAAGCAAACGGACGTGATGACGGCAACTTCAAAGGTAGAATTCGGTCTTCCTGTTTTTCATAGTCAAGTTGTAGTAATTAATTCTTGTGATAGCTTCTAAGCAACAGACTATAATGAAGTTCAACACAAGTCTGCAACAGTCTTACCTTCGGCTGTTGTCACCAAATAAAGTGTGAATTTGCACAACTTTTTTAGATTTACCCCCGGCACAAGTTGATGTTTAAATTAGTATTGAATATATTTGCAGAACTTGTATTACCACTGCAATGTCCAATTACAAGTTTATTTACCAGTAGATGGTACTTCCTTGCAATCTTTAATTTTTTCCTTCATCTATAATGGAAGCAACTACTAATAGATAGCGTCGCTGTTAAGGAAGCAAGGCACAACCAAGTTGCAAAGGGTTTCCTAGAGCCTGAGGCGCAAAGGATGACAAATGAAAATCTTCTTTGTTAGTAACCATTAGTTTAGAGTTTGTGACAAACCAAATAACACTCATATTTAAAATAAGGCCTAAAGAATAAAAGGCAATAAAAGTTCAATCGTTTCAGTTCAAGAGTCAATTTCCAGTTTGAAATGAAGAAACATTTTAACCAAAGAACATGTTTATCAAAGCAAGAATATTAGTATGACAATTCAACATCCACCAGCTCCCAAAAATATAAATAAATCAAAGTCAAGATCACCATCACCCTCAAATAGTTCAACTGCATTCTTTCTTTCATTGCTCATTCATCTTTTTGTGGTATCTAGAATCTAAGAAGGCACTTGGGCAAAACTTTAGCAGACTGAAATCCCATAAGATGAGAGCTCTTGTGAGGAAAAGATATACAAAAAGGAAAGATGGTGATTTTCATAATCACGATGCACATAATGCTGGGGTATCTGTCATTCCGAAAGGTGACCATTTAGTGGAGCAGGAAGGATTTGATCTTCTCAATGATAGTTCTAGTTCTGAACAGCCACCAGATTCAGAAGCTCTGCTGCAAAACCTGAGGAGAAGGATGTCAAAGGATTTCTCCAATGCAGCTGCTGGAGATGAAACTGTGCAGCTTCACATTGGAAATAAGGACTTTAAGAAGTCTGATGCCAAATCTATCGCACCAAATCTTTCTGCTTTAAAAGACACCGTTGATCACATGGTGGGTTGGGGTAGAGTAGATGATTTCTACAGAAAGAAAAGGACCTTAAATGAGGACAATAGTTTCTTTAGCAAAAAATCATTTCGAGATTTGGGGTGCAGTGACTACTTGACTGAATCTTTAAGGAAACAGATGTTTGGACGCCCTTCTCATATTCAGGTAGAGAAAAGGATAGTTGTAGCATAATTTGATCCATGCTACAAGCTGCAACTTTATTATATCATATCTTACATACAAAACTTGAAACTATGGTGTTACCACTAATAAAGAACTCAAAGATAATTTTCATGAAGGCACGTGATTTTCATTTCTGTTGTGATATTTATTTTACTTTGGATTCATGGTTGCACCCTTTGGTGCAGTTTTATTTTATTTTCACTGGTGGACCCTTTTGTGCTTCCCCAAATAGTGCAACTTCAATCACCAAGTTCAATTGCAACCAGACTACCCCATGTGTGACACTGTTTCCAAGCGCAGTAGTGTTGCTTCAACCTCAACTCTTAAAAAATTATATTCTTTTTTATGTGGTTATCTATAAAATACTGTTATATATTCAAAGCTTATGCATATTGTCTTGTTACTCAGAACATTTCTCTTGTGGCTTATTGAAAATCATTTTGAAGTACTTATAAAGTGATCTATAAGAATTCAATGTAATTGCAGGCGATGACATTTGAACATGTTCTTAAAGGAAAGAGCTGCATTATCTCTGATCACAGTGGCTCTGGAAAGACTTTGGCATATCTTCTTCCTCTTATTCAATGCCTTAGAGAACAAGAGCTTCAAGGATTTCATAAACCTTCATCACAAAGTCCTCGGGTCATTGTATTGACACCAACAGCTGAGTTGGCTTCTCAGGTCTAATTCCCCTCCTAGTTTCATAGGAACTATGTTCTGCGGTCAATTATCTAAATTGAGTATCTTAAGTTGTCATTGCTGAATTTTATAAACATCTTTGTTGAGTTTGTTCACATTGGAGAGGGAGTAATCACATGTTTTGATAAAGAGGGTGAACAGGAGAGGTAGTACAGTGTGTGTTTATACACTCACACACACATATATATATACACAATTACACATATGTGTGTTTATAGATTGTGCTTCAAATAGAAAATGTCCTCCCCATAGAAAATGCAAATAAATCTGTGGCACCAGATTTTGAAATGTAATGGTTCAATATAGGTCAACAGTGCAGTCAAAGCCAAAACTTTTAGGCATCGCAAAAAGTGCACCGTTTGAACTTTTCATGGAAAGTTCCATTTTTTATTCACACCCGATACACATATAGACCCACACCCACAAACATATAGACACACACATATATACATATGTTTGTGGGTGTGGGTCTATATGTGTGTGTGCACGCGTGTGGGTGTGTGAAGCATCAAATACTGCTAGGGTTTCCACACTCCCCCTCAAGCTGGAGCATATAAATCATATGTACCAAACTTGTTACAAATATATCCCACTCTAGGACCTCTAAGAGACTTGGTTAAAAACTTAAAATATCACTTGCGTTAACATAATTGTGATGATATGTCCACTTGTGAATTTGTGATCTTCTCTCGGATGAAATGGCAATCTACTTCAATATGCTTAGTTGAACCGGATTTGGTGCGATGTGCATTTTGACTTGATTGTCACATATGAGTTGAACTGGTTTTTTGTTTCCATATTTTAACTCTTGGAGGAGATGCTTCAACCACAATATTTCACAATCAGGAAGGGCCATTGCACGATATTCTGCTTCAGCACTAGATCTAGCAACCACATTCTACTTATATTTCCATGATATTAAGTTTCCACCAATCAGGATGCAATATCCCAAAGTGGCACGTCTATCCATCAGACATCCGGTCCACATCACAATATCCCATAATATCACGGTGGTCTCCTCCATATTTCTCGTGATGGCAAGATAATTCAGTTTGCCGATGAGTCTTTTATATTTTTCCTTGTTAGGCAAAAGATCTCCTTGTTCTGGCAAGAGTTTGACTTTCGGATCCATTGGTGTATCCAATGGCCTACACTCTAGCACACCTGTTTCCTCAAGAATATCCAAGGCATACATTCTTTGTGAGAGGGCAATTCCATTTGAGACTGTGCGATCTCAATGCGAGCGTTGGATAGCAATGTGCTCTCAATCCCAGAAGGTTGAAGGAGGAAACAATCATGAAATTGTGGAGCACAAATGTCAGATTGAATTGCTCAAAATATGATAGAACGACTCATTTCAAATTAATCGTCTTTGTTCTTCTCCTTTAGCTTCTGAATTTGGAGTAATTTGCTGTGGTTTCTCTCAACCGTTCCAACAATAATTGGTAAAATTAGATCATACCTAGAGTTCATTGTTCATAATATAAGATCATGACTCGGCAGCCTCGCGATTTGTATTACCATTGTTTTCTGAACTGTTATATTTAAACAGGTTTAATTTTAACTTTATGTTCTCATGAGATTTATAGCTTTCTTTCTTTAAAAAATTGTTGTCACTTTTGCAGGTTTTGAATGTTTGTCGATCATTTTCAAAATCTGGTGTTCCTTTTCGGTCTGTTGTTGCAACAGGTGGGTTCCGACAGAGAACTCAACTGGAAAATCTTAGGCATGACCTAGATGTTCTGATAGCTACACCTGGGCGATTCATGTTTCTAGTTAAAGAGGGCCACTTGCTTTTAGCAAACCTCAAGTGGTATGTTCTTCTAAACATTTCATAACTTCATGAGTTCTGTGTATTGTGGTGTCACCTTTTCTCTTTCCCTTTTGTTTTTTGGTTGTTTGAGGTGTATATTTTCTTCTTCTTTTGTCACTGCTTATGACTAATGACCGATTTGTCAATTCACTTTGTGATACAACCCTGAAACTTAATAAGAGACCAAAGTAGGGACAGGATATTATAAGTGTGTATGTTAGGAATAGAATAAATTATTACGAGCTTGTGTAATTTTATTTTTAAGCTGTAGAAGTGTAGTTATATGGTAATACTCATTTTCGCCTATGTGCATTATAATTCGGATTTAGGAGCATCAGATCAATAAGAATTATTCAGTCTCTTCTCCCTAATTGTCTTTTTCTTACTCTTCTCTCTTGTCTTTCTCTTTCTCTTCCCTATGTTTCCTCTAATTTTTAAAACTGTGCCCCCTTTTTGTTCTGGAAGGAGTAAGAAACCTGCTATAAAGGTTTTCTAGATACATCTCCTGGTGAGGGTGTGTATCTCTTCCAATCCATCCATGCTGCCCCTACTTCTTCCCCTTTTACATACAAAAGAAATGTATCTTATTTATGTGGTTCAGTGTTTAATTTTTATTCAGTGCTGTGTTGGATGAGGTAGACATTCTGTTTAAGGATGAAGATTTTGAGACTGCGCTAGAGTGTCTGGTTAGCTCCTCTCCTGTTACCACACAATTTCTGTTTGTGACCGCAACATTACCAACTGATACATACAACAAGTTGATTGAAAACTTCCCTGATAGCGAGCTTATAACCGGTCCTGGCATGCATCGCACAAGTAATGGCTTAGAGGAGGTATGTTTTTAGCTTTTGGCACAAATGCATACTGAACATTAGAATTGAATTTTTTCTTTTTTCTGACTAGAATTCTGAAATATATCTTAGAACAATTACCTACCCCTACTGATGCGGAGGAAGGGGACCAATATTTCATATATTGTCATCTTTGGTATCAAAATTTCAAAAATTGAACCCAATTAAATCAGGTACTGATCATTTGTAGGGTGAAGGAAATAAAGTTTTAGTTCAAATGACAAATATGCAATATCCCATTTGTCTAAAATTCGAAATGAGTTGTCTTCTTACCTTTCAAAGAAGCTATGATTTGGGTAATCCCTGTAACAAACACAATGAGTTTTAAACCTGCTTAGCTATTAGCAATGTCTTTAGACTTCAGGTAACCTAAAAGGTTTGTTCTTCTAAGCAGGAAAGACTATAACTGGAATTAATAACTGAATTGGATATTGTAGATTCTTGTAGATTGTAGTGGAGGGGATGAATCTGAGAAAAGCCCAGAAGCAGCATTTCTTAACAAGAAAAATGCTCTTTTACAATTAGCAGAGGAAAAACCAGTTCCCAAGACAATTGTTTTCTGCAACAAGGTACGTATGTTTCAGGATACATTCAGGAACTTCCTTGTTGAAAGTGCTGAATGAAATTCGGTTTGGCTTTTGCTATGAGCAGATTGAGAGCTGCAGAAAAGTCGAAAATGCATTAAAACGCTTTGACAGAAAAGAATCTTTGGTTAGAGTATTACCTTTCCATGCTGCTCTGGATCAAGAAGCAAGGCTTGCTAGTATGAATGAGTTCTGCAGCCCTCAGCCAAAGAACACCTCTCTGTTCTTAGTTTGTACTGACAGGTATTATTGCTAATATAGACTGTGAAGCTGTATTAGAAAACATGCTAGATTTCATGTCATATTGTGCATTTAAAGAAATGGTGTTCTCTAATAATTTGCAGAGCATCTAGAGGTATTGATTTTGTGGGTGTGGACCATGTAGTGCTCTTTGATTTTCCTCGCGATCCAAGTGAATATGTGCGCCGTGTTGGGAGAACTGCAAGAGGTGCTGCAGGAAAAGGAAAGGCATTCATTTTTGTGGTAGGCAAGCAAGTTTCTCTTGCTCATAGGATCATAGAAAGGAACAAGAAAGGTCACCCACTGCATGATGTACCATATAGCTAGTGTACAAAGTGTTAACACAAACATATATTGTACCATATATTGTAGGCTTTGAAATTTACACAAATTCAAACTTAACATAACATTTGATTGATGATAAGGATGGTCTTGATCTTTAATGAGTATCTCACACTATAAGAAGGCTCTTGATTTGCATAGCAAATTAACGTTGAAGTTGCAAAGAGTTTATTCCTGGATGTATCTGTTTGTTAATGAAGTTGAATGCCTCGTCGGTGGGACAGACCCCTGAGTGGCTGGTTCCTAGTCCAAGTGTAGCATTAACAGGTCTGAAAATATGGGTCCGGCTATGGTCAGATTCCCGGGTCTGTGACAGAAAGTGCGGTAACGGTTTTTACCCAACTGGTGACGCTGCAATTAGGTTTCCAAACCGGATTCGGGTCCATTAACCTATTGGCGGATCATACCTAATATATCACTAAAATAAGGATAATTGAAAAAATGTGACTAATTTTTAGCGAGTATAATTATATTACATTGTAGTCACTTTATACACATTTTTGTCCACATGATGTAATTTAGTATGTAGTAATATTTTAGGAAAAATCTCTTATTGTTTCTCATTTTTCTTAAAATTTAATTCAATCAACTTGTCATATGAGCAAAGCGTTGTTTAACTCACTAACCTCTTGTGATATACAAATTCTATGCATTTGCCTCATGATTTCAAAAATGTGCTGAACTTGCATTTGTTATAACTTATGAAAACACCTGAAGCAATAAATTTAACAATTTGAAATCGTCTGTCTTAATATTATGATGATTGAACATGTCATTAAATTTGTCAAGATCTCTAAATTATATAAAAATATTAATCATTTTTCTTTTGGTTGGCAATTAAATTTAGAGTTCAAGAGGATTATAATACAATGATTTTGACACAATTTTGAAGTCACAAGAAGTTGATGCACAAAACTTGTACAAAGTATGTTGTTGGGGTTTAACACAACACAATCAGGTAAAATGTTTATAAATGGAGTATGTTAAAGGCCCTTAATAGGATGTCTAAGTCTTTTATTCTTCATTGTTAACATGGACCATCATGGGACAAAATTTCATCTCATGCTCCGGCACGATGTGATAAAAGCTCCTTGAAGAACGAGTTTATAGTCTATCGACTCTATCTCAACACTTTGATGTGGTTAAACAAGCAAAGTCCGGAGGACATATTCTAGTCTTCGACATTTTGTTTGTTAAACCTGGTCTATTTTGATTGGTTTGTCCTGATTTGTCCTGACCTATTTAAGTTTTGTCAAGATTCGTTTAAGAGAATAAACCTCATATATTTATGTTGGAAAATGTGTTAATAAATTGCATTAAATGGTCATTTTGGGGCAATTTTTTGAGTGGGGCCCACTTCCGATTTGGGTCGGGTCAAAGTGGTTTCGTATTGTCCTTGCTTAGGGCTACAATTCGATATATGGTACGTTCAAAACGGATAAAAGGGTGAATGAGAAATTGATTCACGAAGTTCACTCGTTGAAATGGAGAAAAACTAGGGAAAAATGGGTTTCTAGTGTAATTTTTTTCCAAACCGGAAAACCCAAGGGACTTTGAACCCTTTATAAAGGGAAACCCCTTCCAAGAAGTTATGATTCCTGTAGGAAAAGGCCACCCTTGGACGAATCAATGCCCAACGTTCGGGTCATTGATGTCCAACGATCACCTCCATTAACATGTCATTAACGTACCACAAATCCTTCACTATAAAAGGGTGGCAGGTGGTTTACAACAATACACGATTCACAACTGCACCTATCTCTGAAAACTTCCCCTCGTGTTCATACTTGTTCCAGTTCGCCGGAACAATCGTTTGAGTGCTCAAACGGTTGCTCGATAGTCATCGTATTCTGGGAAACGATCGTTGCAACGCTCCTAGCACCCCGGGAGGCAACAAATACGTTTTAAGGACATCGTGCTATTTTCTGCTTCATCTATTTTCTGTTTTCGTTAGTCATTTTTATTAATTAATTTTGGTTTGTTTTTCGAAACACGCCCAACAATTTATTTGTTTAAGGTTTTTAAATTTTAAAGTATGCTTGTCCTCCCCCTTACCCCACCGTAGGTGGGAAGCCTTTGCAACACTAAGGTAATGATAAATGATGTGTTGGTGTATGTATGCTTGTCCTGCATGGGAATGTTGTCGATTCATGGTCTTTGCACCATTCCTTTTCATCTTATGTCACAAATGTTGGAGAGCAATAAACAGTTCTTACAAGGATACAAGCACTATCACCACTCAACGTGTGCCTATGTGGAAGTAATGTGAATATTTTGGGAAAAGGTACTCCAATACGAGTCCTAGCATGTATATTTATACTAAAAGAGTTTAATACATAATAGGAAACAAATATGCCTAATAATATTCTATTACACCCCCTCAAACTGTGCGGGAGATATAACCCGCAGGTTGTCTTTCAAAAAATAAAATTGCTGACTAGAAAGACTTTTGGTAAAAATGTCAGCAAACTGTAACTGTGTGGGAATGTATTTTACAACTAGAGCTCCATGTGTCACGCCCCGGACCTCCCCGGTCACGTCAACAACCCGCCGTACAATACGAATAGTCAACCGCAGTCCAACACATTCATATTATACAAGGCGTCATGAATATCATTCACACAAAAGTCATCCATAAACATACATAATAAGTAATTCAATACGCAGCGGAAAACATTGTTTAAGACAAAGGGCCACACAGGGCGAACATGAGCACGCAGGCTCTAAAGTAAAATATCCATGAGCATGTTTATTAATGTTCTAAAACTGAATGGAGGAAGCACGAACCAAGTCTTCTCTCCGGGGAAATCACTCGGGCAACGAGCACAGGAAGCAAGCTCTAGTCTCAACCTGAAATGGTGGTGGGACGCCCCCGAAGGGGTCAGTACTCTATACGACTATAAAGTACTGGTGTGGCAGGCATCTAATAGATATACAACAAGTATTTCAAGCACAAGACCCTCAAATAGGGTGATAGTATATTATGATTGTAACCCTAAGTTACCCATTTGAAAATATACTTACTTTAGGTAAAAGTCAAGTAGTCGGCCCGTGGGCCCATGTTCATTTAGAAATCACCATTCCCATTTCCCGTGGCTACAAACCACGATACTCAATAGAGTCCAACCCTAACACACGACATTGTATTCTAGAGCTCGGCTCTACTACATCACCATACAATTCATGTCACTCGGGTCAATTCCTTACCTTGCGTTCTAGAGCTCGGCTCTATTACATCACCACGCAAGCCCTAGAGCTCGGCTCTAGCTATACAATACGTAGACTACAAGTCTACACCTTACATGCATTCTAGAGTTCGGCTCTACTACATCACCATGCATTAAGGTCCAATTCTCAAGCAACCCTATGCCTAGAATTGACATATCATTAAACTGCCATGGGTCATCCTTAAAGACTTCCCATAACTTAACCTTAGTTCCATACTAAGTTATTATATACACTTGAACTATATTCAAGTACCTTTCATACAATCCAATCCCTAGGATCAATTTAATCAACAAGTTCCAATAATCACTGACTAGTATTTCAATACTATTAAGATTATTGTTATCATACCACTATCCTCTTTATTTGTAATTCTCTACGTAATTATAATTATGTAGCAGCAACTTAAGTATTCAATCTCCATACACAATTATTCATTTATGTATCCAAATACTTCATACATGAGCAAAATACCTATTTCGCAAAAATAGTTCATTTATACTCATCAAATCTCATATTATTCATACATTCTCAAATCATTTCAAATTTCATTCTTTGGCAACTATATCAATATTTCATCAATATATGATCATCATAATCCATGAAAAATAATGATTTAAGCATTTAGGTAATCTCATGCTTAACCTACAAGTTGTAAGCAATTAGATGTCAATCCTCACCTCAATTGAGCTTTAAACTTTCCCTTCTTGGTCCAATTGTCAAAGCTTTGGTCAAGGTGGGTTTGGAACTGATTCCTTGCTCAAATATGAGTGTTAAACAGCCTCCTCAAAGTGCTAGTTCAACCCTTAATCGTTGATACGAAAACAGCCCCTAGAATGGGTGTTTTCCGGTTAACTCGTTTCCTAGTTTCCCAAGATTTGCTCTAGGTTAGTATCTAACCTTTACATCAATAAAATAACTTTATAAGGACCTTTCATACACTTGTATTAGTGTACAATAGTTCCACCAATCGTTCATATCATTTGGGAAAATGAAAGGAAAGGTTTTGGGGTTAACAACTTACTTTAGAAAAGTAGATCCGTTTCTGCGAGGTTGTGTTTTGCTCGGACGATTTGGAAGCCTTCCACCACTCCGATTGATGCAAACCAGACCTTCACAGATTCCTCGTCTTGAGAGCTTTCTTTGGGTATCTCACACGCCTTAATTGGATTGGTATAACTCGAGATATCAACCAAACAGTCTCAGCACTCTCACAGCTCGAGTTTACAGACCACCACTCACTTCAGCTCGATTCTGGTAAGATAAGCTCTCTCTCCTCGAACAAAGACCACTCAATTGAGATACTATACTTCAAAGGCTATCCAAGGACACCTTATACACCTCATTTGGTCGAGTATAACTCCCATAATGAGTGGAGACAACCAGCACACCATTTTGTGCGAAAATGGGGATGGTGGCCCAACATTTGATTCCTATCAAGTCTTGTGCAGCTCCTCTCCATGGTGGTCGGCCAAGGTAAGTTTCCTAACCCATTTTTATTTGTCTTGCAGGTACTAATATCATGTGGAGTGGTTCCCAATTGATCCCAATCATTTTGGGATCCAAATTATCTACCAATACTTCCAAAAATGGGGAAAATGGGTCCTATTGTTTTATCTTTGTCAAAAGATGTCTTTTTGTACTCATCCTAATTTATTTAGGACAAGTCAACTTCCTAAATCACATTATTGATCTCCAATATGTGTAGGCTCATCCCAATAATTTACTTGATGGATATTATAGAAGGAAAATCCTACTTCCATTATTTAGCTCAAAAATGCCAAAGATAGGGTTGTAGGCATTGGTATTCTTTTTAATCATTCGATCACTTATTTAGAAAATGTTGAGCTCTTTTATTTATTAATAAGTCCCGAAAAGTGTTTGCAAACCCGACACTATCATACGAGTTTGAACAGTACGATATTCAATCGTGCACTACGTAGAACATTAATCGCTTTACAATTGTTTGGCAAATCGGAAATTCAATACATAAATGTTAAGTTTTTAAATCGAATTTTCAAGGACGTTCGGGTGCGGTGTCACACCATGAGCCACACGTTCTCGGACAAAATGATAGTCTATCTGAATGTGCTTGCTACGAGCATGCTGAACCGGATTAGCAGTCAAATAAGAAGCAGAGATGTTATCACACAACAATTTAACTGGTTCAGTAACAGGATAGCCGAGCTCAAATAATATAGAACGAATATGCAGAGTATCCTGAACAGTATAAGCAACGGCTCTATACTCAGCTTCTGTAGAGGACTTTGAGACAGTAGGCTGCTTCTTGGATTTCCACGAGACAAGATTAGGACCCAAGAACACTGCAAAGCCAGTCGTGGACCGAGATGTATCCGGACAACCTGCCCAATCAGCGTCGGAGTAAGCAATGATACAGGTTGCCCGAGATGTAGGCTGAAGCCACAAACCATGATCAAGAGTCCCTTGCAAGTACCTGAAAATTCTCTTGACTGCAAAAAGATGAGTAGTACGAGGATCATGCATAAATTGAGACACTAAATGCACAACATAAGTAATATCAGGTCGTGTCAAAGTTAAATATTGTAGTGCACCAACCATACTACGATACTCAGTGACATCAGCAAGAAGTTCCCCATCAGTAAAAGATAAAGAAGTGCGAGTAGCAAGCGGAGTACGAACAGACTTTAGGGTATGGAGATAAAAGCGAGAGAGAAGATCAGACACATATTTATGTTGAGAGAGAAACAAACCTTTAGCGGAGCGGACAGCCTGGACTCCTAGAAAATAATGAAGATCACCCAGATCTTTCATAGCAAAATGCTTAGCAACAAGGTGAATAAAAGAGGTGATAACAGCGGAAGAATTGCCAGTAATAATTATGTCATCAACATATAGTAATAAATAAATGATATTATTATTCTGGCGATAAATGAATAATGAATTATCAGACTTGCTGCATGTAAAATGATGAGATAGAAGAAAACTACTAAACCTGTGAAACCAAGCTCGCGGGGCTTGCTTAAGACCATAAATGGCCTTTCGCAAACGACATAAATGATTAGGAAACAAAGGATGAATAAAACCCCGTAGCTGACGCATGTAAACTTCCTCAGTAAGATGACCATGTAAAAATGCATTCTTAACGTCCAATTGACGAATAACCCACCCAAAAGAAATGGCTAGTGTAAGAACATTACGAACAGTGGTGGGTTTAATGACTGGACTAAAAGTTTCAGAAAAATCCACACCTGCCTGCTGATTAAACCCATGAGCAACCAAACGAGCTTTATGTCGCTCAATAGAACCATCAGAATTATATTTAGTCTTATAAATCCACTTGGAGCCCACAACATTTTTAGTAGTATCAAACGGAACTAAATCGAGATTAAAGTATTATTAGAAATAAGAGCATTAAACTCCTCCGCCATTGCCTCATGCCATTTTAAGTGTTTATTAGCCTCTGTAAAACAAGTAGGGTCAGCTGAGAAAGCAACCGTGTTGAGATTAAAAATTGTTTTTGGTTTAAAAATTCCCGACTTAGCCCGAGTTTGCATGGGATGATTGTTTGTAAGCTGGCCATGAAACAGAGAAGAACTCTGTTCACTGACCGTGGACTGCTGCAGCGCCGGGATGTCATCGGGAATCGAGGCAGTAGCTTCAGACGCAGCAGTGGAAGAGACTGGGCTGTTAGGCGAAAGAGCTGAGTCATGGTTTTGGGGAGTAGATTGGTCGGACGTGATAAGTGGAGTTTGTATAGGAGTATGGTGTTGTCCGTTCCTAGGAGTGATGGGCGTGGAAGTTCCTGGAGCATGAGAGGTGTTTATTGAGGCAGAGAGTTGACATAGGTTAGGCAAGATAGGTGGCAGACTAGGCTGAGGGGCTATGGGAGTCATACGAGTAAGATCAGTAAATGGTCCCAGGGAAGAGCTATGGGGTAGGGAATTAGGAATAGTATATTGGTGAGGGTAAAATCAAGGATGGGAGAGGATTCATGGCCGGCAGAAGAGGACAAAGTGGCATAAGGAAAAATGTTTTCGTGAAATATTTTGCCAGATTTGTGCTCAAAACAACGATAACCCTTAAAACCAGATGCATAGCCAAGAAAGACACACTGAACAGAACGAGGCGAGAGTTTATTTGAAGAAGATGCCGAAAAATTCGGATAGCAAGCACACACGGAATAAACTATAATGGTGAAATACCAAAAAGAGTGGGGGAGGGAAGTCTGTTAATAATATATACAGCTGTAAAAATAGCATCAACCCAAAAATTGCTAGGAATAGATGTTGTGATGAGCATAGTCCGAGCAAGTTCTAGGAGATGACAATGTTTACGTTCGGCAACCCCATTTTGTTGGGGAGTATAAGGGCATGATTTTTGAAAATAAATGCCATGCTCTGCCAAAAATTGTTGCATATTAAAATTAACGAACTCACCCCCTCCATCACTTTGGAAAACTTTAATTTTTGCATATTAAAATTAAACATATTAAATTAAAAATTTTGCCAAAAATTGTTGCATATTAAAATTAAACATATTTTCAACCAAGGCTTTGAAAAGACAAAACTGAGTAAACACTTCTTTTTTAGTACGCAAGGGATAAAGCCAGGTAAACCGAGAAAAATCATCAATAAAACACACATAATATTTAAATCCTAAATTAGACAACACAATGGATTGCCACACATCAGAATGAATTAATTGAAGTGGTGAAGAAGAAGTATGACTAGCATCTGTAAAAGGTAACCGTTGAGATTTACCCAAACGACAAGAAACACGTACAATCATGTTCAAAATTTGAAGAACTAGAAATAAGTTTGCTACGACGCAATTGGCGTAAAACAGTTTCGCCACAATGTCCTAATCTACGGTGCCACACAGGGGCAGAAGTAATAACTGAAGCTAAAGCTAGAGATGCAGGAGGACTGAGGTTGACAGGATAAAGATGGCCATTATGATGCGCCTGAAGAAGAACTGCCCCCGAAATTTTGTCCTTAACACAAAAAGATTTTTTATCAAAAATAACAACACAGTTGTTATTAGCACACAATTTTTGAATGGAAATTGAATTAAATTTAATTTGAGGCACATGAAAAACAGATTTTAATGAGAGTGAGCGGGTAGGAGTATTTAATGTAATATGACCAATATTAGCAATGGGAAGTTTAAGTCCATTTGCAACACTAACAGACATGGTGCCATAGTAAGGGGATTTATTTGAAAAAATACCTTCAGACGATGTCATATGAGCAGAGGCCCCAGAGTCCGGATACCACAAAGCGTCGTTAGATTCTCCACTGGGAGCAACCAACGCAGGTGCAGAAGATTGAGAAAAACGTGAAGGACAATGCAAAGCAGAGTGACCTGCAGAGAAACAAATCTGACACACAACCGGGGAAGGGACTGAACCAAGAATACCCTCAGTGGATGGGAAACCAGATGAGGCATTTGGAGGTCTCAGATTAGATGCACCCTCTGCGGCCAAGTATTGAGGTTGCGGCTGCTGGCCATGATATTGTGGACCCGGCTGACCGAACCCATGCAGCTGACCAAGCTGTTGTCCGTAGCCCTGCTGTTGGTGGAACCGGCCTCTGCCACGGCCCCCCTGCCGCGGCCGCCTCTGCCGCGGCCTCCTCTGCCGTGGTACGCGCCATGGGTAGGATGCTGCCCGGTCGGAGCTTGTGGAGCAACACCAACCTGAGCGCCAAAAGCAGGCTGGAGCTGAGAAGGATCCTGCTGCCTTTGGAATAAAATGAGCTGCTCGGCTTCCATTAATCGAGGATGAAGAATGTCTGGTGGGAAATTTTCAGGAAAAAGGGAGATGGTGCCCACAATTGACGCATACTCAAGTCCCAGTCCATATAAAGTGCATTGCAATAATTCTTTGTTACTCACCGGATAATTAATTGTGGCTAAAGAATCAGCCAATTTCTTAATTTCAAGCAAGTAACTTTCCATGGATTGATTTTCCTTCTTTTTAATCGCATTCAGGTTACGCTTAAGTTTCATGGCTCGAGGTAAACTAGCAGACATAAAACGTTTTTGCAAACGATCCCATATACCAGATGAATGTTTAATATCATGCACATCAGTTAATACATCACGAGAAAGAGTAGCAAACAACCAAGAACAAATTGTTTGATCTACCCGAAGCCAATGATAATATTCTGTATTAGTGATTTGCTGATTATTAAAATTCACCGTATACATGGGAGGTACCTGAATTGTTCCGTCAATCATGCCAAAAAGCCCTTGTGAGACGAGGAAGGACTCAAACTGCGTGCGCCACGTAAGGTAGTCCTCAACAGCTTTGAGCTTGATGGTGACAATTTGGCCAACATTGGCTATCCCATGAGAAACAGATTGCGCCAAACTAGCCATGGAAGACCCAAAGAGAAGACTGTCATGGGTCGGTGTAACGATTCCCGGCGTCCCAGCAAAAGTGGATCCGAAGTAGGAAGAAGAACTGGCCATGGCACAAGAACTGGCCGGAGGGGGAAGTGGCTGTCCTGGGATATTGCTGAAGAGACCATAAGAGGTCGGTGGCGTCCAAAGTGATGAAGAGTAATCTGGAATTGAGGAGAAGAGCTCCGGCTGCGGCATGGAGGAGAAGATGGCGCCGGATGCAGTGCTGGAGACCGTGACGGAAGAAGCAGCATCGAGAGAGGGAATCAGCATGATGAGTGCTGCTGTAGAGACCGTGTCCATGGAAGTAGAAACCTCCATGACAGAGGTACAAGCTGCGATAGATTCTGCAGATATGATGGCGGCGATCGATCGAGAGAAGAAAGAGATAGCCGAAAAAGAATTTTAGCCCTAGGCTCTTGATACCATGTGAATATTTTGGGAAAAGGTACTCCAATAGGAGTCCTGACATGTATATTTATACTAAAAGAGTTTAATACATAATAGGAAACAAATATGCCTAATAATATTCTATTAAGTAAGACTTGACTTGAACATATCAAATCAAATCTGATCAGCCTAAAAACATCATAAATGGGTTATATTTTTTTGAAAGAAAATACACTTGGTCTTATTTTAAACTTTGCATATGTTTTACTACATACTATTTTTAACAATCTCTTAACTCAACGTCCTACGCATAAAAGCTCCACATATAAGTAAAGCAAATTAACAACAACTAGTTAAAACTCAACGTCCTACTCAAATGCATTGTCCAGAAAGATAAGACCAAGAGCAATCCGGAGACAAGAAATTTTGGGTTTATCCAATAAAGCATATATCAACAAGTTGATATGTGTTGCTTTGGAAAAATGTTACCATGATTCACTTCTTGAAATAATCATTTTGTTTCATAACTCAAAATATACTTACAATTATCAGAGTTTTACAAGAATAGATATTTCATAAGTATTATTAAATTAAAATAAAGCTTATGTATAAGCATACAAAACATCCAACTTCAGGAGATTACTAATAAGTCACATTCATATCGAGTACCCCTTTAGGGGTGGACAGATTGTACCCTACCATTACATGTTTTCTTCGGATTTATGTTACAAACTTTGGGTGTTCACTTTTTTTGTATAATTAAAATTTGAAAAAATAATATATAATTAAATTAAATTTATACATGTATACTATTATGTTTTTCAAAATTTTAGATTTTCAATTGAACACTCTTGAACTATAGTGGCTCCACCACTAGTTCCTTCCTTTACCACTCTTTGAACTGTCATACTAATCTACCACATTAAGGACGGATTACCCCCTAGCTGAGCTTCACCGGAGGAAGTATGTATAGTAGATAATATCTAGCCTTAAGCACTCGACTGACTAGTGATTTGTAGTGAATTAGTTTTTGTCAATGATTAGCCTAACATTGCATGATTAGACTCTTCAACCGCTTAAAATTCAAACCACCCTTCGTTTTCAAAGAACACAAAGCGTGCCAATTTCTCCACCTAGTACGTACCTTTACTCATTTATAACTCATTTAATCTCCGTACATAACATATCCAATACTACCTTCGTCCTTTTAAACTTTGCCAAGGTTGACCGGCACGGAGAATAGTAAAGTAAAAACTATGTGGTTGAGGTTTGTGCAGAGGAGAGAGGATTAACAGAAACCATAAAATAATTGATTAAAAAGGAAAGTGACAAAGTGTTTTGGGATATCCCAAAAAGGAAATATGACAAAGTTTTAAGGGACGGAGGGAGTATTTAACATCCATCCATCACATATGTCAGTATAAATTGAACTAGATGAAATATGCAGGCGTGCGCTGCAAAGAGAGTTCATAAAAGATAGGGATAACTATCAAATAAGCCCTCGAACTTACTTAAAAAGGGCAAATCACCCCTTTTATAGAGGGCTCTGTACGGCTGTCACCATTTGGGGTGGTTTCCGGTGGAATTTTTTGATAAAAATTTTTTAGCATCTTCTTCGTTAAGTCTATTTTACCCATACCAAATTTCAGCTAAAAATTCAATTGGGAAGACATTCAAGTGATTTTCTGAAATATATTTCGCTCTTTAACTGCGCAGTTATCTTCAAAAATTCATTTGACTGCCTTCCCGATTAAATTTTTAGCTGAAATTTGATATGAGTAAACTAGACTTAATGAATAAGATGCTAAAAAACATTCATAAAAAAATTTCACCGGGAACCGCCGCAAACGGCGACTGCCGGATAGAGCCTCCTATAAAAGGGTTGATTTTCACTTTTTATGTAACTTCGAGGGCTTATTTGGTAGTTCTTCCTAAAAGATATTATATATTATGTATGTAACTACATATACATCATGGCCATGACTGTGAATACAAACATATTTGAATAAGAATTTATTAATTATAATATTTTGCATTTCTTAAACGCATTAAATGGACAATATCCTCTGGCCTCCAAGAAATTATAACTTTTAATCTGTGTAAAGTGTAAGATATCACCATCATTAAAGAGTTTACGGAGATCTAGCTAAGTCACAAAATATAACTATACGGAAGACAAATCATAAATCTCTTAGCAAATATATGTAAACCCATGTTCATTTTTTGTGATACAAATTATAATATGAAATACATTAATTTTAGAAAGATGCGACTATCTAATTTTATTAATCATACCTTCATTTTAAGTGAGGATATATTATTCCTCTAATAGTGCTATCTTCCCAATTTCACTTATTGATGCATAACTTCTTCATTTATTAGTTTATATTTGTTGCTTTTAGTGTTATTTTATTTGAGAGATTTAGTTTTATTCTTTTTGTAACGTGATGTTTTAGTTTTGGGTCAGTATCATTTTTCGTCGCATACTTTACGCTTTTCTATTACAACAATAATTTAATTGGTTGTGTTATATAATTGGGATGACATTTAATAATTGAAATTGAGTAATTACCGAATATTGAAATGTTAAATACTATTAATTAAAAATGGATACATGGTAATTACCCAATTTTAATACAATCACCGGTTTTTAACTCATATATAAAGTGTAATGTATATTTTATCAAATATGCATATAGAATAATCTTTCATTAAGAAATGAAATCGTAGCCATAGAAGGATGATCCGGAATACTAGTTTTTTTTGTTAGCTATTTTCCTGTATGTCCCTCAAGTCTTAATAGCATTGATTTTGGCTCCAAAATATTAACAATTTTACAACTTTTAAAAATCAAATTTTATTTTAAAAATAGTATTTTATCATTCACCTATTAATCAAATAAGTCGTCGTCATCATCATTACCCCAGTGCCGCAAAGGCTTCCACCTGCGATGGGGTAAGGGAGATTCGAATGTATGCGGTCTTACCCATGTACTAAAGCACAAAGAGACTGCTTCCGGATGTTCCATAATGAAAATCGCGTCCAAAATTGCATGACCTGAGTACTGCTGCTTCATAACAAAGAAGCACTGACAGTTTAGTGAGTCATTTCACTTTATTGCATCGAATAAGTAAATGCATATAATTGGAATCAATTAGTTCTAAATGTTGAACCACGTGTTCATGTCCATGTCTATGTCATGTAAATTATATTATACATTTGGTAGTCCTGTGTGCATGATACATACAATATGCTAAATTTGTAACTTTTTAACTTTGTGTTTATTTCTTACACTCTATATGTCACTTTAAGTTTAGATTATGTCCTCCAAATGTCATCTTAAAATTCAATTGAGTGGTCATTTAAACAAGTTAATGAAAAACACTTCGTTTTTTTGTATAGAAGGATGTCATTGTATTTTGAATACTATATTTAACAGATTTTTAGATTAAATTTTATGGTAAATATTTGATGGACACAATCTAGATTTCATGAAAAACATGTTCACAAAGTTTTATAAAAAAAAGTTCACGCAAAAGCACCTCAAATGAATGCGATCAGAAGGCGATTCCTATTGAGCTGGCCCGACTGGACCATTCCTCTTTGATTTTAATGACTTTAGATTGTGATCATTTGCGTTTCAATATACCTATGAATATAGTTTGTTTATATTAACACTTTACAAAACAAATTGAGAAAGATGGACTTTATATTCAATCAACCTCGTAAACTATTTTGCAAAACAAACTGGGATGAAGGGAGTACACTATAGTTATTTCTTGTAGTTGTTCATAATTATAGAATAATAGAAGTGTTATGGATGCAATTTTTAGTGTGAAGATTTTGACAAAGGGTGTTCATATTATATCTATGTCAAGTTTTTGTTATCATATTTTCATAATATCTTTATTCACAGAATAAGCTGAGTGTATTAATGCATATAATTGAGGTATTGAATATGAAACATAATTTACGATATGATTAGGTCAAGCAATATATAAGAACATTATGTGACTGTTACAAGTCAGTTGGATGTTGTAATGCAAAAGCGTGAATTGTTTTTTTTATTGTATAACCATTATTTTTCATATTGTATAACCATTTGAAATCACGGTTTGTTTGTTTTGGTTCAGTTTTCGTTTTTTTTTTTTCAATTTTGACCAAAACATTTTTGTTGATTAAAAAATAAAATCTCGAAAACAAAAACAAATAAACTATATTAAACTATAGTTAATAGTAGTACGTAATACAATACAAAAAAAGAGAGAAAAAATAAATGCACTTCTAAGCAATGAATTAGTGTGTGTATCAATAAAAACATAAAAAAAATCAATACAAACATTTCCTAAATTCATTAAACACATATGTTTATATAAGAATTATATATAGAGCATCTGAAAGAATTAAAATTATATTTGTAAATGTCATGTCCACTAATTCATGTTCTTTTTAATAAAAGATTTTTATTAATAGTAAACAACTTTTCTATTTGGACAAAGGTATATGCTCTAAAGTTTCACCTTTTATGCTAAGGTATAGTTTATATTAAAAAAAGTTTATATTAATACATATTTATTCAGTAATAAAAAATTATGTGATAACAAACTCAAATAGTTACAAATATCATTGTCATGCAACACCAAACAAAATGTAAACTATGATTAAAATTATTTAAAAATAGCAACATATATTAGTATTACAACAATAGATCACTAAAGAGACGGATAATACTTTTGATCTAGGGCTAAGCGCCGCTAGTCTTTCGTCCGGTCTTGGCGATTTTGTCGAGGCGCGGTGGCTCTTCGGAAGCATCGTCAGTGGAGAGAGGCCCGAGTTCTTAAAAGCAGGTGGGGAGAAGGGTTGGATCGTGGAAGAAACACGTAATTTTCGAAGAAACCGAGAGATCGCTTGCTATTGCTGCGAGTTAGATGGAGTCCATAGCCGATAGATATCGAAGGATGAAGGTGACTGAGAAGGAAACGGAGCTGGTCTGCGATGGTGCCGAGGAAGAAGAGGAGGCTCGGGAGATGGTTCGTCCGCAGTTCTCGGTGGTTGGAGCCCTAATTACGGACCAGAAAATCAACTTTGCAGGCTTCAAGGAGGCGATGGCATCGGTGTGGAGGCCAGGCAGAGTGGTGGAAATCAAGGAAATCGAGGAGAAAATGTATATTTTTAACTTTGATCACCCCGTTGATATGAAGCGTGTGATTGATGGAGGTCCTTGGCAGTTTGAGATAAACTTATTAATTGTGAAGGAAATCAAACCAACGGATATTCCTCATAAAATTACTCTAAATGAGGCAGAATTCTGGGTTAGGGTTCATAATGTTCCCTATGGTTTGATGAATTTAGGTACTGCTAGAAAAGTGGGTAATTTTCTGGGCAGATTCGTTGAATATGATAAAAAAATACTTATGGTGAACAGTGGAGGCCGTATATGCGGGTTAGAGCTTGTATTAATGTGGAGTTCCCTTTGAAGAAGGGTACAACACTGAAAAAAGAGGGAATGAGCTATTGGGTGGACTTTCAATATGAGAAGCTACCTAACTTTTGCTTTATCTGCGGGGTTATGGGGCATTCCGAAAAAATTTGCCCACTTATGTATGAGGAGGGTCTTGTGCTGGAAAAACACTTTGATGCGTCTCTTAGGGTAGGAGGCGGGGTGAAGACTAGGCCGACAGGAAAAAATAAATGGTTGATTGGTGAAGGCTCTAATCCGGGGAGGGATCAGCGGGGATGGAAAGAGCAGAGGATGGGAGGAAGTACATTGGGGAATAATGAAGATTCAGATGGCTCGGGTAGTGCTTCCAATAAGGAAGTGGTTCTGAAACAGAATGAAGAATCTTCGGGAGAGAAGCGCAGACACGGTTCGCGGGACTACGGTTTTCTTAAGTTATCTTGTCTGTTTTCCTACTCTCCAAATGGTTTGAGTTATATGTAAGCCGCTTTCGTCCAAAAAAAACAATAGATCACTAAAATGCATGTACACATGTTTCGTTTAGTTAAACCATAAATATCAAAAGTCGACATCTTGCAAATCATGATAAATTTGGTATCAAACATTAAATTTATAGTATTAAAAACTAAACCAAATATTATACTTAATGATTAACAAAAAAGAAGTATCATTTTTTAAAAGTTCGATTTGTTCGGTTCGATTCGGTTTTCAGAAGTGAAAACCAAAACTGTAATCAAACTACGATTCGTTTTTTTGAGACTGATTTCGTTTTTCTTACTGTTAAGTTTGCTTGGTTTTTTTGGACAATTCTTTCTAACCTATTATAGTATCTGTTCAATGTTAATGTTAACATCCTTGAACTGTGATGTGATTTGAACCAGTGACCTCCTCTTTGGGAGTGTTATGATTAAATTAAATAAACTAAAAATTTGAATATTAAATTAAGATTTGTTAGACGAACTCATATAATAGTAAAAAGAAAAAGAAGGCGAGAGCGCGACAGGACGATGAATTTTGAAATTCACCATTGAGGCTTTGAAGAAAATACAATTAACCATTACTACTAGTATTATTATTATTTGATTTGATATTTGAAGTCTAATTTTTGAAAGGGATCTTGAAAGCTCCATTTCTTCCTCTTCATTCCTATCTTCTTCATCAGCATAATATTAAATATTTTGATGTTTATAGTTTTCATGTATGCTTAGAAGGCCTCTTCACCCACCCGAGTGCCATAGCTGTGCTGTTCATTATTTCTCCTCCACTAGCGGGGAAGTCCTTCCAGAAGACGAAGAACACTGTCTAGTCGTCCAAGTGGACGCTGGGCATTGGAGAAGCCTTGGGGAGTTCTAGCAGCGCCAGTGCCTGGTGATGTTAGTGGCTATTAGGTAATAATATTGGTCTGTTGGAGTTGGATTTCGAAAATGCGGAGCCGAGTGGTTGAGATCTGGAGCGGTTCTGTAAAATGAAGGGACTAGTTGTTGCGAACTTATCCGCCGCCGCCGCCGCCGATTATAGGGGTCTTCATCGTCACTTTCTTTGCGTTTTTTCGTTCCAACCTCTCGATGACTACCACTAAACGTGCTTATAAGCTACGTATCCTTTTCACTGTAGTTGCTCCTCTATTTTCTTAAAATTTTATCCTGGACAATGTGCTTAGAATCCTAGCTGATATAACTGTACGGAATTATTTCTGTCGTGTTCCTAGATCTTTTTGGTTAAGAAAACTTATAGCAGCAAGTTTAAGTTCTTTTTGTTTTGATTTTGTTGCCCTTGATGATTTGCATTGCTATAGAGGAGTTTGTAGCACATTCTTCGAGTGTGAACTGCCTCAAAATCGGGAGGAAGTCGTCTCGGATTCTTGTAACTGGTGGAGAAGATCACAAGGTTAATCTTTGGTCCATTGGGAAGCCCAACGCTATCCTGGTTGGTTCAGTTATCTTCTGCGTTTCCAGTTGTCTTATTTACCCATGTGTGTCTCTCATATCATGTATTCACCTAACTTGAGATAATGAAAGTCATCAACATAGTAAGCTAGCATCACCTTGTAGGCCTGTAGTACACTAGTACTAAACATGAGGTCTTTATTTTAGTACCAATCAGAACTAGATTGTACTATTGGAGTTAGCAGATATTTTGATGAAGTGCCATTTTGTTTCACTTTTTCTTTCATATGAGCCCCATCAACCATATTTTTTACCTAATGCTAAACCATCTATTTGGCCATCTTGGTTGAACTGGTTGATAATTCTATGAAAAAGCAAAAAGGGTATTTTTGGCTTAATTTGCTGAAATTAGGGTTTTAGAAATTATATAATTTAATTTAATCTAGTAGTCATTTGTTTAGATATTTTGTTCGCCAGATCATTAAGTTTAGCCAATCTAGCTATGTCACCCACAATTTCAGGAAATTCAGCCACTTCAAATCTTCAACCAAATTTGCTCTTGCCAAACAAGCTCTGAAAATGATTGTTTTGGTTTGCTTATATTTTCACGCGGACTGTAGGCTGGATCATATTTTCTTGTTGCATCACTTTTTGTTGGATAAATAGTTTATGATTGTATCCACTTTGGAATCCATGTATTAATCTAGTTATTATTGCCAGCACAATATCCACATTTTCATTGTGTCTCTGCTTTTGTGTAGAGTCTCTCAGGTCATTCGAGTGGGATCGATTCCGTCAACTTTGATTCTTCTGAAGTTTTGGTAGCTGCTGGAGCAGCAAGTGGTACTATCAAACTTTGGGATTTAGAGGAGGCCAAGAGTATGTTTGCTCTTATCTCTTAGAATTATGTTATTTTACTGTAATATTACTTTCTTTTATTTTCTGCTTTCAAAGTTATAGAACTTACCATTTCTGTTAATTGTTTTTTTTCATCTTTGTTTTAGTTGTCCGCACTCTCACTGGACATCGCTCTAATTGTATATCTTTGGACTTCCATCCCTTTGGGGAGTTCTTTGCATCTGGTTCTCTGGACACAAATCTAAAGATATGGGATATCAGAAAAAAAGGATGTATCCACACATACAAAGGTCACACTAGCGGCATCAATGCCATCAGGTTCACACCGGATGGCAGGTGGGTTGTATCGGGTGGAGAAGATCACACAGTGAAGGTAATTTTCCGTTAAACTTTTTAGAGTGCTCCCTACTATTGGCACTTGGCAGGAAATTATTTTGTATAACAAGCACTAATTCTTCATGGACTAACCTTAAAAACGTGTGCTCTTTATCGGGTTGTTATCTATTTAATACTTTGAAGATTGTATCATATTGGTATCAATTCTTTAATTTGTATCTTTTTCTACCAATCTACCTATACCAAGTTTCTAATTAATAGGAATGTTTGCTCCTTCTACACCCTTGTGGTGGGACCCTTCCCTGGATGCCAATGTGCACCGAGCTGCCCTTTCGGATTGCAATTTTAACTTTCAAAACCACAAATATAGTGATAGATGTTAACTAAAATTTATGAATGTCTAAGATAATAAGAAAGATATGCCTAACTTTCTTTGTATTTTTGTACTGTTAGTTTACGAAAATATTCATAGGCTTATCTGACCATTTATTATGGGTATTTCAATCATGTGACTCGCTTAACTCAACCAAAAAGAGAGTTACTTACTATGAAATAATCATGGCTCACTAAACTGTTTGCGCTTCTTTGTTATGAAGCAACAGTCAGTCTATGCAATTTTGTGGCACGATTTTCACTATGGGTTATTCGGAAACAGTCTCTCTGTGCTTTAGTACAGGGGTAAGACTGCGTACATCCGACCCCCTACCCTACCGTACACTACAAGAAACCCGTAGTGAAAATCGTGTCGATTGTAGGGGGGTCGGATGTACGCAATCTTACCCCTGTGTTAACGCACAAAGAGATTGTTTTCGGATGACCTGTAGTGAAAATCGCGTCAAAAAGTGCATGTATGCATCTGTATCTATATTTATATGAGCGCACATGTCAATATTTTCATAAGTTAGCGATATGGACATACAGTTGAGTTGGATATATCTTGGAAATATCAATTCAAAAAAAAAGCTTCAAGATATTTGGATGAAAATTTCGATTCGATATATGCACTTTATGAAACGTATAGCTCTAGTACCGAAAATATACACTTCATACAAAGTTTGTTCCAATTGGATACTAATTAAGGAATTGGTGATACATTCTTCAAAAGTGTTTGTATAAAAAGATACAAGTTATAGGATTGGTACCAATTTGATGCGGCTCTCAAAGTATTAGTACCAAATAGGCCAAAACCCGCTCTTTATCTCAGATGGTGTCACCGTTAGACTCGGGATATTTTTTCCTTGTTTCGATAAGAGTCAGCAAAACTTATGCACAATTTTGCTATATTTCTTGGTACATCTTCCCTCAAGCAATCTTACCTCTGCCGATTTTAGGCAAATGTACTTCCAGCTGTTTTATAATGGTTAGATATACTTGCACACAATATAGAGCCCTCTCTGCTCCTGAAAAATGGTGTAATGGACTTACTCTTGGTTCCTGACTGATTTTGCGTTTTGCAGCTGTGGGATTTAACTGCAGGAAAGTTGATGCATGAATTTAAATGTCATGAAGGTCAGATCCAGTGCATCGAGTTTCATCCTCATGAGTTTTTGCTGGCAACAGGTTGGTGTTAACATGTGTCATTATCCTGCATAATTTTGTTTACCGTGTCAATCTTTCATCACTTGAAACTCATTGTTTTCCTGATAACCTTTACTTTTCGATAATTTAAGCCATGATTCTGTGAATGGTGGTTTTTTGTTCTCCAACTTATTTGTTCTGTATTTACTCTGAGTGGATTTTGTTTCTCGCTTATATTTCAAAAGATCCAGCTATATCAGCGGTTAACTCAGATTTAGTCACTTAGGCTATTTCAGACTTTGCGAAGCGGGTTTGATAAAAAGAAATATTTAGTGGATGTTTATCATGCACTATCAAGGTATTGAAATCTGGATGAGAACGGGCTATTAAAGTGGTCCTGACAGCCCATTAGACCGGTGTTGGAGTGAGCTGGTAGAGAACCAGTTCAAGAATCGGCTTGAGCCGTTTTATGCCATGGGTGAACTGGTTCACCATTTTATTGCTTATTCCTTTGTCTAAAATGATGGTTTTCATTGAATGCTCTTATGTAGCATGGTATCATTGTTAGTTTTGGTTTTCCTACTATTAAATTAAAAAATAACATAAAGATATATTTTAAAATGAATTTATTGGTTAATATATGTGGTTCTTAATAGATGAAAAACCTTTACAGTTTGCTTTTGGATGCGGATTATAGTATATCTGTCTTTTCTTTTTGGATGTACCCAGTGGATAAAAGCTAGAGCAATGTTACTATTTATTTTCATTTCGAGTTACACTTGAATTATTTTTTCTTAACATACATGCACATAATGTATACTCTATGCGCTTATTTTTAATCACCTACACTAGGCTTTGCGCGGACTGCGGAGTTATAAGAAATTAAGAATAAAATAGTAGAAGCACTGACTAGTGTAGAGAAGTGAATAAGAAGGAGAAAGAAAACGAAAAGAAAGGAAATAAATGATGAGAAAGTAAGGACATCTATGTCAGTGATACATTTGTAATTACCCCCAAAGGAAACTGAAACAAGTAATAAAGAACTTGCATCCATAGAAAGCGAAACAAGTAAAATAACCTGAGCAATATATTACTCCTATCCCATGTAAAGTTCAAAGTAGCTCCAGGCTTGCTTTTTAAGAAAAGAAGGTAATGTGGAGAGAAAAGGTAGTATTAAATTGCTATTCAATGCGATAAAAGAGAACAAGTAGAGAAGTCGTTAGTGTGATTCAGAGATAAATGTCAAACATAATATTTTGAATACAAAACAATTACCCAAAAGGAAAAGTTTGTAGTTTATTAAGAGACTACCATATGAGGAATATGGTATGTTTTTTATGGCACAGAGTAATTATTTCATTTTTCCATCATTTGCAATGGAGCCAAAACACACTATTTTTTGGCTTGGAAATATGATGAAATAAAGCAAAATGGCTCACTAAACCGTCTGCTCTTCTTTGTTTTTGTTATGAAGTAGCAGTCAGTTCATGCAATTTTTGATGTGATTTTCACTTTGGGTCATCCGGAAACAGTCAATCTGTGCTTTAGTACACTAGGGTAATGATGATGATGATGATGATGATGAGAGTAATTATTTCATTAAATATATATTGCTTATTTATAACCAACTCAACCACTTTGATTACTGGTGTAATCCAACCCGGCCAATGAAATATGGAACCAGTACAATACAACAGCATCCAAGCCTTATTCCCAAAAGATTATGTGGTTGGCTAACATGAAACGGCCCATGATATCGGAGGCATATGGAACGAGTACAATGATGAGTCAATTACTGGTCTGGTTTCAACACCTTGATTACTGTTGATCCTTGCCTCAGCAGTAGAATAAAAATCCAAAAACATAGAAGTGTGTTTGAAATTCAGCGCTGCACTAGTTTTAGGAGATAATAATAAAATAGTAACAAGCAGATTCAGTTAAAAGGCTAGCCATGCATGCACCAGATGTTCAACTTGTTAATGCTCTTCTTTTCAATCATTCAATGTACACTAAAGGAGTATAGTTCGCGTCAGTTGGTTGTCCTTTTAATAAAATCCCTTAGATGTTATCAATCTCATTTTTCTTTTAACAGGTTCAGCTGACAGAACAGTTAAATTCTGGGATCTAGAGACATTTGAACTTATTGGTTCTGCTGGACCTGAGGTGACTCATTCTTATTGCCTTTGTTTTACCGTCTCTCACTTTATATTGCTACTCCTGGTCACTTGTATCTTAAAGTTCACTTTCTGGAATTACAAATAGTTGTTCATTTGTTTTGCAAATACAGACTTCTGGTGTTCGCTCTATGACCTTTAATCCCGATGGGAAAACCCTTCTATGTGGCTTGCATGAGAACATGAAGGTTTGATAGTCTGTTATCCACTTTAAACTTATATATTGGATAAATTTGTTATGGAATTTGTTTCCTTTGAACTTTTTTTAAATGATTGCTGTGATATATCATAGGTTATCTCATGGGAACCAATCAGATGTCATGATACTGTAGATGTAGGATGGTCCAAATTGTCAGATCTGAATGTTCATGAAGGGAAACTTCTTGGCTGCTCCTACAATCAAAGTTGTGTTGGTGTATGGGTTGTGGATATATCGGTACGAGTGCATTCTGTTTCTCTGCTAATTATCTTGTTTATGATTTAACTCTGGATTTATAATTAATATATTTGTGATCTAATATGCCCACAGCGTATTGAACCATACACAAGTAGAAGTACTACTCGATTAAATGGTCACTCTGAAGCCAAGTCTAATTCAAGTGCAACTTTACCGGGGCTGGATGCGGATTCTGCGAAATCCAACTTAAGCAGGCTTTCAATTTCACAAAATTCAGATCCTGTCAAAGAAGCTAAATCCTTTGCAAGACTGTCAGCTTATCAAAACCCAGACATTCAAAGAGAGCCCAAACCTCAGTCATGTATGCTATTTTTGATCTTTTTATCTTTTATTTTTTACTCAGTAGTTATTGCCGATTTTTGATTTATTTTCTATCACTTTCCTTCAATATTTTCATTTATATTTGAGTCCCTATTTTATGTTGCTTGTAATTTTCTAATATTCATAATGAGGTTGTCGTGACATTCTTTTGACTTATGTACTTTAATGTAGCTATTGGAATTATTCCTGGTACCCCACATAGGATAAACCCCCACACTGTTGGTCAGAGACCAACTTCAGTAAATTCAGTTGCTGCTCCTAACATGCCGGCTTTAAAGAGAAATTCGACCAAAGTTCAATCGACATCCAACGCATCAGCTCTCAATAGATCAGAAGTGGTGCCTGTTATTGTTCCAAGAAATAATTTAAGATTGGAGCAGTCAGCTGAACCCAGGAAAGAAGGAGTTGCAGGCCATGTGCCACAACAGACCCTGCAATTTAAAACATCTGACTTACGTAAGTTTTCTAATGCTGCTGGAGAACCAGGAAGACAAATGTATTTTGCAGAATCTGACAATGATGTCCCAAACCCTGTTGAGTTAAGTGGAGTTTCAGAGAAGAACATATTTGCCACAGTTAAGAATTCAATAAGTGGAAATACTGCATCTGAGAGGAGCATAAAGGATGACAAGCATTTGGCTCCTCTAAAGCTTGAAATATGTTCTATTGCTGAACCCGGTGCCAGAAACCAGCATGAAAGCTGTGCGTATTCACTCTTAAGCTGTATATCCTCATTTCAGATTTACAATCCGGTTTCTTTGTTTGCCTATATAAGTCATGTCCAGTGTACTCTTTTACATCTTTCCATTGGTTTATTTGACGATATGTATTATGTGTTGCCTCCAGCATTCACAAACCAAACTCTATTTCACTTGTTTCCTTTATGCGTCCTGCTTCCATTTCACAAAGTTTTGGCTTTTGCTAGTTGATCTGCTGCAACTATTCTCTTAGTTACTTTGTCATTTATGTAACAATTTAATTTGAACAGTTTCATTAGTTGTTATTATTTCCATAATGTGTTTTTTGGTAGAAGTAGATACCTTGAATCCTCTCTCATTGGTGTGGAAAAAAATCCTCTACAACTCTTTGCTTACCGGAGCTTGTATTTTGTCTACTTTGTAACCACGCTTTACTCTCATTTGTGAGATTTAGAGCTTGCGTTCAACATTATCATCATGAGTTCCTTTGTTGTCTGATGATTGGGCTAAAATTGATAATTTGATGCTCCACTCACTCTTGGGTGCACTTATACTTTTGGGATTGTGGCTCCTAAATACCAGCAGTCTTGCTTGTTAAAAAATTGAGTGGTTCACTTAATTCCTCTTGTTTGTATGTATGCTGCATGCTGTTTTAAAATTTTCCATAACACTAATTTATGTACTACATTACTACTTTTTGTGAATACGGATATAAAGTACTCCCTCCGTCCCATTGGACTTTGCCAACTTTCCCTTTTTGGTTGTCCCAAAAAACTTTGCCATTTTCCTATTAAAACATCTAATTTGTGGTTCTACTCATTTCTCTCTCCTCTGCACAAACCTCCACCACACAATTTTTACTTTTCTTATTTCTCACCAACTTTTGACTTGGCAAAGTCTACAGGGACGGAGGTAGTATGTTGTTAACTACAGAGTAATATAGTTGTGAGAAGGTAGAGGAAATGCTCCTTTTTAATGCATTCTTTTATTCAAGGATCTTTGTAAACACAGTCAACATTGTTTCATCAGATCATTTCATGTATCTATTGTTTCATCTTCTTTTCTGTACAGTGTTAAGAGGATACTATCCTTTACCCTCTGCTAACCCTGATTTTCATAGCAGATGAGTCCCGAGGGATGGCTTCTAATAAAGATGCATTTACCACAGATAGTCAAAGAAGAGGTATGTTATATTTTCACTGGTAAAATGTTTTTAAATAAGAAAGTTTATATTGTGATAATTGTATGTACACCATGATCAGCGGAGGTTGTACTAAAAACCAAGATACACATTACTGAGTTATAAATGGTGTTCTACAATAGCATATCCTATAGAGTCTGAAATTATTAAAATTTAAATCTTATAGGGAGAACACGACCACTTGTAGCAAATTGGGACAAGAGAGAGAGAGTTTCTCCTTATGAAGGTTTTTCAGGCAGTGGTCTAACAGGGAAACTACCTGCTCAGAGTACACTCCAAGCTAATAAAGTATGTTCATATATGGTATTACATGCTTTATTCTTTACTTTTTAGGATAATAAGGACCTGGGTTTCATTTTTTGGGCAAATATCGTAAGGACTCGGTGTGCATAATACTATATTGTAGAGCCAACACAACTCTTTCAATTGGCAGGCGTAAATGTAAAATCATCATTAGCTATGTATTACTCCCTCTGTTCCGCTAAGATTATCCCATTTTTTCTTTTTTGGTCCGTGCCGCTATGGTTGCCCCGTACCAAATTTGGCAATGTTTTTATGTGGTCGTAACTCATAAATCATTCTTACTTTATTAATTCAATACTAACCACACAAAATCACTTTTCTTAGTAACCACACCACCACGTCATGTACCAAAAGTTAGGGAGATAGAGATAATATCCTGAATATCAAATAGTAATTTCAAAGACTAGACGGCGTTGACCGGGGGGGGGGGGGCAGTTGGAGTTTTGCTTCCAGGGAATAGTTGGAGATCTCTGAAGCATGGGTTGATCGTGATATTGTAAATATAAAAAGCTCTGTTTTTTTTTCAACTCCACCGTTAAAGTCATTCAGGATGTTTCAAGCGTTAGCTGTGCTGATTTAGTTAGCAATGAGTTTGGCTTAACAGTTTGCACAGTTCACGAACGTGCTAGAAACACTAAATTTTATTTTCTTTGATACTTCAGTATGACCAGAGGGGGCACACATCATCAACTGAAAAGGAGATGGCTTTAATGAAACCTATTAGTGATGAGGACTTCATTTCCAACCTGATGGAACAACATGATCAATTTGTTGACTCAATGCAGACTCGTTTATCCAAATTACAAGTAAGCAGTGATAATGTCCCTGATTGTTGGCTTGGTTACTCATATATTAATTAAACATGACTCATATGTTGGGTCGGGGACGTAATGTGGAAGATCTTGTCTCTACTTCTTTACACGCTGTTCCAAAGTTTTTAGCCCTTGATCCAACAGTCAAGTAGTCAACGGGAAAACACTTGGCCACTCGCAAGGGCCAAGTAGAGTTTATAAACCATGTTACTATGTTAGTCTTTATATAACAGTGAGGCCCTTTAAGGGTTTCATTTTTCTTTTTAGGTCTCTTTTATCTACCTGGAAAGACCAGACATTGTGTATCTACCGGAAACAGTCTGTGTAATATATAGTACATGGGTAAGGCTGCATACGTCCGACCCCCCTACCACACCGTAGATGGGAGCCTTTGCGGCACTAGGGTAATCAGGTAATGTTGTTGTTGTGAAAGACCAGACATTGGGTATGCTTCATTTCTTCGTATTGAACAAATAATGCGCAGCAAAGAAGGATATATGCGCTGAGCCGCTGACTTCCTTCCACTCTTAGAGAATAATTACATGTAATAATTACAGAATAACATTAAAACCTATTTGAGAGAATGTATGTAGCAAACATGTGTGTACATACACTCAGTGACACAATACACACAGTCACACACACACAATATATATATATATAGAGAGAGAGAGAGCTCTTCCTGTCCGGAATTTCCGAACAGGACCCTGGTCCGGCCACCTCAATTTGAGGTGGTTCCCGGTGGTATTTTTGACTCAAATTTTTTGTGTATGTTCCTCATCAAATCTAGTTCATTCATACCAAATTTGAGCAAAAAATTCAATCGGAAAGGTCGTCAAATGATTTTTGCAAGTTAACTGGTCCGGAATATACATAAATTCCTCAATTCTGTAATATATTACTCCGTAATATTTACATTTGAAATTTGAATAAAATGAACCACAATTGTCAATGTTTTTTTTTATATATATTTACATGTTATATATTCATTTATTAATATAAATAGCTTCACTATTTAAGTCTAGGTCTTTTTTTCTTAACTTTTGACACTTTGCATTGTGGGTCATCCGAAAACAGTCTCTCTGTGCTTTAGTACAGGGGTAAGACTGCGTACATCCGACCCCCCCTTACCTCACCGTAGGTGGGAGCCTTTGTGGCACTGGGGTAAATGATGATTGATTGACACTTTGCATTGTATTGCAACTTTGATTTATTAAATTTATTTTTGGGAAAATCGCACTTTCAGTCCCTCAAATAGTACTCATATTGAAATGTAGGCCCTGTATTTTCAAGTTTATAATTGTAACCCCTCAGTTGTTCAAATTATGGTAAATGTGCTCCTTTTAGGGGTGACATATATAATGTGGGTGAGGCCCGCATTTACATGCATTCAGGCAATTGAGAGGTGACATTTACACACTTGAGAACACAGGGATTACATTTCAATATCGGCACTATTTGAGGGACGGAAAATGCAATTTTCTCTAGTTTTTTATAATTATTTGGAGATAAACTTTATAGAAATTCAAAATATAGTGGCCTTACACAAATTGAAATGCATACTAGCTCATTAGGTTATATCAAGTCGGGTCATGGGTCAACATCTAATGATCCGTGCGGGTCACGGGTTTGGTTGAGTCCACTTAGGAAAGTCATGGGCGGGTCTGGGTCCTGCACTACCCGCCCTGACCCATTGGCATGCCTAGTTATAGTGACCTTAATTAATACACAGTATAGTAGTATTGCTTAAGACTCAATAATTCATCATTGTTATGGCAATGGTCAATGAGCTATACCAATTAGGCCTATGGGGTTCTGCCACAGTAACATATTGAGCAAGCCGCATGCCTTTGCACTGTTCTAAATAGGTTCAGCCTCGTTGCTACTTCTTCCAAGATGTCCTGATACGTGTCTCATTGCTTAATTTCAAATACAAAGTTGAACACTGGCAATCCTTTCATGATAAACAGGCAGGTGATTGATCTGGACTCTGGAGTGGCAGAGTGAGATTTCACCACCATTTTCTGTGTTTGATCTCTATAATTGTGATCATAACCGTTTTTCCTCTACTGCTTCAGTCATAAGTGACTAATAGCATGCTATGTGTAGTCATTTTTATGGATGTTGATCCTCTGCTAGTTTTGAGAAAGAAATGGGGGGAACCTAGTCTAAAGTCATGATATTTATTTTTTTCTATGTTCCTACTACAATGCTTTTCAAGCGTCTTCTTCATAAATATACTATTTGAACCTTTTTTCAAAATTATGTAGTTATGATATAGCTGTACAAATAAACTAGAATGCAACCCAGATTGGGTTTTGTAAATTGGTCTTGTATTAACTCATTAGCATTGCAAATTGGTGTTTATAGATATAGAACCAATTGCAAATTACACCATTCTGCACAGTTTGTACTCGCATACTCGTGTATATTAAGCCTGGCAAAGGATTCAGGACGGATAACAATGCTAAGAATGATTACACAAGGTTATCAGAGAACGATGCAACTTGTATGTGTGTGTGACTGCGTGTGTGCTCACATGTTTTGTTTTGTGTGACCCTAGATTATTTTATACTACATACATTTAAATTTCAGTGTGTACTGTGTACTATTGTCAATATGTATGATATCATATTCAATTTCATACTCAGTTATTCTTTACATGGAGAGGAGGCCACATTACTTGGAATGTATTATGCACTGTCTTTAGCTTTTGGTATATCTGTTTTTTATTAACAGATGTATAAGCCGAACATTATTTGAAATTGTTTGCAGGTTGTCTGCAGATATTGGCAACGGAATGATATCAAAGGGGCACTTGGTGCGATGGAGAAGATGGCCGATCACGCTGTAATAATTTTGTTCTTACACAAAATAATCTAGTCTAGTCTAGTGCGTGTGTGTGTGCTAACTCTATATCAATGCTCACTTCAACCTTTTTCCTCCCCAAAATGGACTTCTTGCAATGCGTACAGGTGCTTGCTGATGTGTTGAGCTTCTTGACAAAACAATCTGACATAATAACGTTTGATATCTGCACGTCTCTTCTGCCACTTCTTTCAGGTCTTCTTGGGAGCAACATGGAAAGGTACATGAATTTTAGCTTAGGTTGTTTCTTGCATAGTTTAATGACTTTATTTCTGAAGTAATAGCGTTATGTTCTATATTTCTGTAATATAAGATTTGTGAATGAGTTATATACTTGATAAAGTGTCTTCATGCTTGCATTATGAGTTCTCAGTGATGCTTTAAATTTCAAAACGTTCCTATACATTGCCATAGTAGTGAAGTGTAACTGTTTTGTTTATATTAGGCATCAAGATATTTCACTTGAAATGCTTCTGAAGCTGGTTAAAGTGTTTGGATCAATGATATATTCATCAATGTCAGCTCCAGCATCAGTTGGTGTGGATATTGAGGCAGAACAAAGGTAACTTTTTTCTATCACCAAATGCTTTTGCATTACTTTAGTTTTTTTCAAGTTCTCATTTTAAAAACTGTTTCACTTCTGGGTTTGGTAGGTTGGAGCGCTGCAATCTCTGCTATATTGAGCTTGAAAAGGTCAAACATTTTTTGCCTACTCTGACCAGGTGTGCCCCCCTCCCTTTAACTCTCAAAAGAAATTCTTCTGTATCTTTTGATGGCTGAACTAGGTTTCATTTTCCAGAAGAGGAGGATCTATTGCTAAATCTACACAGGAGCTCAGTCTACTACTAAAAGAATTTTCATGACAGAATAACATGATGGTTAAATATATTGAGGGAACAGATAATGTCGCTCAGATTGACAAGTGATATATGAAGGACGAGAAGCTTTCGGTGATGGCATTTGTTTGCATATGCTGAGATAGCCCTTCGGTTTGTACATTCTGCAAGGGTGAAACATTAATGACTGATTCTTTCCGCATTTTTACTGATATCTGATAACTCGAGGGACCCACCATCTCCTCTACAAGGATGTTTTGTTGGCAGTGAAGCAAGGAACTGGTGAAGAATTCATCACACGTTAATATCTAACCCACTGTTCACAAGTTCCATGTGTAATTGTAGGTTTTAGGCACTGTGACTTGAACCATAGTTCTTGCAATTGGTTTATGTATTCAGAGTTAATATTATGATTTGTTAATAGTTTTTGAAATGAAAAGTTAATGGGCATCCGATATTCTTGAATGAGTGCATCTGCCATCTTTCATATGTGAAGTTAAGAGTTTAGTATAGGGGGTTGGTGCAGCCATGCAGCACATGGGTTGAGTATGATGAAGACAATTTTATAGGCAACTCGATTAGAACGGGTTGGAAAGTGTATTGGTGGGTAGGAACTAGGAGGTAACCAGACATCCATTGCAAATAAAAGTTGTTAGGAAAGTGAAATTTTCTATTGGCAGACAAAAGTTTATAATTCATGTGGTTACCAATGATTAGAAAATTGGTTGTGACATGACAAAAAATCTACTCTCTCCGTCCCTAAATGTTTGTCCTACTTTCCCGAAATGGATGTCCCAAAATGTTTGTCCTTTTTTAACTTCCTTGTTTGGCAAATAATCTTTATCAAACAGTGTCATTGCAGTGTAAAGTCAAATTCATTTTTTTAATATATGTGAAGTCAAAGTGGGACAAACATTTAGGGACGGAGGTAGTATTGTTTTGTCAATTATGTATATGGCACCTCTCTAGAAAACTTCATCATTTGCAAGATATTCTAGTGTCACTTACATAGTGATTCAGACTTACCTAAGAAAAAGATCTATTGATTGGGTTTAAACTTTAAAAGGCCCTAACCCCTGTGATCTATAAGTGATGGAGCATTAGGTTATTGATTGATTTGAAAAGTGCGATACATCCTTTTGTGTTATTATTATAACTTAATAGTTCGAAAATTGCGTGTTGTTATGATTAAACATGAAAGTAAACAATAAGTTACGGGGGCTAATGCGTAAATTTTAACTGGTAAATTATTATTACTTGAGTTGAAGAGAAGATGGATGGTAAGGATTTATTGGGTGTGTAAAATTAGGGGTGATGGACGGCCTGATTTAAAATCGTAATGCGTTTGTTAACATTCACAGTTGATGATTGGGATTGAGGGTATTGAGTTAATTTATTGTGCACATGGATAAGAAGTCACTTTATTTGGATGACTGATATGATACGGCGGAGCTTAAGGATTGTCCAAATACAATAGCTAGTAGATCCTTTGTGGTATAATAATTAATGCTTCTCGGCCGAACTTCAATGCAGAATAGAATTATGTGAAGCTAAGCGTGCTCTTCAAAAATCAAGATAGTACATGTTTGGAGAAATTTGGTAATGACAAACCCTATTCTGTCAAAACAAGACAGAAGAAATTGCCGTTACTCCGTTAGTGATCCCCCTACTTTACTATGAATGGACACGTTTTCCGCTTGGGCGGACAGAGTTTTCGCACAACGGCTTAAGCCCATCTGGTCTCAACTGATTATGCGATCATATATGACTAAAATAAAGGTAATGACTACGTATACTTGTGGGCACTTAAGTCATATTTTTATATCGGTCCTATTTACTATACTTAAGTCATGTTTAGGGAAAAACCTAGTATGATTCACATTCCGTTGAGGGCAGTTTTTGGGGCGGACTTTAGGAGTTGAGGTGCCCAAAACTATAGAACTGGTCCTGTTCTATCTCAAATACATTCCCTCCCAAGGTCTGCAACAGTAATCCTAAACAGTGGAGAAAGGCTAGTCAACAATAAGAACAAGTTTCAGAAAAATGATACTGGGTGCAATTTTATTGAACCAAGATGGTTAAATTGGTAACCAATTCATTTTTGGCTGCCAAACAAACAAGATTGTATCTCGGGTGACACAAAAGAGCATCAGTCCCTTTACATCTCAGATGAAATCTTGAAAAAGAGTCAATTGACTGCATTTATTCAGGCTCTAGTATATTCAACTATAGCAGTCTAACCAACAGGTTTGAAAATGTACATCTTGCATGCATGAGGTTTCACGGTGGCTGTAAAGTTCCCGACGAATCTTGTCCTCAGGGTCTTGTGCTGCACATTAATTATGGATGGGAAAAGAAAAAGCATATGTTGTCAAATAAAGATAACAGTTCGGAGAATGAAAATGATAATCGCGTGGTTAGCAGACATGCTTACCTCCCAAAGGTCTCTTGCAATTACAGTGCTTTTGAGAGGAATTCCAATGTCATCCCACTCGGCCGTGATCTCGTATCGGATGGGGCCACGATTTAATAGCACTACAGCTACACGGTAGCCTGAAAGGGGCCCAGCCCAAATCTAACCAAGGAAAAGATGTAAGATGAAAAGGAAAAGTGTGGTTACCCAATCTGCTTCAACCTCAAAAGGAACTTTAATTGCTATAAGACAGAGAGATCATAAGCTTTTACCTCACTATCACCTTCCATTCTAACTTTTTTAGCCTGAACGCCATTTGAATCTATTTGCAGCAAAACAGTGAAATTTTCAATTACTTGTTTTAGTTCTTGATCAGTTGATCCCCCAAAGAGTACATAAAAATAACTTCAGAAATACCTTGGTTCACGGCAATCACCTCCTTGTTTGAAAGAATCCGGAGCGTCTCTTTTGTCATATTTCTCACATCACAGCCAATAATGAGCGGAGCCTATTAACAAATTAAGAACAACCACAAAGGGCAAACTTTTTATGCTGCAAAAGTGGTAAATTGTTAGGTCATCCCACAATGACCAAATATAAATATACAAACCATCATATAAGGACTTTGGCTACTTGTATATTTTAGGATGAAGCTTCGTCTCAATATAGTGCAGAGCCAATCTCAACGACAATGATCCAACTAGGACTAAAAAAGAAAACCCATTTCGAGATTGGCTTGTGAGCCACCATGACATGTTAAGTCATCCAACATAGTCAAATATATAGAGAAATCCCAAATCTCAATACAACAACAACATCCAAGCCTTAATCCCAAAAGATTTTGGGGTTGCCTAACATGAATTGAGCCATGCTATCGATGCCAAATCTCAATATAAACAAGAAATTGGAGTGATCTACGGAAGTACCTTGGAAATGGCCCATAAACTAAAGTGGACTATGTATTCATCATTTGTCATTCCACCATTTCCAACTTCAAGCATGTCAGGATCTGAGATTACAGCTTGACTAAGCAAATTTATTATCCATCAAGTAACAAATTATGTTGTCAATTAATTCCTGGTATACTGACCATTCCAACCCCCGGGCCTTGCATAATCAGCGTAAACTTCATTCTGATCTGCTCTTGAAATCATGCTGTCGTAAAATCACCAAAAATGGATGAAAGCATTCACACATGATTTGAGCATTCATACTAGTTAGCCTTCAAATGTGGGAAGAGCTATGCAAAATCTTACCTGTCCCATGTATCAGTAATGTCATTTGTGGTTCTCCAGCTGTTTCCCACCTTATAGCCCCACAGGGCTGGGTGCATATCACCCCTAAAATTAAGTGGAAGAGGGGTAAGGGGAAGCAAAAATACAAAATAAAAATCTTAAAGTCAAGCTAAAGACCTAAATTTAATATTAGAGCAATTACTAAATTGCCAATTTACCATTCACATAGACTATAAAAGATCCTGTGTCCAGCCTTCATCAATGCTCTGGTCATAACAGGAAATCTAGAACCAACAAAAGAATAGCAAAACCATTCAGTAAGTATCATAGAATTACAAACTATATTGCACAAATTTTGATGAAATCATAGACTTACCTTACAGTTGGTTTAGACCCATCATGGTTACAATTATCGTACTTCAAATAATCTATACCCTGTAGAAACAGGTTATGAGTTACTCAAAAAGCATTTCAATTGCTTGGGTTGGGCTATAATGGTTTGGGTCTTACACACGAGATCCAAATTTTATCGCACAATTTCTTTTGTAGCACCCGTACTTTTCCAGTTTAACCTACTTTTCATTCTCGAATCCCATGTAAGGTCTATAATTGGACTTCGTTAAATGTCAATACTTTTTCTTCATTAATCTATCTTCATTTATATTATATTAAAATAATTGTTTTCTCTCACTCTTTCATATGCCACTAGGATGGACCCAAACACATTCACCCTCCCATAGGAGATGCTCTAATATCAATTGAAGCCAAATGCCAGCAATTGGGAAAATCCCATAGTACAAATAGAACACCTAAGAAGAACAAACAAATACCCAATTTGCAAAAGTCTTAGCATCTTGCTCTTCATGGCCAAGAGAGCCAGGCATTGTTTTGCTGCAAGTGTAATATCTGCAAATTGAAAAGAAAAAGAAAATGACAGTTGATTGATAAAGCCGCCATTACTTTTACACGATTATCGCTGAAATGATTTAAAACATTTACCCAGCACTTGAGTAGATTCCTAGCTTCAGGCCCTTGCTGTGCACATAATCTGCCAGGGCTTTGATCCCGGAGGGAAATGTTGAATTCTTAGGCAGAAGATTACCCTGGAAATTCAATCAATGCAAGCAGAGACAAGAAAAATTAGAGGTCAACATCTACAAAGTTTACATTTATAATTGGGGATGGAAATACTCAACACTTGGACAATACCTGGTCATCGCGATGGATTTCAGCCCAGCAATCATCTGATGTTAAAGCATCAGATCGATGGTAGATTCATATAACAGAAAATTAGCAAAAAACCATCAGAAGCAACATAGGAGGCTTATTGAACAGAAACATGAAATACTGCCATGCTTGCCCGCTAAGGTCATATCTAGATTCTTACCTATATTGACATATCTATACCCATGCTTAGCAAGACCACTTGAAACAAGAGCATCAGCTGTTCGGAAATGAAAACTTATATTTCAAAAAACTTAGAAGATCTGATCTGATATCAGAAGCACTAATATATTCACGAGGACAAAGTATGCAGTTGAAATGTTACCAGTTTCTTTTATCATGTTCTCATCAATATTGCAAGCAAAATGGTTCCAACTGTTCCAACTGAAGCAAAAAAAAAGGTGAATAACAGCATTAACAACAATGATAAACAAAAGCAAAAACAAGAATAAGAACAAAGATGCTCACAGAAACAGGGGCATTCACAAAATAAAGTGAATGAAATCTCAAACCTAGCAATTTCATTTAAATAACTGGAAATACCAACCAGTTGAGAGTGTTCACTGTTCACAATAAGTAACAAGTACTTACCCCATAGGAGGAGTGAGGCTGAAACCATTGGCCAGCATATTCCTCCTAGCAATCTGAGCAGCCGTGGCGGAAGATGAATCAGATTGAACCACATCCGCCGGCCGGAGACTGCAGCCTCCACGACATGCTAGCAGAAGTGATAACCAAAAAGCACTAAAAGCAGCTGAGATGAGCAGCGATTTGGCCATGGTGGTTTATTCCACACTGAGGTACCTAGCTAGCAGTTGTACTGTCTGGGCAGTGTCATATATATAGCAGCTATCACATACTGTGTCGGCGGCTTAAAGGACTTTTTGGGTGCGAATCCGTTGAGAAATATAATGAAAAAATGCTGTTTCACTCTTCCAATACGTGAAAAAAGTAACTTCCACTCACAACTTTATGCCCAATTACACTAAAGAAACAGCTTCCCCTTACATCACTCCAAAAAAAACATTCTTTTCGCTTTAAGGAAGAAAGAAGGAAAGAAAGAACACTTCTTTAACATCAAAGTGATAATGCCCGGAAAATATCCTGAACAGCCAGCCCCTTTTGTGCATACACTTTTTTTTTACAGATATACTCTATTTCTCGTTTTGTGTTAAAAACATGTGATGCAGCCTTCAAAACGTGTTTCATCTGAATTCTCAAAAACAAATCTCGAGATTTTAAGAGGGTGGTAAATAATCTATGGCTCGAACAGTTATCTAAGTTTTGAGCTTTGTAAAGAGCCATTCGATTTTCAAGAGACTTGAGTGAGACTCAAATTCCGAAATATGAGAACTATATTATCTAACTTACATCCTAATTTATACTATTTCTGTCTCATAATGTAAAATATGTGTAAGGTTATCTTTTATCTGTCATTGGATAACTTACATCGTAATTTATACCATTCATGTCTCATAATGTAAAATATGTGATGTCATTGGATAACTTACATCATAATTTATAGAGAAATGCTAGAGGTACACACTTTGTGTACACATTTTGTGTACACTCGTCTGTCTCTTAAGAAAATTTTGTCTGTCACAGACAACTCATATATGAATTGTCTGTGACAGACAAAATTTTCTTAAGAGACAGACGAGTGTACACAAAGTGTGTACACAAAGTGTGTACCTCAAGCATTTTTGTAATTTATACTATCACTGTCTCATAATGTAAAATATGTGTAAGGTTGATGCGGTTTTGAGAAAATAAAGAAAATATGTGCAAAGTGATTATTTTACAATTCTAACCTCCAAAATGTAAAGAAAATAGTACAATGAACCCACAAAAAGTAAAAGTTGAGATGATAGATAAATGAATGAAATGAGAAAAGTAAAAGTTATTAAAGTTCAATTTAAAAAATTGTTCTTATTTTTGGCCATTTGGGACAATCCAAAAACAGAAAGTGTATGAAAAAGAATGGGATAGATGGAACACAATTTTATAAAGGGAAAAGGGTCGTATAGGCCCTCGAACTTACATAAAAATGTCAAATAAACCGTTATATAGGAGTCTCTGTCCGACGGTCGCCATTTGGGGAGGTTCCTGATGAATTTTTTTGATAAATTTTTTTGAGCGTCTTATTCATTAAGTCTAGTTTACTCATACCAACTTTCGACTAAAACTTCAATCGGGAAGGCATTCAAATGAATTCTTGAAGATGATTGCGCAGTTATCTTCAAGAATTCATTTGAATGCCTTCCCAATTGAATTGTAAGCTGAAATTTGGTATGAGTAAACTAGACTTAATAAATAAGATGCTTAAAATATTTTATCAAAAAATCCACCGGGAACTGCCCCCAAATGGCAACGACCGGACAGAGCCTCCTATATAAGGGCTTATTTGACCTTTTTATGTAAGTTCGAGGACATATTTGACTTTTTTCCCATTTATAAATAAATAATCATATAACTGCTCATTCCATATGACTTTTGATGCAATCTTTCAAATATGCAAGTTTTATTCGCTTATACTAAATTAAACATTACAATAAATGAATTGAAAATATTCAGCCTGAACTAAATGCACGAGTAAAATGCATAAAATGAGACCGGACTAAAATAGAGTGGTAAAAACACATGACACCACTACTAATGGGGTGAACAAAACCTCCTCTATTGACTAAAATAGTACAACACACTGCAGTAGAAGCACACTTCAGTTCCTTTATTTCATACAAGCATCAACAGGAATCTGCTAAAACTCCCCAAAGCCTCTTAGGAAGTAAAAACTTCAAACACAAAAACTACTTTACCATGCAGATCTTAATAACAGAAGAAGGACCGATCCGATGCAGTGCCACAACAGCATCCCCAGGTTGGCAAAGCCCTTTATGGGTGGCTGACTTCAATGCCGCGGAAAGAATGACCTCAGTTGATTCGGTGGCAGTGGCTTTGGCAGATCCTTCAGCCAGAAGTGGAATCAGACCTCTGTACACCAAGCTGTGCCTTGCAGGGGTCTCATCACTGACACTCCAGTCAAATGAGTCTGTTGTTAAAATCGGCACAACTACAGAGAGGATTGGAACAGCAGGTCTGTATTTGGCAACCAGCTTGGCGGTGGTCCCACCACGGGTCAAGACAACTATGAGTTTTGCTTTAGCCTTGTTGGCTGTACGTACGGCTGACGATGCAAGAGACTCCAAAGGGCTCATCGGCAGTGGGGTCGACCTGATCATCTCTTTGAATATAGCTCTGTAGTCCAGTGAAGATTCTGCCTCTAAACAGATTCTAGCCATAATTTTTACGGCAATCTCAGGATAGGCCCCAGCAGCACTCTCACCACTCAGCATCACACAGTCAGTGCCGTCTAGGACGGCATTGGCCACATCTGTTGCTTCGGCACGTGTCGGCCGGGGGGACTTGATCATTGATTCCAGCATCTGAGTGGCAGTGACCACAGGCTTTCCTACAAGGTTACACTTGTATATCATCATCTTTTGGGCCAAAAAGATCTTTTCCACGGGAATTTCCATCCCAAGATCACCTCGAGCAACCATGAATGAATCCGTCTCCTGTAGGATTTCGTCAAAATTGCAAACTCCCTCTTGATTCTCAACCTTCAAACAGATAGCGACAGGCAAGAAAATAGTTAGAAAATTATAGTTTGGCTATTATAAGAAAAAACTTCATTCTGGGGAATAAAATAAAATAAACATGTGATCGTGAACTTAAGAAAAATAGAGAAATGATTAAATTAACAGCTGTAAACCAACCAACCAACCCCAAACAGATGTATGAATAAATAAAAAGAGAAAGTAAAACAGTGATGTGGAGGCTATTGATTGGGATCTAACACATCCCCAAAAGGATTCTCTAGAGGTGGGGTTAACATCATACTTATATACTACTATTACGGAATAGAACTTAAGCATTTGACCTAGATCATGTAAACATCCGATTTGACACACTTTAACATGTCTCTCAACTCAATCTGGGTTGGAAAACTTGAGGGATAGACTCATAGACAAATGAGTCAAACCATAGATGCCAACCCAACAAAACCACAAGCAGACTAGACTTTGATACCATATTAAATTAAACCTAACTCACCTCAAAATAATCCTCTACATGTGAGGTTATTTCACACTTGTATATATTAGATACGGATCTGGTAAAAATCCGATTTGGAACACTTAATCAGATGCAAATATATATCTGATGGAATGCTGTGTGACTGTTGCGCATGGATCTCTTCTATTTGAAAAGATCTCTGGGGTAAAGTGAATATTTAAAAGTAAAAATAAGAAATAAGGGTCAGGATACCTTTGACATCAGCTGTATGCGATTAGCATGTGGACCAAGGACATTTCTAACATTGACAAGATCAGAACCTTTGCGCACAAATGAAAGGGCAATCATGTCAATGTTGTTGGGAACACCCCATCCAAGGATATCTTCCTTATCCTTGTCTGTTAGAGTTGGGAGATCCACCACAACACCCGGAAGGTTCACATTTTTCCTTTCTCCTAACATGGCAGTGTTCTCACAGCGACATCTCACAGTTCCAGCAGAGGCATCACATGACAGAACAGTGAGTGTTATGGTTCCATCTGCACACAAGATGGTATTCCCCGGCTTCAGGTCTACCGCTAATTTTTGGTAGCTCATGCATATTGTTTTTTCATCTCCCTTCATGCTGTAGTCAGTTGTCACTGTGATTTCTTGGCCTTCTTTGAGTTGTACCGGTTTTCCGTCCTTCAAGAAACCAGTTCGGATCTCAGGACCCTGCATGTTAGTGTGAAGACAGGACCACAACGTCAGTCTAGAAGAAATAAACGAGACATCAAAAACACTTCGATATACTTGACAAGTCAGGCAGAGCTTAGAACTATTCAGGAATTTTCCAAATGCAGGCGCACAGTTAAGAAATGATAATATACATTCACGATTGCATAAAATCTCTACTGTAAGGGTACATATTTGTTGAAACTCCTTTATTTAGGAACTATGTACCAAACATAAGATATCAAATTTATTTGCCTTCCTATCACTTTTTTTATCCTTCTCATAGTATTTTGCAGGATTCAAACATATTCTAAGTGTTTCCTGTGAGAAGCGATAGGTGTCGTAACTTGTAAGTAAAATATGATATTGCAAATAGAGAATGAATCACATCATACAATTATTTCTGAGCAAAGGAATGCAATTATGCCCCTGAAATCTAATTCTGTAGAAAATGCAGTAGTGTGGGGAGAACCAAAGGAGAAAGCTAGAAAAGTGGACCTTGGTATCAAGCATGACAGCACAGAGGATCTGAGTGTTTTGCATAGCAATCTTGAGATTGTTCAAGGTCTCCTGGTGGTAGTCATGGGTCCCATGCGAGAAATTGAACCTAGCAACATTCATCCCAGCCCGAAGAAGCTTCTCAAGCATGGGAACGGATCGCGAAGCTGGTCCCAATGTGCAGACAATCTTTGTCTTCGGAATCCGGCCATCAGTTGGGACATCTTTCAAGATTCCCACTATGTCTATGTTTGCCATCTATTGGACACAATCTATTCAAGTATTAAAAGCAAAAAAAAAAAAACTGTTTTACTACAACCACCAAGAAAATCATGGATCATCCTATGTATGAAGAGCAAACCCTGCTTACAACATCAAGTAAACCTTGAACTTGGCATATAATTTTCTTTAAACTAATCAAAAGAAAAGCAAGAAATGGAAAAATATATAAAACCAAATATTTTTAGAGTTCTCTCTCAAACTCTTCAAAGGGTGATTGGGTAATCTGAGACAGATCTAAAAGAAGTGCATGCAAAGAGACCGTTACCAACAATCCCAGGGGTGCAATTCAAGAAAACTTATAAAATAAATCAATTTGATTCTTTTGGTCAGTAGTTTTTCCAGGCAATTCGAGAGCTTCTTCAAGTTTACTGTAATTTAAACAAACAAAAAGCAGAAATGGATACTGGCAGCATAGAGTTAGACAAAGAAAGCACACCTGAAGTAAAAGCAATAAGTTGTAATCACCGGTCCCGTTGAACTCACGGCTGTTGAGGTTTTAAATTGGAGGGAAGCTGGAGTAGTGAGAAAATGTAAGGAGGCGAGATCTGGATTCTTAAGCCTCTGTCATCAGAGTACTCCGTACAAGTTTCGAGCTTGTGTTAGGTGGCGATCATACACAGAGGACTGCTTTTGACCCTTGAAGACCAGACCAGAATATTCTTGATGCTAAAACCCACAAAAAGCTACGCTCATTTAAACATCATTTTTACCGTTTTTGACACTAATTTCGTACGAAGTAATTGGTACACAAATAAGGTCAAACATGTTAATATCGCAAATTATAGGATGGTATAAGGTACGCGACTCCACGATAGTTTTTCCTACAAATTACTCCCTCAGTGATCGGTTTACCGTTTCCGAAACACTACAACTTTTATTTTTCTCGACTTCCGCGTCAAAAGTGCTTTTACCTTTTCTATTACACAAAAATCACTTTTTTTTCAAACACTATCAACTTTTATTTAATCACTTATCTTCATTTCATTAAAAAAAACACTTTTTTAAAGCAGAAGCTGTTGCAAACAGACCCTTACTATCTCCATCCCGTTAAGATTGTCTTGTTTTACCATTTCAGTCCGTTCAACTAAGATTGGTCAATATCAAATTTGGCAAAGTTTGTGTGGCTCTAAATCATTCTTACTTTATTCTTACTTTATCAATTCAATATCAACCACATAAATCATTTTTTATTAGTTTATGTGTCACTCCCTCTTGTCGCATTGTTAGTGGAACGGAGAGAGTACTTTTTATAAAATATACAATAATTATCTTGAACTACGTGACAAATAAATGAGACAGACGGTGCCATACGAAGGAAGTATTATCATTGGCTGCCACTATATAAAGTGGCACTTGACTTTGTTTTCGTTGGAGTAGAACATACTAATCGCTCAATTTTGTCAAGTTAATGTTGGGTGTGAAATTAGAATAGTAAAAATTATAAGGTTGAGATTTGTGCAGGAAAAAGAAAAATGAACAGGGCCACAATTCATTGCTTTAAATGAAAATTGACAAAGTTTTTTGGAAAAAAAAGAAAAGAAAATTGGAGAGGTCGAGTAGATGAGTTCTAGTGAAATTAGGAGAATGCTCTCAATGGCCACACATTCTGATAGCTTTGTTAAGAATTTCAAAGCTAGTTATGTAGAGTACGTTGCCTAATTTTGTTCAAATTTATGAAGTTCTAATTGAAATGACAGAATAAGTTAATTATGTTAATTTATGAAAAATTATATTTAAAATATACTACCTCTGTTCTTAAATATATGCAACATGTTGAATTTTACACTATTCACATGTTCTACTTTGACTACGTTTTATATATTAATGAATTAATATATTTTTTTGAAAAAAAATACCGTTAAATTTGTCTCATTGTAAATTTTCAAAATCTAATTTTTATAATTTTTTATTAATAGAGAATTAAATATATTAACGTTCAAAGTTGTGCCTTGACAAACGTGAAAAGTTGACTGCTGCATTTATTTAAGAACGGAGGTAGTATTTTATTAATAAAATAAAGAAAATGTATATAAAAAATAACTAAAATGATCTTCTACAGTAACTTCAATCAATCATGTCAGAAAAGTAACTTCAACCTTATTTGTTTTGATTATTACACAATTCACCGCGTGAAAAATTACGTGTTTGGTGAAATATGATTAGCAAGGTTGATAAGTTGAAAACATGATCACCAAAGAAGCAACGTGGAGTAGCGGTTCCCGGTTCTACCAAGTCTCAAAAATATCAAAGAAATATAGATTACAGTCCAATAAATGGGTAAGTTCGAGCTGACTATATCAAGTCTCGAAATAGGAATCGAACTTTACTCGTCTCGTTTGAAATAAATAAGTTTGATCCAGAATTAAATATAATCATCATAGAAAACTATATATCCTCTATGAAATAAACATATTATAGCATATGTTGGGATAATGGGTCGGGTCCAATACTATTGACCCAATATGCCTAGGCTCGGGCGCGAACCAGGCCCAACACACGGTCCGGCTAGAGAATATGGTCCTTGGATTGATTTGTATAATTCTTGGGCCGACCGGCCCATTGGCCTTAGATCAAGCTTCTTGTTTTAGTTGTTTAATTGGGCCAAGCCCATTAGCCTTAGACAAACCTCTTGTAAGTGCCTATAAATAGGCCGCCCCTCCCTCTGTATTGGACACGTCACTTTTACTATACTGAATTGCTGCTGAATTTTCTACTCAACATATTTTCTACCAACAGCATACATCCGACGAAACTCCTATTATGTAATACATAAGCCAAAACCACTTGAAATAGGTAATTTGAGGCTCAAATCATAAGCAGATCCACATTATGAAATGAATATTAATGTATTCATATGATATACATATTCTGATAATCATAAAACAATCACATTGTTTAGTACTTGGATCTATTGTTATAGTTGATACCTAACAACGCTTTTGCATTTAACCCTAACCATTGCAAATATGTAGAAACTTGCTGCATATTAGTTACTCTCTTCTTCATCATAGAGGTATGCAACTCAATTATTAAGTTTGTAGGTGGTTCACAGAACTTCGTTCAGAAGGAATGAGTTGATTAGTTACTTACTGTCTTCTTCTTCCCAAAGGTATGCAACTCAGTTATGAAGTTTGTAGAAGGTGGTTCATAGAACTTTGTTCAAAAGGGATGAGAGCGAAAATTTTCACGAAAAGCGTATTTTTTGGATTTTCAAAAGATGCAAATGAAAAGATATTGAGTGGAGAGAATAACCACTTGAGGAAAAGGCGGGAGAGGGGATTTGTTGGGTCCCGTGCGCGTCTTAAATTTTTTATTAAAATTAAATGTTAATTAGTACTAGTATAGTACCCGTGCATACGCACGGGAAAGAGCAGTTGGTGCATATATTTCTATTCATGATCTAATTCAATATTGAAATAAAAATAACTTTGTAGGGATTATAGATTTTGAAAAAATAAGAGTATGATAAACTAATAACATAAAGTATAAGCTCATACAATAAATATTCAAAGAAGAGTGTATTAGGAAAAATTAATCGACACCACTCATTATAATTTGCTACTTATTAATTTTCATGATTAAGAGTACAATAAGCTACTGATTAAATTAATTTTAAGAATAACTACTATTCTAAAAAAAGTGACTTCAAAAAGTGTGTGACATAAAGGTTAAGCGAATACAATTATTGTTATTATTATTATTATTATTATTATTATTATTATTATTATTATTATTATTATTATTATTATTATTATTATTATTATTATTATTATTATTATTATTATTATTATTATTATTATTATTATTATTATTATTATTATTATTATTATTATTATTATTATTATTATTATTATTATTATTATTATTATTATTATTATTATTATTATTATTATTATTATTATTATTATTATTATTATTATTATTATTATTATTATTATTATTATTATTATTATTATTATTATTATTATTATTATTATTATTATTATTATTATTATTATTATTATTATTATTATTATTATTATTATTATTATTATTATTATTATTATTATTATTATTATTATTATTATTATTATTATTATTATTATTATTATTATTATTATTATTATTATTATTATTATTATTATTATTATTATTATTATTATTATTATTATTATTATTTTAAACCCGGAGGGACTACATGCAATACGATAAATATTAAAATGAACGAATATATTAGTTAAATAAGAATTCGCTTCTCATTTAGTTAAATTAGTGCTAACATATGAGAGAGAAAAGAGGGAGAGGGAGAGAGAGAGACTTATCATGTTTTATTCTTAGCCGACTAATCTTATATTCAAGAGAACTACATATGAGAGAAAAGTTGTCACTCAATTGTTAGCTAGATTACCTTATACCTAAAAGCATTATGTATGAGCTAAGAGAGAAAATTGTACTGATTAATTGTTAGTTAGTCTATCTTATGCTTAAAAGAATTACACATATGAGAATTCCCCCAATTAATTATTAGAAAGCTCATCTTTTAATAATACCTAAAAACACTATATGTGAGAGAGTAAATTCTTCTGCTCAATTATTAGCACGTTTATCTTGTTATATCTAAAAAACTACATATGAGAAAGGTATTTCTCCCATTCAATGTTTAGTCGGCTTATGTTATACCTAGAAACACTGCATATGGGAGAAAAAAAATTCCCGCTCAATTATTAGCCGCATAATAGTATACTTAAAAAGAACTACATATGAGAGATAAAGTTCTCCCACTCGTTAGCCGTTATCTCATATCCAAAGAACTACATATGCCATAAAAAGTTATCCCGCTCAAATCGTATCAATCTTATCTTCAAATACCTAAAAGCACTACATGTGAGAGAGCAAATTATTCCGCTCAATTCCCCAACTCAATTGTTAGCAAACTTATCTTCTAATATAATACCTAAAAGCACTACATATGAGAGAGCAAATTCTCCCTCTCAATTCACCCGCTCAATTATTGTAAGCAAACTTATCTTCTAAAATACCTAAAACACTACATATAGAGAGAAATTTTTTCCGCTCAATTATTAACAAACTTATCTTCTTATACCTAAAACTCTTACATATGAGAGAGCAAATTCTCCCGTTCAATTGTTAGCCCACTTATGTTATACTCCGTACCTAAAAGCACTACATATGGGAGAGAAAATTGTCCGCTCAATTATTATCTGGGCTATCTTATACTTAAAAAACGACATATGAGAGATAAAGTTTTCCCACTCAATTGTTAGCAAACTTATCCTCTTATATCTAAAAGCACTATATATGAAGAGAAAATTATCACACTCAAATGTTAGTCATCTTATCTTATACTTCAAAGAACTACATATGAGAGAGAAAGTTATCCCGCTCAACTGTTAGCAAGCTTATCTTCTAATACGTAAAAGTACTACATATGAGAGAGAAAATTCTTCCGCTCAATTCCCCCACTCAATTGTTAGAAAGCATATATTTTAATACCTAAAGTCACTACATATGAGAGAGAAATTAGCCCGCTCAATTAGTATCAAACTTATCTTCTTAAAGTATAAGCCATGTGATAAATATTTAATGAAGAGTGTTTTAGGAAAAATTGATTAACACCACTCATTTAAATTTGTTACAAATTATTTTTTATGGTTATATTAATTTTAAAATTACATATGTAGTATGTACTATTCTAAAAAGTGAGTACAATAAATGAATGACATAAAGTTTAAGTAAATACAATAAATATTTAATCAACGAATATTAGTTAAATAAAAACTTGGTAATCAATAGTTAAATTATTAGTGCTAACATATGAGAAAGAAAATTTGTCCTACTCATTTGATACCTGATTTATTTTATACCTCAAAGAACTACATATGAGAAAAACATTCTTCTGCTCAATTATTATCTTATACTACCTATTAGCACTACGAAGTACGTATGAGAGAGATAATTCTACCACTTAATTGTTAGTCAGCTTCTCTTATACTTAATTGTTAGCAAACTTAACTTCTAATACCTAAAACCTTGTTAAGTTAGCAATCTTAACTTCTAATACCTAAAAGCACCAAGTATAAGAGAGAAAATTCTTCCGCTCATTTATTAGCAACCTTGTCTTCTTGTACCTAAAAACAGTACATATGAGAGAGGAAAAGTATCCCGCTCCATTGTTAATCAGTTTATCTTATCTTATACCAAAAAGCACTACATATGAGAGACAGAAACTTCTTATTCAATTATTAGTTGGATTATTTTATACTTAAAAGAACTACATATAAGATAGAGAAATCTTCTGCTCAATTATTAGAAAGCTTATTTTCTTATTCCATTGTAACTAAAAGCATAACATATGGGACATAATTATCTCACTCAATTGTTAGCAAGATTATTTTCTAATATCTAAAAACACTACATATGAGAGAGAAAATTATTCAGCTCAAATCCCTTGCTTAATTGTTAGCAAGCTTACGTTCTAATACCTAAGAACACTAAATATGATAAAGAAATTTCTCCCGCTTAATTATATTCTTATGATTCTCCCTCTTTAATTCTTAAAAAGCTTATATTCTTATACCTAAGAGCACTATATGATGATATGAGAGAGAAAATTATAATTCTCCCGCTTAATTATATTTTTATACCTAAAAGCACTACATATGATGATAATCTAAATAACTACTAAGATATCTAAAAACAATACATATGAAAGAGAAATTTGCCCCGCTCAGTTGTTAGCACTTTTCTGATCTTATACCTAAAAGCACTACATATGAGAAGGAAAATTATTCCGCTCAATTGTTAGTCAACTTAATTATTTTATACTGAAAAGAACTACATATGAGAGAGATTTTTTTTCGTTGAATGGTTTAGCAAGCTTATTTCCATCATTTGCAATGGAGCCAAAGATTCATTATTTTTTGGCTTGAGAATATGATGAAATAAAGCAAAATGGCTCACTAAAATGTTTGCTGCTTCTTTGTTATGAAGCAGCGGTCAGTCCATGCAATTTTGGACGCGATTTTCACTATGGGTCATCCGGAAACAGTCTCTCTGTGCTATAGTACAGAGGTAAGACTGCGTACATCCGACCCCCCCTTACCCCACCGTAGGTGGGAGCCTTTGCGGCACTGGGGTAAATGAAAATGAAAAAGAAATGAATTGTTTAGCAAGCTTATCTCCAGATGCCTAAAAGCACTACATATGAGAGGGATAGTGATATGCTCAATTGTTATCCGGCTTATCTTATACCTTAAAGACTACATATTTTATCTTATCTTATACTTAAAAGAAGTACATATGAGAGAAATAATTCTACCACTTAATTGCTAGTCGCTTATCTTATACCTTTTAAAAAACTAATTATATGAGAGAAAGTTCTCCCGCTCAATTGTTAGCAAGATCTTTTAATATAATACCTAAAAGCAATAGATATGATAGAGAAATTTCTCCCGCTTAAATATTAGCAAGCATATCTTCTTATATCTAAAACCATTACATATGAGAGAGAAATTTCTCCCGCTTAGTAGTTATTTGGCGTATCATATATCTAAAAGCACTACACATGAGAGAAAACTGTGTGAAATATTATCTAAGATTGAAATTCTCCCGTTCAATCTATTCTTTCCTTATAGAATGTGAATTTCTTAACTCTATCACTGTTTTCAGTATAGAGATATTTTCAAGAATAATATATGACCAATAGAGGATGCTCGTAAGTCTATCTCGTTTTTAAGTACAAAATTGGAAGTCCACAATAGTAACCAAGTTCAAGTATATTTATATTTTTGAGTCACTTACATATTATAATGATAGAATTATTTGAAACTTTCTCATAAGTCTATCTCATTCCTTTTACTCCTTTTACTTTTAATAGAATAATAAGAAGAAGAAATATTAAGAATAATAATGATAATAATAATAATAATTATATCAAAATATATATATATATATAAGAATGGAGATATCTCATCAAATTACCATTCTATTAACCATTCGTATTTATATCATATATTAAGAGTTATTTTTTATTCAATAAGGAAAAATCCATTTTCATTTCATGGTTTTGTATATCATACCTGTGTACATCAAATCATAAAATATTTCAAGAAAGTTTTTTTCTTAAATAACTTTAGTATTTTTACATTTTCCTCTTTCATGGTCTGATTTTGAATTTAGAGACCGTTTTGTAGCCTGAAATTGGTTGAATCTGTTGAAATGGATGAAATTATGAGAGAAGTTGTTGAATTAGTTGATCTATTGATTTATGGATAAATTTAATTTAAAATATATTTTATTAATGAAAAAAAAATGAAAAGTAGCTAATAATGATCACGTATAGTAACTTCAGCCAATTCAGTCAGAAAAATTACTTCAATCCGTTCAAAACAAACCAAAAGTGTACATAAATAATTTTAAGCATAATTATAGGGACTGTTAATAAATTATAATTTCATATAGTCAATATTGATCTTATATGAAAGATCACAAAAAATTATGAATTTTGATATATTTATTATAAAAATTAGAACAAAAATGAAAAAGTTATAATACTTTAAAAAAATTGGGGTTATATGGGTTGGGTCCCACCTCCATCTCCTTACGGCTTATGGGCTGCTCCATTCCTGTCTTTTAAGCATTCGTTTGTTCATTTTGAGAAAAACGGAAGCTTGAATATTAGAGAGCCACGTGGTGTTAGAATAGCAAGGGAGAATTTTTTGGGTTGAGCTACACATAGGATTAATGAAGGACAAAATGGTAATTTTATGAGCTATTTCTTTTCTTATATATAAATAGACTACATCGTTTTAGCCGCAAGAGTAGGATGCCCAAGATGGGTCGCTCCCACAAAATAACCGGAAGATATATTATTAAAAAATACCCTGTCCAAGTGTCCAGTAAAGATTTTGGTTTCAGAAGTTTGTTTAATTTAATCCAAAAGATGTCATGTATTACAAACAAGTATGATATACATTTAGCTAAATTAACAAACAAATTTAAAAGTATAATCTATGATTTCATGAGTTATAACTTATAAGTTGTACAAGCCTTAACTTCATCTCATTAAGTCAATTGATCGCAGGCAACTAAGAATACGAAAATCTCAAAGAATGAAATCAATCTTCAATATAAACCTTTGTATGTTCCGTAAACCTACTTTCACACTGCCGAAGTATGTTTTGTTCGTTCTTTCACCAGATTCTGGACATAAAGTTCTCCCGCGCGATAGGAAGACCGTACCTGAGCATGTCAGAGATTGAACTTAAATTTCAACTATCATAAGGAGACAACTACCAGTATAATAGTAAAGTAGAAATCTTTAACCAGCTCACATGAATAAAACTTGACAAATAATGAATTTGGAAGGGAGACAAGTGTATGAGACGACATACCAGGGGCCCACTGGCAACATATCTGAACCCAATAGACTCCCCATAGTCTTTCCAGAATGCGAACTTCTCAGGAGTTACAAACTCTTTTACAGTGAGGTGTAATGGAGTTGGCTGCAACAAAAAAAAAACAGATTAACATTGACAGGTACAAGTATTTGCATGGACAGCTGAGAAAGCATGATTCCTTAGGCTCATTCATGGGTTGGTTGAGACTTTCAATGTTGCCAGTTTTTGGTTTTATGATTTTAGAAGTTACATGAAAAGCGTATGATATACCAAAACTACTCACACTTATTGTATTGATCTCATCAATTTTAAAGCTTCCAACAAAAAACCCGAAACCAGTTTTTCTATTTTTCGAAATCTGTTTTTATAAGAAAGTGATTAAACTGAAAACCGAAAGGGGCCTTTAATCCGCTAAGCATAATCACAAAAATGTGATGTTTCTGTGACACTGGCTGGTTATATTCAGGTGCAACCTTGTTCTGCCAAAAGATTCAGTAAATACTAAACAGCCACTTGATGGGGTTTAGCTCTAGTGAATAACATTATTAAGGGAATAAGAAAACTAGGTGTTGTTTTCTACATAGCTTGACAGATAACCAAGTATAATCACGCTTCCATGATAAACCAGCAATTGGAAATGTATTGGTAATAAAATTAGAAAAGGAAAATGCATAGATAATGCCTATTCATTCTGGGTTCATGCCACGGGGGTTTAAAATGCAATCCTAGATGGACATTGAAAGAAAACATGCACAACCTAATATTAGAAAATGCCATAACATTATGATAATGGACATTTTTTACTGTGTCAGCATGGTCATGACAAGCAAATGCAGGTATTCAGTAATAAAAAATACTTAAGACGAAGGCTAAGGTGATGCTGTAATTACATGGCATATGACATGGCAGCTAACACTCATCACACCACATCATTAAATTTTCCAGTCAGTTGTCACATAGGCTTACCTGCAAATACTGCCCAAATGTCAAAATGTCAACATCTATGGCCCGTAAATCAGCCATGGCTTCCTTTATCTCATTATCAGTTTCACCCAGCCCCAGCATGATCGAAGTTTTGGTTACCATTCCATCCTTGGACAGCTTTGCATGTTTAAGGACAGACAAGCTCTGCTCATACCTGCACAATCCCGTTTAAAAATACAAGACATTCAATAACACGTGTTTGTTTGGTGAGGTTACACTAGCATGGCACGAAAGTTAAAAAAATATTATGATCAATAGGATAACTTATGTCTACGAAATGCTAATTTCTGGCCTCTACCAGCAGAAGATATTTTTAGCAGGAGACCAAGTTCAAAAAAATCATGAAAACTATCAACAAGTTAATCATGTAAGAAAAATATTACGGAGTAATAAAGTAAATAAACTATAGTTTCATGATTTTGATCAGAACTTTTTCATCATTTTATTTATATTTATCCACATCTTTTTTCATTGATTTTCAAGTGTACTGTATAATAGGTTAGCTAGAGAGTAAAATCCTCCTCTGTTTTATTTTCATAGAGAGATGCTTAATACTGCTTGATTTGTGCCCAGCTTATTGTCTTCCTCCCTAATATAAAGAAGGCTTTACAGGCATTGCCAAGTTAGGGTCTTTAGTTGACCTAGAAAACAAATCATTCAAGTAGAAAAGAGACAGAGACCAACTCTCAATCAAGCTTAGTAGTTTCTACAATTCCTTGTGGTTACTAAAATTTCAATTATCTTCACAAAAAACTTTAGACAATATGGTGTTTGTGCCATACAGTTCATGCAATATGGCGGGGTATAAATAGTAATCCACTTTTAGTTCTTTACCAAAAAGAGAAACAAGACCATCATTTTGGGACATTCCAAAAAGGAAATACAGGACCATCATTTTGGGACGGAGGGAGTAGTTAGTTGGGAAACAACCAGCAACACTTCCAGGCTTCCTTTTCACAGTGAATATGGACATCTTCTGTGCTTAAGTGATATACTACTCATTGTACCCGAGAATCAGACTCAACCATGGAGTACCATACTTGGATATTGTGAGCTTTGGGAACATAGAGCATCTGAGCTCTGAGAACTCGGCCGGACCCTATAATCGGAGTCCAAGGAGCAAAAAGAATAATGACATTGACATACCCCCAATCCCCATATGATACAGGGAAGATAAGCAGAGTTTAATAAGTAGGTAGGGTGAATGGTATAGTACATTAGTACATAGTTAGGTTTTAGACTCATGTTAGAGAGATTCATACTGTCATACTGTGTAACTGTATTTGCTTTCAAGTACAAAATACATACAGGTCCTCTTCTTATTCTATCAACGTGATATCAAACCGTACGCCATGAAAACCCATGCTATAAGTGGTAAATAATTCGCTGCGCATTAAATAGATTGTATTTCATTTCATGTACAAGAAATATAGAATCGTGCTCTAAAAGTGGTAATAATTCAGTAAACACAATATGCTCAGTTTCTCCTCCATTTTAGACCTTCTCTTTAGTATCTGGATTTTGGAAATACTGTTTATAGCAGTGTCTGTCTCAATTATAGCCTTCATCTCCTTCAGAACAAGAAACAAAAATATGATCTTTCCCTTACCCTAAACTAAGCTTGCTTGGTCTTTGGAGAGTACTAACCAACTTCACTTGAAAAGAACATCATCTCACTTTGTGAATATCAGCTACGGGATCCATTCTTGATAAAGGCAGCTTTGGTTTTGTTTAGTTTGGCCATGTTATTGACTATATGCATAGCATTTAATCATGCCTAAATGCTGTGCATTTAGGCATTGTTTTCATTCAAAAAGCTATTGATGTTAAGATGTACCAATAATAAAAGATCAGGCTGAAATGGACGAATCAACTAAACATAAGTAATAGAAACTAACCCCTCAAAAAAGAAGGTTAACACCATGCAAAAAAATTATAGATACCACCATGAAAAGCGGTCAAAATGCATCCTTGCCACATCTTGTGTACAACGATGTTTGTACATTATGTGTGAAGAGAGCGCATCAATTCTAATGATGTACTTTTCTTACTTGGAAAGATAACAAATCATAGCATATAAATGTTAAACCCCACAGTCACTGCTGCCCAAAACTCACATCCATACACGCACATCAAAAACATAAATAAAAAACTGTGTGCCTAAGGAGTTAAATGTTTAATGTGGATACGAGATATGAAACACATTTGCAAGCTTACCCAGCTCTAGGATCTCTAACTATACGTTGAAGTCGTTTCACAGTCTCAATGTTGTGCGCAAAGACATCCAAACCAGAGTTAACTAGAGTTGCTACAGCATCTAAGTCCCCTCGAAAATCAGATGTTAAGCACTCAACCATAATTGTGGGCTTAAATATCTGTCAAACGAATCAAAATGTCACATACACTACCCTCGAATATCTGATCATACATGTACTGCTTTTACAGAAATACAATAACTTGCATAAAGTTGCCCTTTTCAATCTTCCAATGCAAGCAATTAATATTTGTCATGAAAGACAACTAAGAATGATATAAATATACGGATGTGTTTACCTTCAAGGTCCTTACAGTTTCAGCAAAGTGGCCACTTCCACCGTCAGGTAAATCATCTCGATCTACGCTGGTCAATACAATATAGTCCACACTGCAAGAGGAAGATAAATTACGAGTTATGAGAAAACATGTAGTATCGCAAACAAGGGTCTTTTGTTATTAAAATGTGAAGTCCTCTCACACTCAGCCAAGTATGAATTTACAAACCCTGCCATCAAAGTTGACTTTTTTGAATCAGAACCCCAAGTCTTAATATGATACTTTGATCAATGGACAAAATCAGCTAGATATATAATGTAGTTATATGTATTCAAGACTCTATGTTGGCTTAGACCCGTGAATTTTAAACCCAACTGCATGAGCTGGTTACTAAGAGGTAGTGGCAAGCTATCTCAGTTTCCACTAGTAATATTATTATAACTATTGCTTCTGTTGCTGTTGATATTTTTATATAAGCAGGTTCAAAAGTAAGCAAAAAAGGGGATACCCTTACCCCCAGCTGGCAACAGCTTGTGCAGTGTGAAAAGGCTCCAGGGGATCTGGAGGAGCTGGATTGCGGCTGGTCTTTACAGCGCAGAATCTGCAACCGCGGGTGCAGGTGTCTCCGAGGAGCATGATTGTGGCAGTGGAAATGCCGTCTCCGCCTCCATTCCAGCACTCGCCGATGTTGGGACACTGCGCTTCCTCGCACACAGTATGTAGCTTGAGCCCGGATAGTGTCTCCTTCACCTCAAGGTACTTCTTCCCCTGTGGAGCCTTCTGCCTCAGCCATTCCGGCTTCTTCTGGTTGGGATCTCTTCCAGTGTAAGGACCCATTCCGCCAGGGTATGGCTGCGATTTCGGCGTCTTCTCCTCAGTGAATTCACAGCTAATTGCTACTCTTCTACGTGTGGATCTGGGTCGAAAACAAGATAATGAAGTTGACGGATTCCAGAAAGTTTTATTATCAATGCAACCATGGCTAAAGGTAGGAGAAGATGCTGGAATTGTGGGGAGACAGCATTGATGAACCATTGCCGTTCTGTTCGTCGGAAAAGTTGAAGATATAAAATGCAAATTGAGTTAATGGAGATCATATAAGAAGTGTCAAGAGAACAATAAGGAGCGTGTGTTCCCATATCAAGTTATCAACTACCATGGATTTCTCCGCCTCCCCCTATCCTGGCTTCTATTCTTCAAAATTCATTCTTTTTAATGAATTCTTCAAAAATCATTTATCAACTGCCCTCCAAAATTACCAATTTCTTTTACCTTTCACTTTCTCCTCTCTTTCTCTCTTCCATACAAAAATACTCTCTTCTTTCTTTTTTATATCTTCCATTTTCACCATCGCAATCCATTCATCCTAATCTACTTTGCCTATCACACTAGTTGGAGTGGGAGATGTTATCCGACTTATTGTCTATACCTTGTAAAGTATGGTAGGTGTTATCTCAAAAAATTAAATTGAAAAATTCATAAATGTATGTAAACAATTAAACATATATGTTCACGTAAACATGTATATGCACATAGGGATGTTTGGAACTGATTTTTCTTCTGCTTCTTTTTTAAAATAGAAGCATAATTAGAATCAATTTTCAGAAACTGGTACCTATCAGCTTCTAAAAAAACTGATTCTGAGAGTAAATTAGAGCACCATAAGTGCTTTTGGAATTTCACCCAAACACTCCAACTTCTGCTTCTGCTCCCTGAAACAGTAGAATCAGTTTTGAGAATCAGATACAAACACCCTCATATACAAAACATACATGCGAACAAACACTTTTCTATGTATACACATAATTAATGTGTATATAGACATCTAATGTATGTGTAGAGAACATTAGTTTGTACGTACACGGATATTTTTTAATTTTTTTTATTAATAAAGAATGAAATATATTAATAGTCAAATTGGTGTTGTGGCAAATGTTAAAATTGGAGGAATTGTATTTTTACATAATTTTACCATTTCAATCAAAGGTACATCAACTTCAACAAGTTTAGCAATTTTAGTGTTACCCAGTCACTATAAAACTCACATTGAAATACTACTATTATTGATATTGAATCACACGTGTTTTTAAATCGGTAGACATAAGTTTTATTACACCACAAATTAGAAATGTTGGTAAATTCTTAAAAATTGGCAAGTGACAGGTAGTTATTTATTTACACTGACGGGATATACGGAAAAGATTACACTGACGGGATATGCGGAATAGAAAAAGTCCCACTTCTATTAGAGCATCTCCAATGGGCTTCTTTCAACATAATAAAAAATTGCCACGTCATTAATTTCAAAAGTATGGTGGTAATTTTGTCTCCAGCCCGTTCTTTTATTAGGTCTTTGGAGCTTATGTGGATTCAACGCTTTCAAGAACTATGTTGGGATTTCCACAGCCTGTTTAACACCCTGACTCAGCAATTTGGGAGCAATATGTGCAACTCGTGAGAAAAAAGCGGGCAAATCTAGAACAAAAAAATCGTGGGCACCGTTTCTCAAAATTAAGGAGTAAGGAGGTTTTCTTTTAGACTGTTTTCAGTCCCAGACAAGACAAGACCAGACTTAAACAGATCAGACCAGATTAGACCAGACTTAAACAGACCAGACCAGACCAGACCAGACCAGACCAGACCAGACTTGGATAGTTATAAAATACACAAAGACCAGACGTTTACCAGACCAGACCAGTTCAGACCAGACTTAAACAGACCAGACCAGATCAGACCAGACCAGCAAATTTCAGTCCAAAAGAAAACATCTTAAATCTGGAAAACCAAAATAATTCTTGTATGACTCATTACTATATTAAGCCATAAAGTGTATACGATTGAATAAATTGACTAATTTATGATTTAAAAGAAAAAAATTTACATCGATCAGATGCTGCAGCCTGCAGTTAAATCATATGGCGTATAGGTTGGAAGAATATGACTACATCTTAGATGCCTTTTTTGTTTTAGGATTCAACTACTCCGTATATTAATCATATAAAATGACACGTTGATAATAATTTAAGATGTTAACATTATGCATTGGAGAACATTTATTAAGTTCTTTTAATGTGTAATTGATGTGGATAGACATAAACTTAAATAATTGACATTTGGCAAGATTTAGGCACCCTCAAAAGATTTAGGCTCTTAGATTTCTTTTCTAAAAGGTACGTTTGAGAATCTAGTTTTGAACAAATAGTAACAATAAATCAAGAACCATATCAAGAACAATTTATTTAAGGGAGAATTTGACTTTGCACCCCACTCTTTGGATGCTATTAGACTTTGCACCCCATATAGAAAATTTCTTCACAAAATGTTATGTGTCAGGGTGCAAAATCAAAGTTTTTTCAAATTGGAGTGTAAAGTCCAATATCACCAAAAAAGTGGGGTGCAAACTCAAATTCTCCCTTTATTTAACCATAAGAAAATCATATTGATTTCATTTAAGGTTCTACTTCAAGTCTTCAATGAAATAAAATCAATCGGTCCGAATCATAAACGAATCATGTCAAGTGTCAACCTATATTTCCACCCTTGTACAGTTGCACGTGAGACAGGGACGACATGACTTACAAGGCAAAGGTATTCTAAATCCCAGTTTAAATAGGCGCCGCTTTGAATAAAAAAGGCCCCATGCACTTCATGAAGCTCTAGTATGGTTTAGTCATGGACCCGGGCCGGGTCTAGGCCCGGTCGGGCTTTTGAAAATTAGGGAAAGCCCCGGAACCGGCCCGGGTTTCCATCATGTACGGGGCGGGCCGGTTTAAATTTTTTTTTTTTGGCTTTTCTAACTACCCCTGACCCTCCCCCCTCACTCCTCACACCCCCCACCCCCCAAACCCCCACTAAACACCCAGCCCCACCCGGTGGAAACCAAAGGAAATTGAAAAAAAAAAAGAATATGCCCGAACCGGACCCGGGCCCGGCCAGTTCGGATTTCCCCTAGCCCATACCCGCCCCGGTTACCCCCCACAAACCGGGCCTGGAACCAGTACCCGGGCCGGGCCCAAACAGTACCGGTCCAGGCCGGTTCCGGGCCGGGCCACCCGGCCCGAGTCCATGACTAGTATGGCTGAAGGAGGAAAAGGACACAATATGTTGACATGGAGTACGATGCAACAGGCTGTTTTCTGCAATAATGAAGGACTGGGTTTGTTGTCCTAAATTTAAAAGTATTAAGGGGTTTTTACTTCAATATTACTAATTTTGAACCAATTACCCAAAAAGTGATCACTTTTAAAAAGGGGCAAAAAGTGATCAAGAAGACCATATATGTGGAATTAGAAAACATGATGTCACGGTGTTCGTTTTTTTTGTAACTACGGCCACCACCTATGTCACTGTAGCCACCGCCCGTGTCACTGTAGTCACCGCCCGTGTCACTGTAGCCACCGCCCGTGTCACTGTAGCCACCGCCCGTGTCACTGTAGCCACCGCCCGTGTCACTGTAGCCACCGCCCGTGTCACTGTAGCCACCGCCCGTGTCACTGTAGCCACCGCCCGTGTCACTATAGCCACCGCCCGTGTCACCGTGATCATTTTTCGTTTAGTGACGCGACCAGCCTTAGTCACTGTGGCCACGGCCGGCCGCCACAATGGCGGCTGTCCCCGCAACATCCCTGCCCTGCCCTGCCCCACCACCATCACCACAGCCCTGCACTACCCCATCACTCTAGCCTAGCCCTGCCCATATCACCCCAGACCTGCCTCATCATTTCAGCGCTACCCCACCCCATCATCCTAGCCACGCCCACGCCCACACCCACAAGCCCTGCCCCAAACCACCGTCCACCGGAGCTGGCCCAAACCACCTGACCTGCCCCAGGCCCTCAGCCCCAACCCCTGCAATCACCACGCCACCGCAACCCGCAGCCGCCACCACCATCCGCAGCCACCACCACCATCACCATCTGCTGCCACCACACCAGATCTGAAATTCTAACCAACTGAATCTCCACCGCAAATCCGCAATCGAAGCAATCAGTCAACGGTGGATGTCGCCTCCAAGGTTTGAGACGCCATCGCCGAACAGAACGGAGGACCGATGGCTTCGAGCGCCGGAGAGGATTGCGCCACCGTGCGAAGAGAAGAGGCGCCTCCGACTCTGTGCAGTGAGGAATGAAAATCGACGATGCGCCATGGCCGGTGGCTTATGCAGGCAGAGAGAAAGATGACATGGCCGTGCGACGGTGCGAGGAGAGAAGATGCCTCCTGTACGAAGAGGCATCCGAACTCCAAAGAAAGTTTGACGGGATTAATGGGCTGGGGGATATTTTAAAAGCACACATATTTGTCTAATCTTAAAATTGTCATATTTTTGCCTACCTAAACTCCACACATAATATTGGTGCCATTCTTTCAAGTATTAATTCCTTCTTTTTGCTATGTGATCTGCCAATCTCCCGCTCATGCCGTAGGGCGTAGCAGTGTAGCACTGACATCATTTTCTTCATTTGGTCACTTAATCTGGCTAAACTAGCACACTTATGTTTGGTGGAAACAGCCCTGTGATATTAATACAAAATTGCCTTTTTGTAAATAAAAAAAAAAATCAAAATTCCTGAACCACCTGCTTATCTAGAATCAGATCATGCATCAACTGCAAAAGAGGCATACCACTGTTTCAGTTTGAATTGGAGAATCAACAAAAATGAAACATAAAATAGAAAAGAAAACTACTTAACAACCGCTCTGCATCATTTGGATAAATCATCATTGCTTGCTTTTTAAACCTATCACTAAACTCTTCTCAATATAAGGTTAGTTTAAGAAGCATTAGATGACGCGTCACTCGTCATTTGAATCTTCTGAATCAGAGCCATTGACCATCTTTTCCAGTGTTTCCATGTTCCCAACGTCTGAGATAGTATGCAACCTAAGCTTTTCAGCATCCTCACTACGAAATCAAACAACCCACAATAGTAAAAGAGAGATATTAGTCGACACACATTGACTCTAACACTAAGGTGTTCTGGAAGCAAGCACTTACTCTGCTACCCCAAATAGTTCTTTAACAGTTAAGGAGCTACCCCTCGAACAAAACTCTGGCAACTGGTAACAAAATGAAGAAAACAATCAATGAATGCGGTTTAACTTCGCAATTGGCAGAATGATCTCAAATATAGATCTGATACTTTGATTTTCCAAGGCAAGGAACGAGTAGATCACAAACAACTTTATATTGTTTGGCTATGAGCAATAAATAATAACATTAGCGCTCTCTGGACAATTATTATATGCATTGAAGCAAATGGTTCACTGCTGATTTAACAAAAATTTAGAGTGTAGTCAAAGATGCCAATTTCCTGGAATGGACAAGCCAATAAATAGAGGCTTGCAGAATAATCCACACTTTGACTTTACCTCTGGCTGATCAAAAAAGAATTGAATGAATTACTAGAGCAGATGTTAAGAACTTGTATCCATGTCCATAATTATTATTAACATTTTCTCCTAAAATAATAGCCATCATCTCATTAATTTACCATACAAGTAGAACAACCTGTGATTAAGATGGTTTTCAAACTTCATCTCATTCCTCCTAGATAAAATACTAAAATGTAAGATCAGTCAGCATAAAACTTTGATACTGTTTCTCAGCACACATGTATATTGTTGCCTAGATTCATCAACACCATAAATTTCATGCCATTCATCAAATGGGGAGATAAATGGCATTAGGTTCCCTATATGATGGTTGCTTGGTTATCCAACCAAACACTGAGTCACGGACCAGGCACAGGCTACATGATTGCCATATTTTAAAATTTGAGACCCAAATTCCCAAACGGGGAGATAATTGCATTGAATCCCGTTTAGGGAAGAGGGAAGCTAGTATATGTACATCTTCTGCAGAAAACAAATTAGAAAATGTAGCCACCAATCACAATTAGGCCATCACCACAGTTAGAGTTGAAGATCCCACCTCTGACAAATAATAAATCTTTCCAAATAGAGTTTGCACTGCAAGTTTTCTCTTGAAGCCCTTTTCAGAATAGCCTGACATGTCCATGACAACGGGTCCTGAAAATACAAATAAACCATATTTAGTATACAGAACATATGTTTGATATCCAAACAAGCATCTGATGTTTCAAAATCTCATATTTGATCCAGCAACCACTATAAATTCAATAGAAATTACTTCAAATAGGACTAAAACTATGACAAAAACTCAAAATAGGACTTGCTATGTTTTTTTTTTCCAAAATAGGACCACAGTGGTCCTATTGGAAACATACTCATTTCTTCCTTCCATTCTTACCCCTCCTTTAAATATTAGTAAAAGATAGCTAAAAGTCATAAATAAATGTTTAATTCATAATAAATTCGAAAAAAATTCAATAATTCGTAGAAAAATAATAAAAAAATTAATAAAATTTTTATAAAATAAAAAATAAGAAAAAAAAAATTTAAATTTTTTTTTTTTAAAAATTAATAAAAAATAGTAAAACTCCATAAAAAAAATTAAAAAAAATATGGATACGTTTCCCACCGCCTGTACTACCTCCCTGAACCACCACCTCCGATCGGTGTAAAAAATGCCACTTTTTTTTTTAAATTCCACAAAAATGGCATATTTCTCTATGAGAATGCCAACATTTTCATTCTGCCAACTTGAATCCTTTTGACTTTTGCCAAAAATATGGCATTCATAATTTTTTTGGCATTTTTTTACCCCGGTGACAGGAGGTGGTGGTACCGCCTCCCTGCACCACCGCCTCCCTGCACCACCACCTCCGACCGTTAAAAAAAATGTCATATTTCCTACAAACTTCCATTTTTTTCGGAAAATGCCAAAAATATGGCATATTTCTCTTTGAGAATGCCAACATTTTTTTTCTTCCATCTTAAATCATTCTGAATTATGCCAAAAATATGGAATTCATAATAAATTTGGCATTTTTTCCCCAAATGACTAGAGGTGGTGGTGCTGGGGCGGTATAGGCGGCGGTGACAAAAAAAATATTTTTTTGATTTTTTTTTTAATTTTTTTTTATTTTTTTTTAATTTTTATTTTTTTTAAATTTTTTTTTTAAATTTATTATTATTCAGAATATTTTTATTAATTTTTTGGTATATTTTACGAATTTTTATTATTTTTTATTATTTTATTATGAATTAAAACATTCCAATAGGTATAAGGGTATATTTGTCCAAGACAAACATAATTAGTCCTATGGAAACATAGTTTATTTTTTGGTCCTATTTGTGCAAAGTGAATGACTTTTAGTCCTATTTTGATAATTAACTCTTGGCACACAAGTATTCTTCTTTGTTTTTATTTTCTTCCCTCTAAACATGAAGGTATGTGCTTTGCAGTTTGCAGTAAAATTAATTTAGCTAAAACACACGTCTTACCAACAAAAGCTTGACCTTGAGAAAGCATAACTTTTTAGGCACACTGGCAATGCAATGTGTGTGCATGTGTGTATTTTTCAACAAATTATACCAACTAATACATTGTATTTAGTTGCAAGCAGCGGCAGACCCAGGGTAGCAGAGGGTTACCCCCGCCATTACCTATACATATACGCACCCATTGGTACATAAGTAACATAACTACATATTGTAGCAGTGGACAGAGATGATGGTTCCATGCAATACGAGACTTATGATCACTAGTTCCACTTTCCCCCGAGGCCTCGAACACTTCGGTTTTTCAACTCTATTTATTGAAATATTGTGAGTGTCAATTCATAAGTACTGTACTAATGGAGAAGTGGAAAGTCCCTTTGATCTTGAATTGATCAGGAGCTATAAAGTTGTTTTGGAATTGCATGAGGGATTAAAGTAAAAATTCAAAAAATCTCAGTTAAACACATAATTTTTATTGGTCTCCAGTTTCATCCAAACATTAACAAAAAGGTTTTTATTCCATCCAAATATTAAGTGGATACATATATAAACATGAATCCATAAATATTAAATGCCTCAAAGTCTCCTTTTAGTTCCTTTTAGGGATAGATTTAGGTGGTTTATAACTTGATATTGTTCCTGCATTTTCTAAATAAACCCCAAACCACACAAATTTACTGTCTTAATAAGCCTTTCAAGTTGAAGTGGGAACTGTTTTAGCATGGATGTAGTATTTCTTGCTGAATTTGAACGTGTTATTTATGAAATGGTAGAGCCATTGTGGCATACATGAGTTACTATTACAGTTTCAGTTTACCCGACCACCCTCACTGAACTTTATGTGTCTGGCTGGCACTTGTCGCAATTCATAAACATGACTTGTTTTCTAAAATCGAACCACTTGACATTAGCCACTTATATTCCCTTGTATGTGAGTTATATTCCCTTGTATGTGAGTACAGGATGTTTCTATACCAAACAAACATCATCTCTTCACACTTGATGCTTAAGTCTTCTTAAATAGGTTAAACTGGAATTTATAAGGACTGTACTACAAGTATCCGTAATAGTGTACGGAGGATTGCATTTCCCATTACTATTGGAGTGCACCACGGATCGGATTAGAGTTCTTTCTTATTTGTTATAGTCATGTATGAACTCACGAAGTCAAAGATATATCATTGTGCATGATGCTGATGATATTGTATTGATTGATATGACAACATAGAGTGTTAAAGCAAAATTGGAAGTATGGCGACAAATTCTGGAGAAGAAGAGTTTTAGACTGAGTCGAAACAACATTGAGTATATGGAGTGCAAGACTAGTGGAGGTAGAAGCAATGGTAACAATGGGATTAACTTAAATTGTAAGAAAATACTGGTCATTGATTTGTTCTGTTACCTAGGCTCCATAATACAGAAAGACGTTGAACTAGATGAATATGTATCCTACGAATCAGAACAAGATGGATGAAATGGAAAAATGTGTCGGGATTTCTATGTGATCGAGGTACACCGATTAGACTGAAGGGCAAGTTTTATCGGTGATAGAGTATTTAATTCTAGAGAGAAGTGAGAGCTAAAGAGAGAAAATGAGCAATTAATATTTCTCAACCCCTAATAACTACCCCCAAGGGAAGTATTTATAGGTAAAAAAATGTGTATTTGGGCTCCTAGTCTTGGGTTTAGGAGGCCCATTACACTAATCATGTCTTCTTTGGGCGGAATAGGGCCACTAATGTGCTGAGTACAACACTAAGTAAAAAAGATAGGAAAATACATTCTACCAAGATAACTCTTGGCCGATGCGGTGACTTTTGGCCGACGCGGTCCTCTGGCCGATGCGGTCCATGGCCGATGAGGCCCATCTGTCCTCCAGAAGGTGTCCTGAGCTGATCTGGTTCTGGCCGTTGCGGGACCCACTGGGCCGAGGGGGGCCACGTGGATGTCCCTCTGGTATCGTTGACCTTATGAGTATGTGAGCCATGGGGTCCAAGCCCATATATTCTATCAATCGGATAGCAATGTTATATTCAAAAGATGAGTGTGACTGAGATGCGCAAATTGTGTTGGATGTGAGGACATACTAGAAAAGGCCGCTTGGAGAATGATACAATCAGGCAAAAGGTAAAAGACAAGATGCGAGAGTCTCAAATGCGGTGGTTTGGACATGTGCATAAAAGACCGAGTGATGCACTTATTGAACGAGTGGAGAGGTTGGGAGAAGAGGTATTGAGTAGAGAGAGAGAGAGAGAGAGGAAGACTCAAATAGACATAGATTAGAGCAGTCGCGAATGATATGATACTTCTTCGGTTATATGAGAGTATGACTTTAGGGAAAGATGAATGAAGAATCTAGGTGCGGAGGATTGGTCTCATTTTAACCTTTTTATTTTTTCCTCTTCTTATGTTCTTTTCTATCTTTTTATCTTCTCTTTTGTTATCTTTTTTATTTTATACTTTCTATCTTAATCTTATCTTTCTCTTTACTTTTTCTTTATCTCATCTTATATTTTTATCCTTTTTATCTTTTTTAACTCCGATTTTGTATATTGATTCATGTTAGGTAACCTCAAATTCTTTTGGGACTAAGGCTTAGATGTTATTGTTATTGTGTTGTACAAAATAATAATCCCATAAAAGTTGAAAATATATATAAAAAAAAAGGAATTTTATCAATTCAGGACCCGAATGATAAACGAGTTATCAATCCGGGATCTGAAAGATGAAATGTATCAATATAGGACCAGGATCACGGAAAACTATCGATTTAGGACCTGAATGATCGAAAATTATCAATCTAGGACCTAAATTGTCATGAATTTTATTAATTTTTTTATTTTAAAAGTTTTAAATATTATTTAATTTTATTAAACTAATAAACTTTTGTGAAGATAAGTTTATCAAAAATTAACAATGGAATTAATAAAAAAATTAAATAAATCAAAACCTATGAAATGTGAGATCCTAGATTGATAGTTTTCCATCATTCGAGTTCTATATTGACACACTTCATCTTTCGGGTCCCGGATTGATAACTCATCTATCTTTGAAGTCTTTGAATTGATAAAATTCCTTAAAAAAATGGTTGGCCACATAGTTTTATTCTATTACCTTTGTCTTTCACTATACGTCTTGAGATTTCATTCAGAATTCCAGCTACTTGAGAATCACTTAACAGTGAGGCCTTCCTAAGTTGAATTAGATCAGCTACCAAATCTGGGTTAAAAGGCTTCTCATTCAAGGCATATCGAATATATTTGCGAAAAATACTCGCCACATCAAAATTTGTCTGCAAAAGCACAATAACTTTGTCAAAATTTATCAGCAACAAATAATATAAACCGCATGCTCAGAAGCCAGAGGAAGCACCCAAAACAAGTAAACAACAAAACATTAACTGTTGTGAGTGTAAAAAAATTGAACAGATCAACAGTCAAACTCAGTCCTTGATTCTTTGATTTTGATGTTTTGAAAATATCAGAATTATAAAACAACAATACGCGATAATAAACCAATAAGTTACTTAAGAAATATAGGTACACAATTAGGTCCCTTGGCTCATGCAAATATATTAAAAAGGATAGCTAAATCTGTCATGTGAATCATTGCCACCTCTGTTTTAATATACAGCTATGACTCCATAAAAATAGATTCGAGGTCAGAAATGGGGGCTTACGAATCACCTTTTGCATCAGTTTTTTCAACTCTACATCATCAACGTGCTGTCTTCCTTTTTCGAATAGCTCATCAATTGATTTGCACAGAAAAACATTTTTATTCACCTGAAACATAGGTGCTATCAGGCAACAGTATATAAGCACAATACAGTTGGCAATTAGCTTTTACATTTCAAACTAAATATTTAAAAACTCTGTAAAATAGATGACGCACATATATACAGTACACAGGAATTGCATCATCTAATCCTCTTTCTCCATGTAGGACAAGAGATCTCTTCTTACCCATGAGTTTTAACTAGTGACACTAATTACAGTAAAATTAAGAATTTTGGCATATAATTGTGAAAAGGGTATCAGTTCATTAAAAGAAAAATAAAGAATTAGCACGCCGACAGTTAACATAAAAATGCATAGCGCCCCCTAAAAAGTCATTCTTACAATTAAAGGTGTGGTAGAATACACAAATATGGAGGGACTGCTGCCTCATAGGAGATAGTACTGATACGATCCTATGTACCATACTACCAAGTACATGGCACTTAACTTTTCCTTTAGCTTAGATAGCACTTTATGGCCATTTATGATCTCAAAGCAGGGTATTCCCTTTGTATGTGTATGTCTAAGTATCGTGGTTCTTTTCCTTAAAAATGGAAAAATAAAATTGCATATTTCTCAAAACTGGAAAAATAAAGGTTGTGAAGAGAATTCCTTTTTATTCTCTATTTAAATACATCGTGCATGATTCATTAATACTCCGTAAAATAACTGGTATGGATTATGGATGTGTTCGTTTTAGACAATTGTAGATTTTTTAGTAATAGATCTTCCAGCTAAATATGACACACATACTCATTCAAGTATTTCCGAAACACTCTCCTTTTACTAAAATCAAGCAAACACCAACCCATATAAAAACATCATCTTGAGACCAGAATTTAGTTTAGAACATCACATTAGTAGCAAAATGATCCAATATTAGAAAACATATCTTCTTCCTGGTTGTTCAAACACAGAGCATATAAAGATTGAAACTGAAAATATAATTGTTTCAGTAAAAAGAAAGTATTAGAAAGAAAATGACTACCAACTTCCGACGCTTCGCTTTAGGGGATTTGAATTTCCGGACGGTCTTGACGAAGGCAATAACAAAAGTGACGCCAAAATAAGCCAATGGCACGGCAAGAATCCATGGCAAGGAGCTCCGGCCTACACGAGGCCCAGGAATGGCCTCGGTGACGGAACCTGTAAATTCAACAATATCCATTGCCTTCTCTTGTATCCAGGGTAGTTCTTCCTCAACATATTCTACTGCATCTTCTTTCAGCTTCAGTTCTTTCTTATCAGGATCACCAATCGCGCCACCGCTGCTGCTTGTGGCCGCCACTCTGGCGAAGGACGATGAGCGGCAGGTAATAGTAGAAAATAATAAGAACTCGAAAGGATCGTGTTTGCTGCGGTTTAACTGCGATATTTTCCATTTGGGAAAACGGAAAGAGCCAGTGGCGGCGGTGGGAGGAGATAGAATCGTGAGCCGTTGGGAATTGCGTACCAGAGAACAGCTGCAGAGGGTAGAACACGCAGAGAACGCCATTGCGGAGACAGAAAGGTTTCTCGTGGGCGTGATAGCCGCAACGGCTGCTT